>JARQOC010000002.1:102352810-102427015 GCA_033576535.1 Allobates femoralis | reverse complement strand
ATAGGGAGCCAAAGCACCCCTAAAGCAGCCCAACATCAGTCCCGCAGCTAGGTTCATGACACCGACAAGTAAAAGACTTTTAGGTAACAGACCCTGTGGACTAGAGACTTGGCTCAAGAGGGGTAAGAAAGAGAGAGAGAGTAACAAGACCACGAGTGCAATATTGAGGGCATCACTGTCAGACTCTGAGGAATCCTTCACGACCCACGGTTATAATACCCGTTGACCCAGAATGTACCATGTACCTGTTTCCATCTGGTGCAAGTAAAGAACTCTTTGATCTGAAGTGGTGTCTGTTCCCCTTTCATTCGGCACCAGACGTGCTATAGCATCATCACAGGAGGTGAGGACTACTACCCCCATCCTAAGCCCTGCTGCCCTGAGGTAAAGCTCCACCTGTTGGGAGGAGTACTACCAAAGCTACCTGTCCATCACGTCAGCGGCCAGCCGCAGCGGGGCAGAGACTACATTAAAGGCACTATGAGCTTAACGTGCCAAAGATCTAAAACCTTCTGCAACATCTTACATAAAATCTTATCTGATATAAAATGGGAGTGATACGGTTCAGAATGGAAACAATACTCATATAGTCCACACTGTAAGGTGTAGACTAAACAAGAGATGAATCACCCATATATTTCTTTTCCCTTTCTCCAATTCTATTTTCAGTTGGATCACCTAGGAAATCGTCACAATTTCCATTATCCACCTGTTTTTTGGCCCTATTTAACATCCAGCTCTTATAGCCCCTTTTCTTCAGTTTCTTAGAAATTACCAGACTCTCCTCTTATTAATCAGCACTGAACATTCAATTTCTCCTGGCTCTTACTAATTCCCCAATTGGGAGATTTGTAACCACATGACCAGGGTGGCAACTGTCTGTCCTCAATGATGAGTTACCCCTATTAGATTTACGATATAGAGTAGTTGTAACTCTGTCAGTAAGATTATCTCCTCTCAATTTTATATTCAGAAATGGTACAGACTGGTCTTGGTTCACCATTGAAAAATGAAGACCACGGTCATTTGAATTTAGGAAGTACAAAAACCTTATTAAACCCACAAGAGAGACAAGAGGGACGATCTGGCCCCAACAAGGACAAGATTGTCCCATTCCAAGTCAACAGTCTTCTCTGTGATTGTGTAGCCTACTGAACCAGACTAAGGGACCATTTTATATGCTTAGTAAGCCTTTGCAGGTGTTTAGTGTTAATTATTCAAATTTTCTTAGATAATTAATTTTGGGTTTTCATTGGCTGCAAGATATAATCATCAACATTAAAAGAAATATAACACTTGAAATAGATCACACCATTTGTAATAACTATATCATATATGTGTTTCACTTTATGTATTGAACTACTGAAAAAAATTAACTTTTAGGGCATCTTAACCCCTTCCAGACCCTTGGCCCACCCCCTGGGCCATGGAATGATCGGGCTCCTGCAGGTCGAGTGAGGGTGTCACTGACCTGTCACTCGGCCTGCAGGTACATGGGGAGTTGTACAACACCCCAGGGGGGGTCGATTTGCCCCCACCCCCACCCCCCCGGCTACAGGCGCGGTAATTGGCACTCAAAAGTGAAAGTGAAAATCACCGCGCCTGTAATACTTCCCTGTCTGCCGCTGCTATCCCTACCCTCCAATCTTCTCCCCTGTCATCCTCTAACTGTCCCCTGCCCCCCACCTCTCTTTCCTGCCCCCTCTTCATCTTTCTTACCCCCCCCCCGGCTTCCTTTTCCTGCCGCCTGCTTCCTGTCCCTGCCGCCCGCTTCCTCTTCCTGCCGCCCGCCTCCTCCTGCCTGCCCCCGCTTCCTCCTGCCTGCCCCCGCTTCCTCCTAAGTGCCCCCCTACTTCTCCTGTCTCCCCCACTCTTCCCCCTTCCTGCCCCCCTGATCACCGGAGCGGCGATCGCCTCTCCCACTCACCCCTCCGGCGGCCGCTCTGTCTCCACTGCGTCCCGCTCCTCCTCCTCCTCTTCACCGCCTCCGGATCTGACAGCTCTGTGCTGGAGCGGCCAGATCACTTTCTACAGCTAGATCCTGAGGATCTAGCTGCAGGAAGTGATCTGACAGCTCCAGCACAGTGATCCACAGTGACCATTATGTGATCACTGTGGATCACTGTGCTGGATCTGTCAGATCACTTTCTACAGCTGGATCCTGAGGATCTAGCTGCAGGAAGTGATCTGACAGCTCCAGCACAGTGATCCACAGTGACCATTATGTGATCACTGTGGATCACTGTGCTGGATCTGTCAGATCACTTTCTACAGCTGGATCCTGAGGATTTAGCTGCAGGAAGTGATCTGACAGCTCCAGCACAGTGATCCACAGTGACCATTATGTGATCACTGTGGATCACTGTGCTGGATCTGTCAGATCACTTTCTACAGCTGGATCCTGGGGATCGAGCTGCAGAAAGCAATCTGACAGCCCGGGCGCACTGATGCACATAGTGGGTCTCTGCGCCCGGGCTCTTTGATCGCTGCTCTACAGCCCGATCTCCCTGCATGGGCATCGAGCTGCAGAAAGTGATCTGACACCCCGGGCGCAGTGATGCACATAGTGGGTCAATGCACCTGTGCTGCCAGATCGCTTTCCGCAGCTCGATCCCAATGCAGGGGGATCGAGCTGCAGAAAGCAATCTGACAGCCTGGGCGCAGTGATGCACATAGTGGGTCACTGTGCCCAGGCTCTTAGATCGCTGCTCTGCAGCCCGATCTCCCTGCATGGGCATCGAGCTGCAGAAAGTGATCTGACAGCCCGGACGCAGTGATGCACATAGTGGGTCAATGCACCTGTGCTGCCAGATCGCTTTCCGCAGCTCGATCCCCATGCATGGGGATCGAGCTGCGGAAAGCGATCTGGCAGCCCAGGCGCAGTGATGCACATAGTGGGTCACTGCGCCCTGGGTGTCAGATCACTTTCTGCAGCTCGATCACCATGCTGGCGGATTGGGCTCCAGAGTAGCGATCTGAAAGCAAAGACTATCGAGCGGCGTGGGACCTTCATTATGGACTACGTCGGAGCGATCGGGCGTCGTGGGACCTTCGTTGTGGACTACGTCGGATCTTTTTATAATAAAGATGGAGTCCGAATTGTGTCTGTGTTTTTTTTTCAAATAAAAAGATTTTTCTCTGTGTGTATTTATTGACTATTTACCGTACTAGAGATTCCTAATGGCGGGTCTAACATTGGCCCTATATTATGAATCTCGGGCTTAGTGCCAGCTGCCAATAAAAAGCTGGCATTAACCCCTTTATTACCCAGTTAGCCACTGGCACCAGGGCAACTGGAAGAGCGTTGGTACAGCGCCAGAAAATGGTGCTTCAATGAATGCGCCATTTTCTGGGGTGGCTGGGGCTGCAATTCGCACCAGGGGGGGCCCAGAACGCTTGGGCCTCTCTATGCTGAGGATTCCATCCCCCAGCTGCCTAGTTGTACCTGACTGGACCAAAATATGGCGGAGCCCCACGTAATTTTTTTTCTAGAATTAGTTCTAGAAGTTAAAAAAAAAAAAAAGGGCTTCGCTGTATTTTTGGTTCCAGCCAGGTATGACAAGGCAGCTGGGGGCTGGTGGCAGTCCGTAGCTGCCAAGTTGTACCTGGCTGGACCAAAAATATGGCGGAGCCCTATGTCATTTTTTTTCTAGAAATAATTCTAGAAATAAAAAAAAAATAGGCTTCGCTGTATTTTTGGTTCCAGCCAGGTACAATGAGGCAGATGGGGGCTGGTGGCAGTCCGTAGCTGCCAAGTTGTACCTGGCTGGACCAAAAATATGGCAGCGCCCCATGTCATTTTTTTTTTTTTAAATTCTACAAATAAAATGACATGGAGCTTTGCCGTATTTTTGGTTGCCAGCCAGGTACAACTTGGCAGCTAGGGGGCTGGAATCCTCAGCATGGAGAGACCCAAATGTATTGGGTCCCCTATGCTGCGAATTGTAACTACTAGACTAGTATGTTTTTCACAAAAAGTTTCTTTATTCATTTATACGTCTCAATTTGTGAAGCACATGGGGGTTCAAAGTGCTCACTGTGCATCTATATATGTTCCCTGGGGGTCTAGTTTCCAAAATGGGGTCACTTGTGGGGGATCTCAAATGTTTAGGCACACAGGGGCTCTCCATACGCGACCTGGTGTCCGCTAACAATTCCAATTGTTGGCAAACACCAGGTTGCGTATGGAGAGCCCCTGTGTGCCTAAACATTGGAGCTCCCCCACAAGTGACCCCATTTTGGAAACTAGACCCCCAAGGAACCTATCTAAATGCATAGTGAGCACATTGAATCCCCAGGTGCTTCACAAACTGAGCCATAATAAGGTAAAAATACTTTTTTTTCACACAAATTTTCTTTTTTAATTTGTACGGATCAATTTGTGAAGCACCTGGGGGTTCAAAGGGCTCACTATGCATCTAGATATGTTCCCTGGGGGGTCTAGTTTCCAAAATGGGGTCACTTGTGGGGGAGCCCCAATGTTTAGGCACACAGGAGCTCTCCAAATGCGACATGGTGTCCGCTAACAATTTGAGCTGATTTTCCATTCAAATTGTTAGCGGACACCATGTCGCGTTTGGTGAGCCCCTGTGTGCCTAAACTTTGGAGCTCCCCCACAAGTGACCCCATTTTGGAAACTAGACCCCCAGGGAACTTATCTAGATGGGTGGTGAGCATATTAAACCCCAGGTTCTTCACAAATTAATTCATGAAAATGAAAAAAACATTTTTGTGGAAAAAAGATTACTTTTTAATTTTTACGGATCAATTTGTGAAGCACCTGCGGGTTCAAAGTGCTCACAATGCATCTAGATATGTTCCCTGGGGGGTCTAGTTTCCAAAATGGGGTCATTTGTGGTGGAGCCCCAATGTTTAGGCACACAGGGGCTCTCCAAATGCTATATGGTGTCCGCTAACAATTTGAGGTGATTTGCCATTCAAATTGTTAGCGGACACCATGTCGCGTTTGGAGAGCCCCTGTGTGCCTAAACTTTGAAGCTCCCCCACAAGTGACCCCATTTTGGAAACTAAACCCCCCAGGGAACTTATCTAGATGGGTGGTGAGCATATTGAACCCCCACATGCTTTACAAATTGATCTGTGAATATGGAAAAAGTACTTTTTTTTCACAAAAATGTTCTTTTAGCCTCAATTCTTTCATTTTCACATGGGTAACAGGATAAAATTCATCCTAAAATTTGTTGGGCAATTTCTCCTGAGTACACCGATACCTCATATGTGGTCATAAACCACTGTTTTGACGCGCGGCAGGGCTCAGAAGTGAAGGAGTTCCATTTCACTTTTTGAATGGAAAATTAGCTCCAAAAGTCAAATTGCTCTCTTTCCCTTCAGAGCCCTGCCGTGCGCCCAAACGGTGGTTTATGATCACATATGTGGTATCGATATACTCAGGAGAAATTGCCCAACAAATTTTAGGATCCATTTTATCTTGTTGCCCATGTGAAAATGAAAAAATTGAGGATACAAGAACATTTTTGTTAGAAAAATTAAAATATCCATTTTTTTGTTTCCAATTTGCTTAGTTCCTGTGAAGCACCTGAAGGGTTAATAATCTTCTTGAATGTAGTTTTGAGTAGCTTGAGGGGTGCAGTTTTTGGAATGGTGTCACTTTTGGGTGTTTTCTTTCATGTAAACCCCTCAAAGGGACTTCAAATGGGATGTGGTCACTAAAAAAAATGGTTTTGTAAATTTTGGTGGAAAAATGAAAAATTGCTCATGAACTTTGAACCCTTATAACTTCCTAACAAAATTTTTTTTTTTTCCAAAATTGTGCTGATGTAAAGTAGACATGTGGGAAATATTATTTCATAACTATTTTGTGTCACATAACTCTCTGGTTTACCAGAAGAAAAATTCAAAATTTGAAAATTGCAAAATTTTCAAAATTTTTGCCATATTTTTGATTTTTTCACAAATAAACACAAAAAATATCGACCTAAATTTAATACTAACATGAAGCCCAATATGTCACGAAAAAACAATCTCAGAATCGCTAGGATCCGTTGAAGCGTTCCCGAGTTATAACCTCATAAAGGGACACTGGTCAGAATTGCAAAAAATGGCAAGGTCATGAAGGGGTTAAAATAATGAATTTAGGATATCTGAATCATGTAGCAATTTCAGATATCCAGTGGCATTGAGGTTTCCATTGATGAAGAATGGCCCCACTATCTTTGTACCCCATATACCACTCCATATCATCAATTTTTGTGGTCCAACAGTCTGGGGGGATCTATCCACTGTGGGTTAGTGTCAGACCAATAGCGGTGGTTTTGTTTAACTTCACCATTCACAAAAAGTTTGCCTCATCCCTCATCTGAAAGCAATTGTCTGTGCTGTGAAGATATGAGATGTGCAGCATCTGAAACAACAGATACTGGAAGCCTGTCCTAGCATTTCTTCTGTGGTGTTGCTATCAGTGTGTCAAGAGTGGGAGAAGATGGTTGGATTGACAACCCAACACAATGGGCAGGTCTTTGAACACATTTTATAAGTGGTCATAAACTTGTAAATAACTCATGAAAGAATAAAGTTACATTAAAACCAAGCACACCATTGTTTTTCATATGAAATTCTCAATACGTTTAATGTGTCACATGACCCTCTTCCTGTTGAAAAAATAAAGTTGGATCCAAAATGGCTGACTTCAAAATGGCTGCCATGGTCACCACCCATCTGGAAAAGTTTTCCCCTCCCATATACTAATGTTTCACAAACAGGAAATTGATATCACCAACCATTCCCATTTTATTTAGGTGCATCCATATAAATGGCCGACCCTGTATTTCAAATGTGTCTATAGGGTATAATAATACATTTGCTCACTGCATTCAACCATAGTGCTTTGCTTTTATAATAGAAGACCAGTGGTGGACATATCATTGGTGCAGCCTGTGTAGTTGCACAAGGGCTTGAGAGGTAGGGGGTAGAATTGTGTATTATTGTGAGCTATTGGACTGCAATTTGTCTGTGTTTTCCAGTATAAAATTCAGTGGACAATGTAAATATGACATGTACATGTGCAACATCATTACATTTGTTGGCAATCACACATGCCTAATGAGAATAGAACTTTATATTGAGCACATGTAGATATAATCACATTAATAGTGCCCAAACACATCTAAAATGCAAAAAAGTAGGATATATCTCTACCCATTTAAATTGCATCTTATATATAAATAGAGTAGATGTAAATATATACTGTATATATATAATTTTATTTTAATAAATATACCTATAGTGCCGTGCTTATGGCATGTGTTATCTACTTTATCTCCAATGCTCAGTTTCAAAAGTCTGTCTATATGAAATTGCCAAATTCATTTTGACCTGTGAGACAAGAACAAATGAATGATTTCCAAGACCGGTGAATCTACAGCTTTAAATGATTTTACCCATCTTCTTTCCTCAAAGATTAATCTTTTCCCAAAAGTGAATCCTTTAGGTACTTTGACTGTAATTAGATAAAGGAACATGATAGAGGAATAGCCTTAAAGTTGTTGTTTAATTTTTTCACCACTGAAGGGCATCTAGCGCATTCTCGAGTAATGACTTCCTGTGATGGAATACCCTCAGGCCTAGAAAGATTGAATCAGGTGTCTGGATGCACTGGAAGTAGATGGATTTGGCCCTGTGAGAATATGTATTCAATATTAGATATACATGCCTTGAAACCCTGTGGAAAAAAGTAGATATTCTTCATAAGAAATGAAAGGTTTATCAATAGACTATATGAAATCGTCAGGACAATGTAATATAAGTGAATGTGTGTACGTTTTAGACAGTACTTGCATTTTTCATTTAATTTTACTTTGCATTTTGATTATATAATTGCAAATGAATCATTTAGGAGAATTTCTAATTAATAAATATATATATATATATATATGTATATATACATGTCCATATTCATTTGGGATTTCAATTTTGTCATTTGAAATACACATACATATATATATATATGAATCACCCAGGGTTTTATGGGAACTCGGGTATCTGGGCCCTGCTGTGGTTGAGATATCACTGGTGGCCGCCTGCCCAGAGCCGTGGCCTTGGAGATCAACTGGTAAGGGGGTTAGGGAAAGGTGTTGAGGAAAAATATATAAAAGTTTGTTGTGACGCCTCCTGCAGATTCTGGTGATGGCACCAGCACAGCTTCAGACCTCCGGGGGAGATGATATGGCAGCTTGGATAAAGCAGCTCCCTGAAGGTGGAGCTGAGTCCCCGGGGCAGACCAGCACTGATGGTGGTGGTGCTGGATATGGAGATGATCTTTGGAGCAATGCAGCAGACAAACAGACACACACAGGCTTTGTCACTCTACACGGGTACTTTACTCTGTAAACCAGTTCAGGTGGCAGTTCAGGTTACAGCACAAACAGTCTATAATCAGGTAGCTGGTCGGGTAGTCACAGAGGATTGCAAGGTCGTTCAGCGGATCCCGTAGTATACTTTCTTTTGTCAATCTCGTGTCCTGCTGCTAAAACCTGCCCCGACACAGCCCTCTTGTATACCAGGCCTGTTGGGGTGCTGTGAGATTCCTTCCTTTCTCTCTCTAAAGAGCCTCGACCTTTGGTGGGCGATCCTGGTGAGGCTGGACTTTGTACATAGGGTGTCAGGGTTGATGAACTGACCCGTGATGACCGATGTAGACATCTCAGAGGCTGAACACCCTGCACTGTATCCTCGGAGCCAGTACTCTGTTAGGTAGACCAGGGTTCCCCAGAGTATGGGTGCTCCGATATGGGGTCCCCTCTTTCTTTTCCTGGGCTGCCTCTTCCCTAGGCCCCCTCCCTGGGAGTCGCGTCCTCTCGCTCGGAGGCTCCCCACTACTTTGCTCCTCAGTGCAAACTAGAACACCACTGTGTGACTTCCCTCCTCCCCTAACTCCGCCCAATGGGAATGGGACTGCCCATCTACACGGGGTCAAGTGTGGGAAGTGCTGGGGTGGGATCTACTTGCAAATCTTACTCCTCCCTGTGACAGGAATAACTGCACTCTTTTTTGTGGGTGCAGTACCCCTACTAAGGTGCACTAACCAGTGGGGCGCCACATGCATATATAATTACATATATATATATATATATATATATATATATATATATATATATATATATACATAAATCCAAAAAAAGCAGGCAGCACTCCTATGACATCTCAATTGAGCCAGGAGGATTAACTCCGAAACGTTGCACACAAGGCTGGAATAAAGTCCACTTTGAGATGTCATAGGAGTGCTGCCTGTTTTTTTTGGATTTATTGGATGACGGATGAAGCACCGTTTATGCAGGAAGTATTGCACCCGTTTTTATGAATAAGGTTGTGCTTATTCATCTCGATTGGGTTCAGGTCTGGTGACTGTGGAGGCAAGTTCATCTGGCGTAGCACCCCATCACTCTCCTTCTTGGTCAAATAGCCCTTACACAGCCTGGAGGTGTGTTTGGGGTCATTGTCCTGTTGAAACATGAATGATGGTCCAACTAAACGCAAACCGGATGGTGCACGTTACTTGTGCACTCCTGAAAAGCGGCTGCCCAGCAGCTCTGTGTGCGGCCGCTGTCAAGGTACATAAAGGGTCGCTACGGGGCAGCATTCTGCTGAAGTGCATAGCGTTAACGCTATGTGCTTCTGGAGGAAATTTCCAAGTCTGAAGCACAGCCCGGTAAAATAAGCTAATAAGGCTAAAAGTAACTCATGTGATGGTAAAAACTAATTGATGGGGAATCTAGGTGGAGGCACACAAGAACCATCATGCGTTTCCCAATAGCTTCTTCCAGTGGGTATCATGTAAATCACGAATTGGGGCTGATCTGTCTTCACATGGCTTCTCCCATTAATTAGTTTTTATTACCGGAGGTACTCTTTATTCTTTCATTATTGTTTCATGCCATGGTTTGGTATATAGCTTTGTTCTTTTGTGAACGTATTTGATTGGGTTATCCCTTAGTAGTACAGACCTTCATTGTCTACTCTATTGTATTTTTTTATTCATTTTATTGGATGAATTATGAAAAGAGTTTGTTACTTTTAGTGGGTTTATGCATCTATTACTTGCAATTTTTTCCTGATGCTTCAAAGCAACCCCAAATGATAACATTACAGGCCCCGTCACACCTGGCGACGGGGCTGGAGATGTCGGAAGCGGTTTTTGGTGCTCCGCCAGCGTCGCCGTCCCCCATTTACATGGGGCGACATCTCCGGCGCCACGCCAGCGAGCTGACAGGCGGCATCACCTCCGGGGTGTCTGAAAACCCCAGCGGCGATGCAGGACAATGGGAGCCTATGGCTCGCATCGGCTGACAGGTCGCCGGCATCCGGTTACATAGTGCACACATCGCCCCAGATCGGTTGCCTGGTTTCAGAGCACTGCTCTGAAACTAGGCGGCCTCCCAGCGGCGACGACATCGCCCCTTTACATGAGGCGATGTAGGGGTGATGTCGCCACCGATAGGCCATGCCCCTACATCGCCTATGTAATCGGTGGCGATGTCGCCCCGTGTGGCGGGGCCTTACCACTTACACACTGCTCAAATGGTATCAGGCCCAGGCTGTTGTTATCTTCAAATTTGCTCCCTGGTATAGTGGCAATTTGTCCATAATTCAGCCTTGTGTGTCTAAAGCACATTCTGCAGTACTCCTGTTCTTTTTACCGTAGGTATGTGCAGGCAAGCATTAGTCTTGAATAGATGTCTTTTATAGACATCAAAGATTTCATCCTGAAACACATCTCACATATACCAAACCTATGCAGCCTTTTTAAGTTTAAAGCAAAATATATTTTTATAATTATCTATTTGTTAATGTTTTTCCGTCTTTGCTTACATTATCTTTATAGGGAAGACAAAAAAAAAACCAACCAATACATTTATTTCTAAATGATTATTACCGTACTTTTATTAGGCAAAATTACGGTAAGTTTTAAGTCATGTTTAAAATCGTGAGGAAAAATTAAGGCAGAAAACAAGTGTAATAAAATCTTGCTTTGGTGCAAGTTGCAGACATGGAGCCAGATATTCCATTCGTTATATACAAAACAGATTTTGTGTATAACGAATGGAATATCTGGCTCTATGTCTGCAACTTGCACCCTCATCACCCACAGGTGGTCTTAGCTTGAGATGGTGTCCACCCACTTAAGAGTGGGATAGGGAGGAAAAGGAGGACTGGAATGTCAGCGTTAGGACTCATCAGACTTGGGGTCGACTTGTTGCGGTTGATGAGCAAACGGACATTGGCCAATGTGTGTACCAAGAACCCCATGAAAAAAAAAAATAGATTTTTGAGTTTTTTGAAAACGTAACTTTTAATTTTTTTCCTCAAATATATACCGCTTGTTAGCATGTGTGCATCATTGGTAGTAGCTGAGTGCTGCAGAGAATTTTTTTCTAGTTATATAATACAGTATATATACTGTCTGGTATTTTGTATTTGTTTATCCAGTGTTCCTAGAGTCTTGTAGATGTTTGCTGATGTGGACTATGTAATACAATTATCTCTCTTCTGTAAGGTCAGAGAAACATCCTGTTAGAATGCCATTATATTACGATGTGGATTGTTGAGTCTATGTAAATGGACCATTGTTTTGTGTCAGGGTGTTACACTAAGTGTCTAAATGTCTATACTAAACCCTCCTTGACCCCTCTTTGTCAATCATCCTTTAAATGAACATTTATCCAGGCAGCTTGAAAGCGAGCCAATGAGTGAGCAGTCTTATTCCACCAATCATGAAGTCCCCAATATCCTGCAATGAGGGCTGAGGGTATATAAGGAGACCTGTTGATTAACCAGGGGGAGTTTTGGAGATTCTGTCTAGTGCCCTCAGTCTAGAGATTTTGGTCCTGGCTAGAGGTGCAATGGATTGGATACAGGCAGCTAATCTAGGATCTTCGGGTCTGATAGGCAAGCCTTAACCCCAGGCCTAGGCATTTCGGTACTGGATTATAATTCTACAAGGACTTCAGCATCGAATGTTTGGATTCACTGGGATAACAAAGACTGCATAAGAAAGCCACGCAGGTTGGGACAATCCAGTCACCTGCTTACAGACTTTGCCGTGCTGACTCAGCTTCCTAAATCTGGCATTATTTCTTTCTCGGTGGGTGCCTGCTAAAAGCAGGGTGCCACTGGTTTGGAGTAAATAGCCCTGGAAGATCTGAGGCATGAATATTCAAAACCCTGGTGAGCCAGCGGAAGGGTGAGACTCTGTTGCCTGTTACATTTTGTGTTTAGCTGGTTATGTGTTATATGCTGTTAACTGTTGGGGATCCAATAAAGCCTTACTATTGTGGTTCCCTCACCCTGTGTTGTCTGAGTAGTGTTCCGCCCACGGTTAAGGAGCTTGGGCGTTCAGTTTGGGGATGAGCCTTGGTCCACGTTGCTTTGCTAAAGGCAGCTGTGCCAGCGGATGAGAGCATCCACTGAAACCCTGTGTCTCCACATCCATCCCCAAGATATGCCAGTTCTGGAGGATGTGATCTTCCTCACCACCCGAACCAGAGCAGCCCAAACAGGATGGACACATATGTGACCTGGAGCTCCACCGCGTTACCTGCATTAGGTCTGATATACAGCGAGGTCAGGATAGAAGCGCTGGTCTTACATGCCTGAGGAGGTCCCACCACAGCAGAGCTCACAGTCATAAGCGGAGCCATTCCCCATGCCAACTGGGTCCAGCAGATGTCAGAGTCAGGAGGATTTTGCAACATGCCTGGTGTTATTACACCTGCAGCCACTGGATTGGAAAACCTAGTAGAAGGAGGAGGACGAAGAGGAGGATGAGTACAAAGAGAATGAAGAGGAGATAGTAGATGGAAAAGGCCCTTTTTGCCAGCCTTGTTTAGCACCCCCACCAGAGGTCTTCAATTGGGAGAATGCAATGTGAGGCCCGTAACCCCACCAAGCAACTATCCTATTAGGCATGAACCTAGAAGGAACTTCTGTTTATAACAGATATATTGACACCTTCTATTTTCAAATATGGTCGCTCCATTTCCCTTATCAAGCCACCAACTGGAGAGTCATTTACCGTCTTTTCTTACAGACTACTGTTATGCCTTAAAAGAATTCTATTCTCATTTATGCCGTATAATTTTCTTGTTCACTAATTCTTATTGTACTGTTTTCTTACTTAAATGTTTGTATTCTGCATCATTCTTTTACAATAAAAAGAACATTGAAAATAAAAGAAAAGGCATGAACCAACCTGGGCTGTCTCAATTGTTGAAAAGTTTAGGCTCACAGATGCCACCGCCTGAGAGTGGTTGTATGGGCCTAAGGCCAATGACTTTGATGAACAAAGTACCCAAGTATTGTGGTAACATTCGTCTAGGAGAGGGGGTTTGCATTCGTAGCCGAAGAAGGAACTGGTCATAGGTGCTAAGTAAACTGGTCTACTATACTATGTGACAACTTTCCCTCAAGACTCTGCACACTCTATATTGGGGAGGAGGTCACCTTCATGAAGGGCAACATGGTTCGTGGTAGGTGTAAGTTGGGTCACCACAGCGGATGAATTAGAAAACGGGCAGCAGGAGGACAACATGGAGTGCATAGTGTCGGCTGATGGCTAGGCCTGTTTTGGGTTAGCCAGCCAGCTGCAGACAAACCCACAGGGGCCATTGTTGGTGTTGCCCAAATTCCTCCCATCTCTCCTAGAGGAGGTGCGCTGAGGGGCAGATGGTGGCAGAGAATGACTATGGAAGAGTAGCTCCTTCAAGTCCCTGAGACCAACCGGCAGTGGAATGCCATGTGGAATGGTGACCTTCATCCTGGGCACCATTCACAAAGCTGCTCAAGTCTTATTACTCTGAATAAAGAGGAGTGCCATAAAAAGGCTCATCCTTTAATTAGCATATTGTCCAGAGAAGGACTTTTTTCAGTTGTTGTTGAGTTCTTAGAAGAGCAAGGTCTGCTTTTTCGTTCATTTTATTTTTCCCCTTCCAAAATTAAGTGCCAGTTGCACTTCCCCTCCTGGATTAACAGGATTGCAACCTTTGAGCTACACCTATGGACTGTGCCCTGAATGGACTTTGCCCCATCAAGTTTATGGCCTGTGTCCCATTCTAATGGAGTCTGTTGAACTCTGTGGGACTTTCCGTATACACTCTGTGTGGCGCCCCTGCGACCAGGAAGCCACAAAGGGAACTGCAGCCTGGTAGGAGGAAAGACAATTTACACAACACCCTCACAGATAGCCCACACAACCACTAGAGAGCAGAACCCAACCCGGAGCCCGGGAACTCTAGGCGGGCAAGGGGTGGTGGGTTTAGAGACAGTGGGTGGGCCAGCAAGCAGGTCAGGTGACAGAGGGTAGATATAGAGCAGGGAGAGGAGAAAGGAGTCAGTAGGCCGGTGTAGGCTGAGATGCAAAGATAAAAGCACATGTCCTGGAAGAGTGGGGTGGAAGGAGCGCAGAATCTGGAGAGCCAATGTGAGCCACAGAGAGAAAGCCCATCCAGAGCCAGAACCCCAGGAGTGTGAGGAATGAGAGGACCAGTAGCACTGGGTCCTGGAAACACGTCTGAGACGGCAGACTGCAGGCAGAGTAGCCCTCCTATTGAACCCAAAGACACGGTTAGAGAGAGCCTGGTTGAGCCTCACCCAGGAGGACTATCGAAGGCTAGGCTAGCAGCAGAGTGTCGGCTCTGAAGGGGACATTTGATCCACCCGGTATCCCCAGACAACCGACGGGGAACTCTAGCTACAAGTTAGGGTTCCCACCCCAAAGGACAGGTCGCTCAGTGGCAGCCCGGAGGACCAACAGGGGTCCGAGCCACCGCCGTACTGTCCGGAGTCACACACACACACCAAGTGAGAAAGAGAGAGTCAAAAGCCTGGAAAGAACAGAGAAGGAGTGAGGGGTCACAGAGAGGAACAACCTGGCTAAAGGGGCCCGGAGGGGAGAGTTATGCCCGTGTAAAGACTGTAAACTGTGACTGTGAACCGTAACTGAGAAAGCTGAGAAGTAAACACAGTGAACCCTGCATCTGACTCCCTTGCATGATTCTGCCTGCATATGATTCCCTCCAACAGGACTACAGAGAGAGATCCCAGCCTGTAATTGGAGAGCCACAGCCTGTCAGCTCTGAGCCCTGAAGGAGGATTTCTGCAGCATCACAGGCCTGCACCATTCACTACACAATAGACTTCATCATCACTGCCCCAGGCGGGGAATCAAGTTCTACCCGCAGAGAACTATACCATCCCAAGCTGCTATAACATCATCCCCGGAGGTTCTGCAGCAGCGGTGGTCCTCCTTATTGACCATAAGTCATGGGTGGCGTCATGACTGACATTATCCCCTGTAAGTATTCCCCTTATTGTTGCCAGGGCCTGGGACACGGTCCGGACCAGGACCCCGTGACATCCCCCAGCAGCAGACCCGGTCCGGTACCCCCGTCCCAGTGGGCTCGATATCTGCATATTTATGTAAATGTCTTTTAGACTTATAATAGTCTGTGCTAAGTGCCAATGTTAAAATTATGACTACCAAATTGTAAAGACCGGGCACTTCTGGGATTTTGTGTTGGGAGTTTCCCCATATATCAGTGGTCTTAGATGAGGCAGCTATGCACCTGGGTGTGCTCACTCAAGTGTATGTTAAATAAAACAGTCCAGAAAAAAGAGGGCACTCACCCATTTGGTGCTTCTTAGGAATTTATTCCTTTTTCAGGGTTCCGTTCAGGATTCCATAAAGTACAATGGAGGGAGGGGGGACGTGGAGGGATGCCGGACAACGGCTCGTTTCGTGCCCTGAATGGCACTTCTGCCGGTCAGATTAAAAATTATGACTGTTTAGGTCTGAAAATGCCACAAACTACATCATGTACCAACATGGTCTTTACACAAAAGTTGCTACAGGAAAGTTTTTTAGTTCACTCTTTGTGTGGACTGTTTCTGCAAAGATACCACCTGAGGAGGATAGCGGTGGCTATCGAAATGTGACGTGGTTTAAGAGAGCATAATGACTTAATAAATAAGGTTGGTTAATTTAAATTAAGTCTCCGGTCCCCTTGCCTCAGCGCTCCTTAATACCGCACAATCTCTCTTCCTTGTTTCTGCAAAGAGATGCTTTGATACTGCCCTACAGCAGCCTCTGGCCTGATGGTATGTTGTATGGAAGTGCAAGACACTACATGATTTACTTTCATGATTTAGTTATCAATTGCACAAGGTGTTGGAATCATCACTTCTACAGCTGATGAAATTAGCACCTGTGAAATCCTAAAAAAAATCGTGAAAACTTGCATTGTTTTAAGACATTTAGGACTATAGTTGGCCACCTCTACCTTAAATGTTTGTGAAAGTAGCCAGGGGGCAAGAAGAATCCTTGAGACCTTTCACCACAACTATGTCTCTCTTTGGATCCTTTTAGGTCCTGTGCCCACGGTGCTTTGTTTAATGCTTTTTTTGATGCAGATTTAGAGAATCTGCAGCAAAATCTCCATGTCTATCATAGGGCCAGGACAGTCTATGACAGGTTTAAGTACTGTGCCCATGTTGCTTTTTTTCCTTGCACATGCAGTTCAGATTTCTTTTTTCTGACCCCATACTGGCAACCAATCACAGACTCCAGCAGAGAAGATGGGTGTGGCTAAGTATGCCTTTAATCAATCAAGGAGGGTAAGCACAACATATCTGAGGTTCATGAGCGGCCCGACAGCATGTTGAAGCGCTGAAGCTTGCTAAATATTAGTATAGGAAGATCATTTATGTGCCAAATCTGCAGGCTTCCACTGTAAAATGGGTTGTGCTGTTTTTGGCAGCTTTGGGCCCATTTGATTGTGTTTTCTAGGCCCTTGATTTTTACTCCCATTGATTTGAATGGGGATTGGAAGTTTGGCGAATTGTTCGTCGATAAATTGACTGAAAAGATGTCAATTCAGTGAACCGAACCCAAATTTCAAAAGGTTTGTTCATCTGTACGTGTAACAGGTTGCTGCAGCTCTGCGGGCGACACACATTGACACAGGAGATGATAGGGATATAGTGTGGTTCTTTTGGATAGACAATAAGAACTCTAACTTGTTTTAGTGGAAACATGGTTTGTTACTCTATATGTTTCAATGCAATCCAGCCTCTTCCTCAGGACAAATTATAGTGATTCCCTTTAGCCACTCTCTTACTCTCTTACACTCCATATACCTACTCCTTGCCTTCTATGTCGGCTATAGTTCAATATAAGCTGACCTGTAAAT
The DNA here is from genome assembly GCA_033576535.1 of Allobates femoralis. Taxonomy (NCBI): domain Eukaryota; kingdom Metazoa; phylum Chordata; class Amphibia; order Anura; family Aromobatidae; genus Allobates; species Allobates femoralis. The sequence goes on along the minus strand of JARQOC010000002.1, from coordinate 102,409,796 downwards.
GAGCTGTCTTTGGAGAAAACAGTCTTACAGCTGATACAGTGGAGTCTCTCCTTGGAGAAGAATTGGAGTCTATGCTAAATCTGTTTCCTTTGTTTGTCGCCCTTCCTCATGTTGTCTTTATACTAGTAGTAAGACTAGAGTGTTGCTGGTCGCCCTTCCTCATGTTGTCTTTATAATAGTAGTAAGACTAAAGTCTTGCTGGTCTGTGCACTGGATAGGACTAGTCCTGGGTCAGCAAGGGTCTAGGTATGTGCACAAGGTAAAGGACCTGCTTAGGAACATTAGTGAGCTGAGGGATCAGCCACAGGTGAGTCCAGGTAGTCACCTCTCTGTCCGCTCCCCATGTCAGGGCCCTCCTTTACATCTTCCCTGGTTTCCCCCCCCACTCTTGTACCGCATGAAGAACGGTTATCCACTCCGACATGACATTGCTTTTAGTAATATTCGTATTACCAGCTATATTCTTCTGTTCCTGGTGTCGCTTCAGTCATCTTCTGCTAGTTGTTACCTGCCGAATTGCTTAAATGTTTGCTGGACAGACACGAGATCAATTCTCAATGTAAGTCTAATGGCGGGTTTACACGTTGCGATATCGTAGTACGATTTCTTTTTTTTTTTTTTTTTTTTAAATTCTTTATTTTTATTTTCAAACAATATATGTAGATCAATAGATATAACCATATATCTCTCACTGTGCACATCACGTGTAAGACATTATATAGAAGAAATAACATACCAGATAACTGAACAGTTCCATTTGCACATCAATTGATCAATTGTTGCGAGGTACAATTGAAGACATAAACATTATGAGATAGTAAAAAGAAAAAGAATATAAGAGAAAGCAGAAAGAGGGGAAGAAAAGGGTAGAGTAAGGGAAGAGGTAGAGGGGTATGAGATGGGAAGGGGGAGTAGCGGGCAGGGAAGAGACGTCCTCCCCCCCCCCCCCAAGGGGCAGAAGCGCCCACCCACATCGCCAATAGGGCTCCGCTTGATCAATTACAGATCCCTATTATCTTTATATACATCCGTGTCCATAAATCTCATCCAGGAGAACCATGTCTGTTTGAAAGACTCAAACGAATCATGTACTGAGGACGTTAAGTCTTCTAGGTGCATTAAGTCATTCACCTTTGTTATCCACATCGCCACCGTCGGGCTAGTCTCTGTCTTCCACAACAAAGGGATACAGGACCTTGCTGCTATCACCAAAAAGCGTAGGAGTGATCGTTTATATCTGGTCGTGGGGATCTCACAGTGGTGGAGCAGGAGGAGGCCAGGACCCATCTCTCCCTGGAAGCCAGTAACCAACCGGGTGAGTTCTGTAACCCTCGTCCAGAATGGCCGGAGTCTATCACAGTCCCAGAAAATATGCAACAATGTACCCTCCGCCTCACCGCACCTCCAACATTTGGGGTCAACAGACGGAATTAGCCTGTGTAACACCGCAGGGACTCTATACCAACGAGTTATTATTTTGTAGTTCGCTTCCTGTAATCTGGAACAAATGGATGAGGAGTGAGCTAAGCTAAAGATCCTCTTTCTCTGATCTGTAGTGAGAGTCAGGTTCAAATCTCTTTCCCAAGAAAGCATAAAGTGTGGGGTCGGTAGGTCCGGCTGTGTGACAAGATAGGAATAGTTCTGAGATAGTGCATGTCTACTACTCACCGTCGTGGTACACAAGATCTCAAAGGGCGTCTTGTGAGGATTATATGTCTTTTTCGGGGGCAATTCACGAAGATAATGAGCTAGCTGAAGACAACGCCAGAAACCTAATGGAACCGGTTGAGTGATCAAGGTCAAGCCTTCTAAAGTCGGCCACGCGGATCCGTCTCCCAAGTTCGCCACCCTGTCCAACCCGGATTGAATCCATGTCTGAAAAACAGAGTCACCTCTACTAGGACCAAACGTGGGGTGGCTTAAGACCGGGGTCTGTGCTGAGTCAGTCGGTAGCATCAGTGTTCTAACCATCGGGTGACCACAGACCCTTAAGGTGGCTCCTATAGTCGGGTGATCCCAAAGCGTCTCTTTTTTTGGAAGGGTCACCCAAGGCAATGTCTGAAGCGTGTAATAGGTGTGGTCCTGTTCAATTCTAACCCACAATTTATTGTCCCCGTGCCTGCACCAGTCCACAACTCTTGAGAGGTGACTTGCCATGTAATATAATTTAATATCTGGTAGGTTCACACTCCCATCTTCCTTCCGTCTGGACATCAATGTTCTTGCTAATCGGGGTTTCGCTCTGTTCCAGATAAAGGCAGTCTGCATCCTCATTATCAACTTAAAAAAGGATGCTGGGATGAGAACAGGCAATGTCTGAAAAAGATACAAGATCCTGGGGAGTATGGTCATCTTAAATAACTGGCATCTGCCAGACCACGAAAAGGTGGACTTCGTCCAGCGTTCAATGTCCGACTTGATTGCAACAAGCAGTGGGGGGAAGTTGGCACTATACAGGTTTTTAGGGTCTGCTGTCAACATTACTCCCAAATATTTAAGTGCTTTGTTTGCCCATTGAAAATTAAATGCAGACCGAAGTCTGTTATATTGGACGTCAGGTAAGGAGATATTAAGGGCTTCTGATTTAGTTCTATTAATCTTGAAATTGGAGAGGGTATGGTACGTCTCCAATTCCTTTAGCAGGTTCGGGAGAGATAGCTCAGGTTTCGTGATAAAAAATAAAAGATCATCAGCGTAAGCTGCTATTTTATATTCTGATCCACCGTGTCGAAGGCCCGAGACATCACCACTGGATCTGACACGCCGCAAAAACGGTTCCAGTGTCAAAATAAAGATCAGCGGAGACAGCGGGCAACCCTGCCGAGTACCGTTGGAAATGTCAAACGGCTCAGAGAGAAGCCCGTTAACTCGCACTCTTGCTGATGGGATCGAATATAGAGAAAGTATCCAGTCCAGCATCTGGCTACCCAGACCGATGTGGGAAAGCGTCGATTCAATAAAGGACCAATGAACACGGTCAAACGCTTTCTCCGCATCGGTGGATAGGCACATCAGTGGGATCTTTGACAATTTGGCGGTCTGAATCAAGTTTATCGCTTTAGTGGTGTCGTCTCGAGCCTCACGTCCGGGGACAAATCCCGCTTGGTCTGGATGTATCAGGCTCGGGATAAACGGGGAGAGTCTCTCTGCCAGAATCTTTGCGAAGATTTTAATATCTACATTAAGTAAAGATATTGGCCGGTAACTCGTTGGCAGCAGAGGGTCCTTACCTGATTTGGGTATAACCGCTATCGTGGCCCGAAGAGTGTCTTTAGGGGGAGGGCTGGTTTGGGACATTGCATTGAAAAATGTACACATATGTGGTAGAAGAGTTTCTTTTAACTTCTTATAGTATCCTACCGTATACTCGTCAGGGCCCGGCGCTTTACCTGATGGGGTCTGAGCAATGACTAGGGCAATGTCCTGAGCAGTAATAGGGGCTTCTAAGGAACACGCTGCGGTGTTCGACAATTTTGGCATACCGGAAGACTCAATATATGTCTTGATGCGTGACTTAAGGGTATCTAGGGCTGACAACGATCTCTTGTTGTCTAAATTGTAAAGGGTTGAATAATATGTTCTAAACGCTTCTGCTATATCTTGAGGGAGCTTAGATCACTTGGACGTGGTGGGGTGCTTTATCTCCGGAACATATGTGGCTGTTCTTTGAGCTCTAGATGCTCTAGCCAGAGATTTACCCGCCTTATTGCCATGTTCGTAGAAATGTCGACGACATCGAGATAGTACCCCTTTTGCCTTGGTAAGTAGAACTGTACGTAGGGTCTCTCTAACTCTGAGAAGTTCCTTTCCCAGTTCTGTAGAAGTGCATCGTTTGTGTCTCGTCTCTAGTTCTCTTAATTTTCCCATAAGTGCGGAGGTTTCTGCGTCTCTAGCCCTTTTCAATCTAGCTCCATGTTTTATCAAGACCCCCGTATCACACATTTGTGAGCTTGCCAGGTCACCATCGGTGAAACCTCTGGTGAGACATTGAGGTCAAAATAGTCACTTAGTGTATTGGTCACCTCAGTTCGTATTTCCGGATCTTCCAACAGGGTGGCGTTAAGCCTCCACTGCCACTGTCTCGGGATCTTGGAGGACAGAGCAAGGGAGACCGTCACAAGTGCATGGTCAGAAAATGAGATCGGGGCAATAGAGGCGTCAGTTAAATAGGTCAAATCAGCTTGTCTTAAGAGGAAAAAGTCAAGTCGAGAGTACATGTCGTGGACGGGAGAATAAAATGTATAGTCACGTGCCGAGGGGGAGAGTATACGCCAGGCGTCTAGCAGTTGGTGGTCATGAAGAGCTTTATGTAAACGCCTATTGTTTATCCTAGAAAGCGAAGTCCTACCGTGCGAAGTGTCCAATGCATGGTCTAAAACAACATTAAAGTCACCCCCTAAAACTAAAGTGCCCTCAGCAAACTCATCCATCTTTTCCAGAAACTGAATAAGCATGGTAATTTGACCGGTATTAGGGAGGTACAGCGAGGCGAACGTATATACACTAGATGCAATCTTACCCTTCACCAAGAGAAGTCGGCCCTCTCCACCACTGTAAGAATCTTGAAGTTCCCATGGAATCGACCTGGAGATGACAATGCTAGTCCCGGACGAGTGGGAATCATTGGAAAGGCTGTGATATGCCAGCGGGTACGAATGGTCCGAAAGCTTATATGGCTTGGCTGTTGACATGTGAGTCTCCTGGAGGAAGGCGACATGGATTTTGTTAGATTTCAGGTAATTAAACAGAATAGAACGTTTACCAGCACTGTGGAGACCTTGTACATTTAGTGAACCCACGCGGATCTCAGATATATGTGAGTGCGCCATCTCACCTCAACCCCCCGGGGCAAAGAGGGAAAGGCAGAAGAGAAGGGAGGGGAAAGTGAGAAGAAGAGAGAAGAGGTAAGACCAGAAAACGGAGAGAAAGAAAGAATAAGAAAAGAAAGCTGGGATATAGAAACAGAGAAAAACGTATGTAAGAACTAAAGAAACAGTGACTATAGCAGTCTTTGCCGGCTTGCCAGCAAGTACGGACCCCTCGAAAGGAAAACAGAGGGGACCGCAGGGACCGTGACAGACCAGGGATCGGTATGCCGCAGACCCGAGACGTATCGTATCTATATCATTTGTCGTACATTCCCTGTTAGACTGTATACAATTATTCATATATAGTACTATATTAAAGGCTCTGGGAATATACGAATGTTAGAATTAGCAAGAACCCGCATTCTCGCAATAAGGAAAACATGAAAATAGAGAAATTAAGACAATAACATAAGCAAACATTAATGCTAAGTTCAGAATAGCCAAAAAACCAAGAGCTGGAGGCTGAAAAGAAAAAACGCCCAATGTCCCTCAGGGAGAAAAAATGTCAAAAATCAGTTCCACGTCTGTGTAACAGAGGTATTTACTAGGTAGGCCACTTATCGTTTCCACCCATTACCGACAGTCTAAGACCCACCCAAATGGTAGCATCTCTTGGTGGCAGGTAGAGGAAGCAGCCCACTGTAGTGAAGGGTGGGTACGTTCCCTCACGCAGAATAACATGACATTTAGGGATCTCATGAGGAGTCAGTGCTCAGGTGGTGGAGGAAGCACAAGAGTCACTTCGCCGTCTCCTTCTCGGGCTGGTGGTTCGGGAGGCTATCTGTCCCCGGTTAGTCTCTTGAGCCCTTCTCCTCCTCCGTCGGCTTTCCTGTGCTTGAGCTGATCCTCGTCTAGTGGACAAAAATTTCTGGAGGTTTTCAAGAGAAAGCCAGTCAGGGAGCACAATGGAAGGTATATCTAGAAAGGTGAATAGATCCTCCAGTTCCTCTTTCTGCCATAGATAAAACAGTTTAGTGCCCTTGCGGACAATCAGGTGAAACGGGTGTCCCCATCTGTAGGAGGCCCCCACTTCTTTTATCTTAATGAGTAGGGGTCTCAGCTGACGTCTTAGGTATAAAGTGAGGCCAGATACATCCGGGTATAAACTTACTGAGGAATCCTCAATTGTAACCTCGCCATGCGACCAGGCCGTTCTAAGTATGCCCTCTTTATCCGTGTAATTATGTAGCTTACAGAGCACGTCCCTGGGATTATTCGGATCTATAGGGCCAGGTCGAGACACTCTGTGCACTCTGTCTACCTTATACGTAGTTTCCTGTGGCCGTCGGGTCACCTCATTAAATATGGAGAAAACAGTATCCAATAGAGTCTCGGCTGTAACTGACTCAGGGATCCCTTTTAGTCTCACATTGCTTCTGCGTTCCCTATTCTCATGATCATCAGCTTGTAAGATAAAGGCCACAGTGTGAGAATGGGACCGCACAACCTCCCTTTCTAATGCAGCCACTCTAGCTTCCGTAGTGTCCATGAAGATCTCAACCTTGGAGGCCTTTAATTTAAGATCATCAATGTCCTCCTTAATCACCCCCAGAGCTCTCTCTTGTGAGGCTTCCATCCTTGCCAGCATAGTATCTATTTCCTGTCTTGTTGGCAGCGCAGCAAACATATCTTTGATCTCCTGCATGTCAGTCTGAGGAGTGCTGGACTGTGTATGTGATGGGGCCATCTCCGTAGTACTGCCTGCCCTGCTTACAGCTCCTTCTCCGCCGCCATCTTCCCCCACCTCCTCCTCCACATGGCCGGGGGTTCTCACCACCTGGGGCATAGGCGGTGGGGCACGTTTACCTGCAGCTTTGGTTCCTCCCGACACCGAAGGGCTGCTGCCCGAGCCCTGGGATTTAGGGCTCCTCTGTGGCTGCGGCTGGGACTGGGGAGAAGACTGCCTCTGACCTGCTCCGGCCGCCATTACAGGCGCGCGCGCTTTCCCTCCCGCTCCTCCAAACATCTTGGTGATGGCTGCCTCCGGTTTCATCTTCCTGGCTGCTGCGGGGGTGCAGACTGCTCCTCCGGTTTCTTCCTCTGTGACATCTGGCGATTCTGATAGCGGGAATGCGGGTATTATCCCTTGGGTCTGCGGAGCACACAGAAAGTGCGTCTTCACACCGCCATGCCCAGGCCACGCCCCTCTCGTAGTACGATTTCAATGAAAAGTCACGTGGTTCAATCGTTGGAGCCGCTATCGTTCCTGCGTTGTATGGTGTGAACGTCCAATACGATGCAGGAACGATGTCAATGCGATATCGGGGATTGAATGAGCGTGCTATTCAATGCTCCGATATTGAATGGAGATTGGAGCCGGATGGTGCTGTGTGACAGCCCAACTACGATGTGAAGTTCAACGTCACCCATTCACTCCCATGTTAAATGGTCGTTCCTGGGTTGGGGGGCGTAGACATCGCACGGACGGTGTATTCCGATATCGCAGCATGTAAACCTCCGATGCGATGCGGGAGAAACGTGCACTAAATGCGCGCTCCCGCGCCATTGAGTTGCGATGTCGCAAACGTGTAAACCCACCATGAGAGCCCGAATGATGTTCTCATAGACTTCCATTGAGCACTTGTGACCATAAACTCTGACTTCAGGTGAGTCAGGAAACAGCTGCGGTCTACAGGATGGAAGAACAGGATCGGAGAAGTGCCAGTAAGAGCAGAATATTGCTGTTTGTTGGTGAGTATATTACTAGGGGCAGGAGAAATGCATTAGTAAAACCACTCAAGTCTTAAAATAAAACAAAATGCAGGAATGATGCTTTAATGTTATGCTAAGTGTCAGATTACGGTAAATGCAATACTGCACAAATAAGAATGTATATTCGGAAATACTGTACTAATCTTTGCACCATAACATTTAGTTTGATTTCTTGTGGAATATTTGTATTTGCGTATTCCATCCATTCTATTTCACGCAATGTGGAATAGGTATCTTCTGGACCGGAATTACATAATATGAGTAGAAAAAGATTAGAATCTGAGAGTACTCATTGATTGATACCTTTTAATTGATAAGGCTGGTTTCACATCACGTTTTGATCCGATCCGGGGCTGTCCGTTGTGGACCGGACAGCCCCGGATTGGATCAGCACACAGAACCGGAGGACTAATATGTCCTCCGGTCCGGTGTGCAGCCGCACGCAGCTGAAGGTGCTGATGTTTCAGGACCGCGGCTCGCGGGGAGCTAGCCATGGTCCTGAAATAATAGCATTGTGCGGCCGCAGATGCCCGGTTCCCGGATCCTCTTGGATTGGGGCAATCTATTGGGCTGAAATGTGATCCGGGCCTATCCGGTTCTCATCGGATCAGCCCGGATCACAAGAAACGTGATGTGAAACCAGCCTAACTGAAAAGATGGTAAACAATAGCAAGCTTTCAAGACTCTAAGGTTTCTTCAGGCTGAAAATGACACAAATTCTGAACACACACATGTATACACAAAGAAAAAAGAACAGATCTACCTGTGCTTTAAACATTTCTGTAGCCCTGATCACACAATAATGGATATGGAAATACTAGTTTTGAAAGGTCATTTAAATCCTAAAGAATCAGGAGAATCTGGGAATATAAACTTATGAACTTATGATGACCTTTGAAACATTCAGAGCAGGAATGAATGTGTCACATGGATTTATATCTTTTTACATCAATTGAGGAATCTTCAAATCTTGGACCAACCACTATTCAAAGGACAATAAAACTATTGTCCGTCTTATTTCTGGAACACTGATATATACTGCCCCAGCTTCTCTTCTCCTCTCATTCAACACTGACAATCCTGGGTTCTGTTTCACCTCAAGTGCTATATGAACTGCATTATCCAGTCATCTATTTGTGTATATATGTGTGTGTTAAGAATATTTGTCATTTTCAGCCTGATGAAGAGACCATAGTGTCACGAAAGCTTGCTTTTTCTTATCATCTTTTCTGTTAGCCATTAAAAGGTATCAACCACTGAGGACTCCCAGATTCTAATGTTTTCAATCTACTGGCTAACATGGTACAAACATTTTTTAGCTTATTATAGTGTGAGTATTCATTTTTCTATCTATTTTTATTTGATTTTTTTTATTCTCTTCTTCATTTCTTTATCTATCTATCCCTTTGTTGGCTGAACATGATTTTAAATGTGAGGTTAAGCTCATTGTTACATTATAAAAATGTTAATTACTTATTAATTAACATATAGGTGTACTTTTTTTTGTCATTCTCTCTTTTGCCTCCTTTACCTATTTTTAGCTGTAAGAGCATAACACACTGTATTACATCCAGATTTATGCATCCTTTTTGATGATATCCAAAATTAGCTGAGCATTTATTTTAAGTTTATATTAAGGCTGAGCAATCTGCCTGTACTATACAGTGTTGGCCAAAAGCATTGTGTAATTAACAGCACCTGTAACTTACCTGTGCCACCTAACAGGTGTTGGCAATAACTAAATCACACTTGCAGCCAGTTGACATGGATTAAAGTTGACTCAACCTCTGTCCTGTGTCCTTGTGTGTACCACATTGAGCATGGAGAAAAGAAAGAAGACCAAAGAACTGTCTGAGGACTTGAGAAACCAAATTGTGAGGAAGCATGAGCAATCTCAAGGCTACAAGTCCATCTCCAAAGACCTGAATGTTCCTGTGTCTACCGTGCGCAGTGTCATCAAGAAGTTTAAAGCCCATGGCACTGTGTCTAACCTCCCTAGATGTGGATGGAAAAGAAAAATTGACAAGAGATTTCAACGCAAGATTGTGCGGATGGTGGATAAAGAACTTCGACTAACATCCAAACATTTTCAAGCTGCCCTGCAGTCCGATGGTACAACAGTGTCAACCCGTACTAGCTGTCGGCATTTGAATGAAAAGGGACTGTACGGTAGGAGACCCAGGAAGGCCCCACTTCTTACCCCGAGACATAAAAAAGCCAGGCTGGAGTTTGCCAAAACTTACCTGAGAAAGCCTAAAACGTTTTGGAAGAATGTTCTCTCTTTTTGGGCAAAGGCATCAACATAAAGTTTACAGGAGAAAAAAAGAGGCATTCAAAGAAAAGAACACAGTCCCTACAGTCAAACATGGTGGAGGTTCCCTGATGTTTTGGGGTTCCTTTGCTGCCTCTGGCACTGGACTGCTTGACCGTGTGCATGGCATTATGAAGTCTGAAGACTACCAACAAATTTTGCAGCATAATGTAGTGCCCAGTGTGAGAAAGCTGGGTCTCCCTCAGAGGTCATGGGTCTTCCAGCAGGACATTGACCCAAAACACACTTCAAAAAGCACTAGAAAATTGTTTGAGAGAAAGCACTGGAGACTTCTAAGGTGGCCAGCAATGAGTCCAGACCTGAATCCCATAGAACACCTGTGGAGAGATCTAAAAATGGCAGTTTGGAGAAGGCACCCTTCAAATATCAGGGACCTGGAGTAGTTTGCCAAAGAAGAATGATCTAAAATTCCAGCAGAGCATTGTAAGAAACTCATTGATGGTTACGGGAAGCGGTTGATCGCAGTTATTTTGGCTAAAGGTTGTGCAACCAAGTATTAAGCTGAGGGTGCCAATACTTTTGTCCGGCCCATTTTTGGAGTTTTGTGTGAAATGATCAATGTTTTGCTTTTTGCTTCATTCTCTTTTGTGTTTTTTCATTGAAGACAAATTAAATGAAGATAATAATACCAAAGAATTTGTGATTGCAATCATTTTCAGGAAGAAACTGAGTATTATCTGACAGAATTGCAGGGGTGTCAATACTTTTGGCCAACACTATAGGTGCTGAAGCAATTTTCCCATGCCTTCCTATTGGATTCTCTCTGGAGCTAAATTGATGTTTTTGTGATTCCTGATTTTTATAAGTGTAAATAAAGATGACCGATCCTATAATTATTTAAAATATGTTGTATTTGATAATGCAGATACGAATCAGAATAGCGGCGCTCACCATGGCGCCATATTTCAAATACACTGAGTACTATTCTGAACGCAGCGACAAATCAGAGGAGCGGCATTCAAACCACGCGCTGCTTCTCTCATTGGTCGCCGCGTTCAGCGCCGACCAATCAGAGGAGCGGCATGCACCATGCCGCACATTGTATTTGAAATATGGCGCCATGGTGAGCGCCGCTATTCTGATTGGTCGGCACTGAACGCGGCGGCCAATCAGAGGAGCGGCGCATGGTTTGAATGCCGCTCCTCTGATTGGTCGGCGCTGAACAAGGCGACCAATCAGAGAAGCGGCTCGCGCCATGGCACCATATTCTATTTGAAATATGGCACGCGCCGCTATTCTGATTGGTCGGCGCTGAACGCGGCGACCAATCAGAATAGCGGCACTCGCCATGGCACCATATTTCAAATACACTGAGTATAGTGTATTTGAAATATGGCGCTATCGCGCGCGCCGCTATTCAAATTTCAAATACAATATGGCGCAATGGCGCGAGCCGCTCCTCTGATTGGTCGGCGCTGAACGCGGCGACCAATCAGAGAAGCTGCATTCAAACCGTGTGCTGCTTCTCTCATTGGTAGTCGAGCTCAGCGCTGACCAATCAGAGGAGCGGCTCGCTCCACGACACCATATTGTATTTGAAATATGGTGCCATGGCGCGCGCCGCTTTACCCCTCAGCCTCCTCCATCCCCTCAGCCCCCTCCATCCCCTCAGCCTCCTTCATCCTCACAGCCTCCTACATCCTCACAGCTTCCTCCATCCTCACAGCCTCCCCATCCTCAGTCTCCTCCATCCTCACAGCCTCCTCCATCCTCACAGCCTCCTCCATCCTCACAGTCTCCCCGTCCTCACAGCCTCCTCCATCCTCACAGCCTCCTCCATCCTCACAGCTTCCCCATTCTCACAGCCCCTTCCATCCTCACAACCTCCTCCATCTTAACAGCCTCCTCCATCCCCTCAGCCTCCTCCATCCCCTCAGCCTCCTCCATTCTCACAGTCTCCTCCATCCTCACAGACTCCTCCATCCTCACAGCCTCCTCCATCCTCACAGCCTCCCCGTCCTCACAGCCTACTCCATCCTCACAGTCTCCTCCATCCTCACAGCCACCTCCATCCTCACAGCCACCTCCATCCTCACAGTCTCCTCCATCCTCACAGCCTCCCCCATCCTCACAGGCTCCTCCATCCTCACAGCCTTCTCCATCCCCACAGCCTCCTTCATCCTCACAGCCTCCCCATCCTCATAGCCTCTTCCATCCTCACAGTCTCCTCCATCCTCACAGCCTCCTCCATCCTCACAGCCTCCTCCATCCCTCATCCTCCTCCATCTTCACTGCCTCCTCCATCCCCTCAGCCTCCTCCATCCCTCAGCCTCCTCCATCCTCACAGCCTCCCCATCCTCACAACCTCCTCCATCCCCACAGCCTCCTCCATCCTCACAGTCTCCTCCATCCTCACAGTCTCCTTCATCCTCACAGCCTCCCTATCCTCACAGCCACCTCCATCCTCACAGCCTCATCCATCCTCACAGTCTTCTCCATCCTCACAGTCTCCTCCATCCTCACAGCCTCCCCCATCCTCACAGGCTCCTCCATCCTCACAGCCTCCTCCATCCCCACAGCCTCCTTCATCCTCACAGCCTCCCCATCCTCACAGCCTCCTCCATCCTCACAGTCTCCTCCATCCTCACAGCCTCCTCCATCCTCACAGTCTTCTCCATCCTCACAGTCTCCTCCATCCTCACAGCCTCCCCCATCCTCACAGGCTCCTCCATCCTCACAGCCTCCTCCATCCCCACAGCCTCCTTCATCCTCACATCCTCCCCATCCTCATAGCCTCTTCCATCCTCACAGTCTCCTCCATCCTCACAGCCTCCTCCATCCCCTCAGCCTCCTTCATCCTCACAGCCTCCCCATCCTCACAGCCTCCTCATCCTCACATCCTCCCCATCCTCACAGCCTCCTCCATCCTCACAGTCTCCTCCATCCTCACAGCCTCCTCCATCCTCACAGCCTCCTCCATCCCCTCAGCCTCCTCCATCCCTCAGCCTCCTCCATTTTCACAGCCTCCTCCATCCCCTCAGCCTCCTCCATCCTCATAGTCTCCTCCATCCTCACAGTCTTCTTCATCCTCACAGTCTCCTCCATCCTCAGTCTCCTCCATCCTCACAGTCTCCCCCATCCTCACAGCCTCCTCATCCTCACAGCCTCCTCCATCCTCACAGCCTCCCCATCCCGTCAGCCGCCTCCATCCCCTCAGCCTTCTCCATCCCCTCAACCTCCTCCATCCTCACAGCCTCCTCCATCCTCACAGCCTCCCCATCCTCACAGCCTCCTACAGCCTCCTCCATCCTCACAGCCTCCCCATCCTCACAGCCGCCTCATCCTTATTCCTTACTCCTGTCTACAAGGTCTGTCAGTCAGTGTGACAAACTTCACTCCTGTCTATAAGGCCGTCAGTCAGTGTGAAGAACGTCACTCCTGTCTACAAGGCTGTCAGTCAGTGTGACACAGTTCATTCCTGTCTACAAGGCTGTCACTCATAGTGTGACGCACTTCACTCCTGTCTTCAAGGCTGTCAGTCAGTGTCACGAACTGTACTCCTGTCTACAAGGCTGTAAGTCACTGTGATGCACTTCACTCCTGTCTACAAGGCTGTCAGTCAGTGTGACGCAGTTCATTCCTGTCTACAAAGCTGTCACTCATAGTGTGAGGCACTTCACTCCTGTCTACAAGGCTGTCAGTCAGTGTGACGCAGTTCACTCCTGTTTACAAGGTATTCTAGAATACCCGATGCGTTCGAATCGGGCCACCATCTAGTATTGAATAATTGAGGAAAATTAGAGCAATAGTCTGTATGATAGAGAATTTCAACAGGAGGAAAGAGAGATTTGTCAGCAGCAGTGTCATTGTGATTGATCAGTCATATGGTATAACTGGCTTCTGTTCTGAAACATTTTAATTACTCATTTTTTCCATTTTTAATACACTTAAAAACAGAAGCAAGACAGCACAATAGTGTTTAAGAAACAAAAAACAAAAATGTTTAAATCAGTCAGACGTTGCGATTGCTTATAACAAATTAATGTACTGAGATTTTCCATTTACTTGTGTACCTGTTTTTATGAAGTAGGGAATAATTGTTTTTTATTAATACAAAAGCCAATACCCACAAATCAAACATTTAATTATGATCTCTGCTTCATGAACAAACTAAGTTTTTTTCTTCAATATCTACTTTACTAGACAAGTTTTACATCCATACACGCCGCACAAATACAGTGTCCTGTTGCAGCTGCTAACCTCTTAGATGTGAATCTAACTAGTAATTAATCTTATGTAATTTTTGAAAAGGTGGTTAAAATCTTTGTAAAATAAGTGATAAAAAATCCCCTAACTTAGATAATTAACTGTACTTGTCTAGTTTTGCACATCTGTTTTACTAGTGCAGTGTGAGAACTGTACACATTGCACCAATGCTGAGGCCTGCTGTCACATTTTGCTCTCTGTACATCTACCTATGTAGCATTTATTAAAATGTCCTTTTTTTCAAGAGTTGAGTAATGGTTGAAAAATTGTCAAACATTAATGATGGTAATGTGTAAAATATATGGCAAAGGAAGTGAAAACAACAAAAGATGAGGTAGTGTAAAAGAAAGAAAACAAAAATACCACTACTTTGAATGTGGCAATCACTAGCAGCATCAGAGTTACCAACGCCCTCACAAGCAGCAATTGTCTAGGCAGTAATAATAACACATTATGGTCACAATGGATTGTGTTGCATCCTGCAAGGATATTAATTGAGGGGTGTATGTAAAGTGTGGTACATCACTAACATCAATCAAAACATTATGACAGCTACACCAGTTTGAGTCAATGTTGTGCATGGAACAGTCTGTCTGATCACAAATGAAAACGAGGGATCATTTTTGGACCTTTTTATTTAAAGAAAAACGTAAAACGTCTGTCAGTGCTCGGTGTTATTATATACAGTACACTGACACTGCTAATACCAGGTTATCATCTGTCTCTATGGTTAGGTCACTTTGACATTAATAAGGCTAGGGCCACACTAGCATTTTGGCCTCCATCCTGGGGGGTCCGCCAAAGACCCAAATTCTCGCAGCATTAACGCAGCATTACCATAGTTTAACGCTGCCTTAACGCCACCAATGGAGTCCTATGGGTGTCAAACTCCTCAGCACATGCTAACGCCGGAATTTGAAATCTCGCGCTATTTTGTAGCGCACAGGAAAACGCGACAAGGAGCATTTTCCTGTATGCTACAAAATAGCACAAGATTTCAAACTCCGGCACTTATGTGCTGGCCTTAGCATGCGCTGAGGAGTCCGACACCCATAGGCTCTATTGGCAGCATTAAGACAGCATTACACTACGGTAACATTGTGTTAATGCTGTGGGAGTTCGGTTCTTTGATGGACCCCCAGGACGGGGACCACAATGCTAGCTAAGACTTTGTTTGTTGGATATGGTCCTATGATAGCTCATACTGTTATAGAAATCTTTTCAGAGCAATTGGAGAATCTGCCTAATTTGCTGAACCTGGAAAATTTGAAATTTAAAAGATTTAGTAACTTCTAGTCTTTTACTTTCTGTGTTCTGTTTACTACTTTTCTTCCAGAAAAAAACTCACCGAAATTTAGCCAGGTAAAATATCCATTGCACCTAGCAGAGGGCTGCCAGCTCCACTGGTAGGCAACACAAGTTAAGAACACTGGTGCTCAATCCCCTGCAACCCAAGCATGGGGGCGGCTGTGGCACCCGCGTCCAGCCATGCTGACAAGGAGGAGACTGGTGGCATTCATGGACACAAGGTTACCAACAGGACGTCAGCCACACAAGTCTAAGTGAAGCAAAGTGTCAGAGCACAGCCTATTGGTCACGCCCAACTATTAGATCAGGCGGGCTGCACTGCACCTTGTATATGTATCACAAATGACCGTCTAAAGATAAAGATGTGAGGTGTTAGTGGATATTTGGCCAAATACGTAAGCTTGTAACCCACGTCAAGGGTCCTCACACTTACGAGTCCTAACCATATGCCTGACCATAAAGTAGGACAAAATACTATAAAGAAAAAAACTCACTAAAATTTAGCCAGGTAAAATATCTGCTGCCAGACATCTTTATCTTTAGTGTTTATTGTACCTTTTTATCTTTTGCAGTATGTGGCTGAGCCCTCTGGGGGGTGTCGGTCATTTGTGATGCATATACAAGGTGCAATGCAGCCCGCCTGATCTAATAGTTGGGCGTGACCAACAGGCTGAGCTCTGACACTTTGCTTCACTTAGACCTGTGTGGTTGACGTCCTGTTGGTAACCTTTTGTCCATGAATGCCACCAATCTCCTCCTTGTCAGCATGGCTGGACGCAGGCGCCACAGCCGCCCCCATGCTTGGGTTGCAGGGGATTGAGCACCAGTGTTCTTACACTTGTGTTGCCTACCAGTGGAGCTGGCAGCCTCTGCTAGGTGCAATGGATATTTTACCTGGCTAAATTTCGGTGAGCTTTTTTCTTTATATTATTATGTCCTACTTCGGTACTTTTCTTCCAGGCCACTATTTATTTCTAGCGAGGTCTTCCATTCACTTCACCATATGCTGTCATGTGAGGTTGCAATGCATGACTTGGATAGCAGCCAGACTGGTGGGATAGACATTTAGTATTTCCTTAAATGTATAAAATATTGTATGAAGAAAAGCAAGGGTTTGTATATTAACATGTTCTGTTGTCTTTTTTTTGTGTTCGATCATGATTTGCTGATTCTAGTATATAGGTACCAATTAAAAGTAGAGTCTTGAAAGAAGACACAGATGTTTTATTGCATATCAATAGTGCCCAGTAAATAAACCATAGAATAAATCTAAAGATTTGCATAGACAGTCAAATTCTATTTCTGCAAGGACTGAAAAATCATTTTCTCTAACCTTGTATTTCTAAATTGGACTTCTATGCTAATGTTTATTTCGCTTTCATCAATGTAACAATCCAACATGAATGAACGTAAATGCTGCTCGTGAGTTTTAAATATAGAAGCTCATTTCTACAGTTATTTTGTTCCTGGCCACAGTAATTATGCAGAAAGATAATATAGAATCTTAATCTACTCCGAATAGCCAATTAAGGCTGGAAACCCAGAGCAATCTCAAACGATTATTTCATGCTGATACTGTGGTAAGAGAAGTAATTTGCAATTTGTGCAGAGATGAAACATAATAAAAGAAAAGCATGGTTTTAAAGAAGACTGCTTTTTCCTGATAATATTTCACACTTACAAATTTCAGAAAGTTATAGGGACATTAGGTTAACATAGAGCACTTGATGATGACCTGACAGTCAGAGATGAAAAGCTCCATTTTTTCTCATCCTCCATAAAACCCATAAATTACACTCCTTTATACATTTACATTGATGTGGGGTTACGAATATCCACAGATATCTATAGCATTCAGGTGTTGTTTGTTTCTTTGCTTTGATTGGCCATACATCACATACATTGACTAAGACACGTGTCTTAGTATATTTCATTTACGTACAAATAAGCCAAAATTCATCATGTAAGTGTTTTGTCAGCGTGAATGGGAATAAGGTTGAATATGAGTTTGTTGGAGTAACATTACTTTGGATTCTGCCTCCTACTGAATTTGGCCAGCTGGAGAATGTACCAGCATTAGAAGTTTAATTCATCCATCCAGCTGTCACCATTTGTAGTGTAAATTATGATTAATTTGTTGGCTACACGAGGCCACACCTTCTCTTGGTTAGCTCCACCCACAATCACAAATTTTAGGGTGCAGTATTCGCTAGTTGGTCATGAGACAAAAGGATTGGGACATTTTTTTAATGCAAAGAATTAATTTATCTTCCTCATTAGATATGAGTGGGCCCATGAACGTTCTGGTTCTGTGGGTACAGCGGGAATTTATAAAAAGCTCTCTTCTGGAGCTAAACTTGACCCAAATCTCATTGAAAGTCACTGATGGGGCAGTTCGCCTCTCCACCTGTATGCAACCAGCCATACGCAAAACACTTCCAGGTTAGGTAGGGGTGCGGAGTTTGCTAATTTTATTTTTGCTCACACTACATCCAATACGTTAGCTAGTCACCCGTTGAAACGCAAGGAGCGCGAAACGGTGTTGTCGTCACCTCTGCCTCTCCCCCTCCCTGCAACATGTAACCAGCAAACTTGAATAAAAGTGATTACTACATCCAATAATTCTGATTTTACCAACAGTGCGACCTGTTCACGCGCTACAAGTGACTCACACTGGGGAAACCCTGCGTGTACCCGAGCACAACGATATTGCTCTAGTGGTTTGCATATGTAAAGCACCCGAAATCCAAACCCAAACGCTGATTTACTTTCGTGAAGTCTGTTCTTGGTAAGAACCCCAAACTTTAAAGTTCGATTTGTTCACCTCTATTCCTCATACATAAATCAAGAACTTTATTCTGTTAATCTTCAGAGTCCATACAAAGTGTAACAGTCACTAACAAACTATGGGGTACAAAGAACAACCCAATAGAAAAGTGGAATTAAAGGCATAGAGCAGTTGTGGTGGAACATGAATTTCCTTTTATTGTCTTCCTATGGCAAAGTAACACTCTAGGAACTAAATAGCTTTGCGTCATCAGCTTTGCATCTGATGTAAAATGCAATGAAACGTAATGATGTGCAAATAATTAGAGTTGGACAAAATATTTAGAGTAGAATTGAATTCTTGTATTTAACAAAATCGTTATTCTTCAGAATGGAGACATCTTAAGATTCGCTCACCATGAAGTCAGGGAATTGCCAACAGGCTGGCCTCTGTTTTACTGAGCCGACAAATGGGAAAAAACAATGAAAAAAAAAAATATATGGAAAGAAAAAGCAAGCTTTCGAGACTCTATGGTCTCTTCATCAGGCTTTATAATAACACAACTTCTGAACACACATATATACACATATATAGGGTTGGATAATGCAATAAATGAACCAAGTGAGGTGAAACATTGGTCAGAGTTGGGAGAGGGGAGAGAGCATCTGAGTCAGTAAACATCAGCATCCAGAGATAAGAAGCAGACAGTTTTATGTTCTTTGATTAGTTGTTTCTTCAAGATTTGGAGATTCCTCAATTAATGTAAAAAGACATAAATACATGCGACACACTCATTCCTGCTCTGAATGTGTCAAATGTAAACATATTCCCATACTCTCCTATCTCTCTGAAATGACCTTTCAAAGCTAGTATTTTCATGTCGATTATGGTGCGATCAGGGCTGCAAAAATGGTTGGCCACAGGTAGATAGATTCTTTATCCTTTATTGCGTGGCAATGAGAATTCATTCTTGTTCTAAGTTTCTGCCCTGTCTCTCCTAAATACAGGTTCCCGCTTACACATTTTGTACATATAATTAAATACACCACATTGGTTGTCGTGCAGCTAAAGTTACCTTGTATCTTGTAGTCCTGATCTGAGCTGGGAATCTTTATCTTGTCCGTTGTCAATATAAATGGACAGGTTTTGCACTTGTTCTGGTTGCAAGGAAAGGTTGTTTTTAGAGAGGACAATGAGCTTCTGACAATGATGCTTTTTAGATTCGAAGGGTCCAGAAATATTAATTTTAGCCGGGCATCTTTTTGTAGTAGTGTTTTCAGTTTCCATTCAGCTTCTGCTGACACCTCTAGATTTTGATTTAAGGTGACTACAAGAGGGACCCAGTTGTTTTCTTTTCTAGTTTTGTAATGTAGGAGATGATTCCTTGATGTTCTGGTGGCTCTTGTAATCTGGTTTTCAATTGCTCTTGAATGGTAGCCCTGATTCAAAAAGGCCTTTCTGAGGCCCTCAAGGTGATTGTCTCTATCTGTAGGGTTGGAAAATATCCAATTGTATCTGATGGCCTGGCTGTACACAATAGAGTTTTTTATGTGTTTTGGAGGAAAACTGTCCCATTGAAGATATGTTGGACGGTCACTTGGTTTCTGGTGCAGGGATGTCTATACTTTATTGTTTTATAGCTTAATGATGGTGTCCAGAAAGTTGATTTGGGTGAAGGAGTAGTTGAGTGTTAAGTTGATGGTGGGATGAAACTGATTAAAGTGTTCATGGAACATCTTCAGCTGTTGCTCCGACTCCGTCCAGATTATCAAAATGTCATCAATATAACGGTAATAGTCCAAAGGCCTGATAGGACAAGGGGATAAAAAGTCACCTTCAAGCTTGGCAATGAAAAGATTTGCATATTGTGGTGACATTTTGCTTCCCATTGCTGAAACCAGTCTCTTGTAAATATATGTTGCCGTCAAATGTAAAATAGTTGTGCGTGAGGATGAACTTTATAAGCTTCACCACAGAATCAGCATTAATCCCTGTGTTTTCCTAGAAGACTTTGCAGCCATTTAATCCATCCTGGTGTGAGATATTGATGTACAGGAAAAATTAGGCAAATTGGACATAGTTTCACACAAATCTCCAAAAATGATCTGGACAAACATTTTGGCACCCTTAACTTTACATTTGGTTGCACAATCATTGCAGTAAACAACTGCAATCAATTGCTTCCTATAACCATCAAAAATCTCCTTACACCTCTTAACTGAAATTTTGGACCACTCTTCTTTTGTAAATTACTCCATGTCGAAGTCGATGGTTGTAAGTGAAACATCATAACAACATCCGATTGCAATGCGATATACGCCAAGGCCAACAATGGAGATTAATCTCAATAGCTAAACCAAGGAAAAAGTTACCTTATCTTTTTTCCAAAAAACATTTGTATAATAGAATCACCAATGGCAATCTAATCCTATAATGCACAAGCTGGGTGCAAAGAACGTCCCCAAGTAAGAGAAGGGGCAGCGCTGGCAAATCATGTAGATTGACCAAGTGCTCACAACCTTTTGATAGAAGGGAGCAGCTGCTTACATAGTGCAAACTAATGAAGCAGCATTGAGAGTCAGTCATATATAGATGAGATACACACATAGTGTCTTAACAGGAGCCCGTTAGTTGCGCCAGGTGCAGCAGGCCAGTTAACACTGTGTGACTATATGCACCATGTCTGAGACCTATTAGTGACATTGAGTATGGCGGGCAGGTTAAATACTACATGAGTGTATGTCCCACATGACAGATTCACCATTTACCATCATAACTCAGAGAGCTCCAATACATCCCTCAAAAATAATAAAATGTGCATGAAAAATGTGAGGTATTAGTTGGTATTATGGCCAAAACACAGAAGCCTGCAACCCAAAAGAGTCAAGGGTCCTCAATTATTGCAGGTTCCTGTCTACGCTCGCAATAGTTAAACCAAGAAAACAGTTACCTTATCTTTTTTTTTCCAAAAATGTGCTTGTGCGATGTAGGATTAGATTGTCCATTGCTGATTGTAGGAAATTAATCTTTCCCTCTATTTTGCATCTGTGAAACGATCGCGGGATCGGATCAGGGTACAGCGACACTCGGATCATGCTCACAGCAGAGGCTGAACCGAGTGTCAATAGTATGTTGCATCTGATGCTCTCGCATCGGTTGCCATACACTTGTCTGACCCTGGCCTTACCTGTGTTTTAAAACACCACTTTAGCATTTTTTGCACCTCAGGAGTGGGGTTTTAAATCTAAGTCCATTGTACTCTTCTTCTAGTTTCAATTTCTATTGCTGTTGCCTTGGTTGTTTTCTGGCAATTTGTACTCTGCCGGCAGCTCCAGTGTTTCATGGAGCGCGAAAGAGATCAGTACTAGTGATGGGCGAGTCCTAAATTACTCGGAATCGCTTGACTCTAGCGAGTCCGAGCCCGGGACTTGTTGCGAGTCTAGCGAGTCCAATGTTAA
Source organism: Allobates femoralis (assembly GCA_033576535.1). NCBI lineage: Eukaryota > Metazoa > Chordata > Amphibia > Anura > Aromobatidae > Allobates > Allobates femoralis. The sequence goes on along the minus strand of JARQOC010000002.1, from coordinate 102,388,145 downwards.
TGAATGGGGAAGCGAGTAATAGCGAGTAGTGTGTGATTTACAAATCGCAGATGTGTCTCGGAAGCTTCAGCCTGAAGCAATCCTAGTTTTGTCAGAGACTCTGACAAAACTAGGATTGGCATTGACTTGCATTGGACTCGTTTACTGTACAAGTAATCGCTGGGAAACTCGCACAGTAAGGAGTCAGGCTGTCTGCTCTGTACAGGCTGCCGCAGCTCCAGGGTCCTAGAGCCCGCCTGCTGCCTGATGTAGCAGAGCTGAGATTGTTCTCAGTCTGCTCATCCCTGTGCATAGACATCTATATCTATGCACAGGGATGAGCAGAGAGGACATCGCGTTTTGGACTACGTCGGACGGAAGAGGATTTTCTTAATTAAAGATGGAGTCCCTAATGGCTTTTTTTTTTATTTCTAATAAAAAATTTTCTCTGTGTTGTGTTTTTTTTAAAAACAATTTAATAGAAATTCATGGCGGTCATGTCTAATATTGACGTGACCGCCATAAATTTCGGGCTTAGGGCCAGCTGATAATACAAAGCTGGCCCTAACCTCTTTATTACCCAGCGTGCCACTGCCACCAGGGCCGTTGGAAGAGGGGGGTTCAGCGCCAGAAGAAGGCGCTTCAATGAACGCGCCATCTTCTGGGGCAGCTGCGGGCTGCAATTTGCAGCGGGGTGTGCCCAGAAAGCTTGGGCCTCCCTGTGCTGCGGATTCCAGCCCCCAGCTGCTTAGCTGTACCTGGCTAGACATAGAAATTGCGCGGAGCCCCACGCATTTTTTTTTAATTATTTCATGAAATTCATGAAATAATAAAAAAAAAGGGCTCCCCTATATTCTTGTGTCCGGCCAGGTACAAATAGGCACCTGGGGGTTGGGGGCAGCCCGTCGCTGCCTGCTGGATCCGGCTGGTTCCAGAAAGACCATGTAATTTTTTTTCTGGAAAATCAATAAAACAATCCAAAAAAGGGACTGCATCTTTATTAACCCCTCGCCCATGGTCCAGGGGTTAATAAAGATGCAGTCCCTTTTATTTACATTGTTTTATGGATTTGTCAGAAAAAAATTTCACGTGGGCTTCGCCGTATTTCTGGAACCAGCCGGATCCAGCAGGCAGCGACGGGCTGCCCCCAACCCCCAGGTGCCTATTTGTACCTGGCCGGACACAAGAATATAGGGGAGCCCTTTTTTTTAATTATTTCATGAATTTCATGCAAATTGCAGCCCGCAGCCGCCCCAGAAGATGGCGCGTTCATTGAAGCGCCATCCTCTGGCGCTGAACCCTGCTCTTCCAGCGGCCCTGGTGGCGGTGGCACGCTGGGTAATAAAGGGGTTAATACCAGCTTTGTTATACAAGCTGGTATTAAGCCCGAGATTCTTAATGTCAGGCCACGTTTGACCTGGCCACTAAGAATCTCCAATAAAGGGTTAAAAAAACACAACATAGAGAAAATTTTTTATTAGAAATAAAAAAAAAAGCCATTAGGGACTCCATCTTTAATTAAAAAAATTTTCTTCCGTCCGACGTACTCCAAAACGCGATGTCCTCTCTGCTACATTCCCTGTGCATAGATATAGATGTCTATGCACAGGGAATGAGCAGACTGAGAACAATCTCAGCTCTGCTACATCACCTCTGTGAGCAGGCGGGCTCTAGGACCCTGGAGCTGCGGCAGCCTGCACAGAGCAGACAGCTGGACTCGGCTCGCAAAGTAACAGCAGTTACTTTGCGAGTTTCCCTGAGATTACTTGCACAGTAATCAGACCAATGCAAGTCAATGGCAATCCTAGCTTTGTCAGAGTCTCTGACAAAACTAGGATTGATATTGATTTGCATTGGACTCGTTGCTGTGCGAGTAATCGCTGGGAAACTCGCAGAGTACCGAGTCCTGCGAGTCCCTTACTACTCACCGAGTAACGAGTCCTAGCGAGTAGACTCGCCCATCCCTAATCAATACATCTCCATGAGTGCCTTATTCTTTCCTCATTTTGTCCTTCATAGATACATTGAGTGTTTGTGATGTACCTTCTGATTTCTGGAAGTTAGAAATTACAGTAACGAGATAGCATCTTGGGACCTGAGCTCGCCGATAAAAGGTGAAGCCATTGAAAGGTGAGTACATGATAGGGGTCTTACATTTAAAGTGCAACTCCAGTGCTGAAAAAATTCTGGAGTGATACTTAAACCTTACGACTTTTTGGGATTCTGGGATTCTGGGTCCTATCAGTGACTGATGGTTATTTTTCTATGCACTCCTGTACATAGACATCTGTTATTAATTTTTGTGAGAAAGTTGTCTTTTCTCACAAAACTATGTTTTATTCTATAGAGTTTCTTTCCCCTGATCTATCAAATGTTGCCTGCAGATTGTATGGCATTTTTATGGTGACAGGTTCCCTTTAAGTATTCCATAGCCATAAAGTATAATTGCTGCACAAATCATATATAAAGTTATTTCTTTATTTAGACGTTGTCGCAGGCTGCTCACAGTAGCATGAGCAAAATGTGACCTGGTTTTGTTGTGTTGATAAATCGCTGCACGGTAACACCAGTTTAAAAGTTTCCCATGTTACTGTGAGCAGCCTGTATGATGAAAATGTGCTACCTTGGCCTGGAATGTCTCCAGACTTGTTTCTCATTGTACACATCAGGGAGTAATTGCAAAGGCAGCTGCCAGCAGTGTGTCTTGCTGGTTTGTAAGCCCAAGTGCATTCAGTGTGGCAGGACATTCCTCAGATAACAAAAAAACCCTTTACCAGCCAACCTATTTTGACCTTAATGACCAGTCCATTTTTTCCATTTTGGACCAGTGTGCTTGCTTTGCTTTTTCTTACAATCTTTTCCGTTAGCCATTAAAAGGTATCAACCACTGAGAGCTCTCAGATTCTAATATTTTTCAACAAATCTCAATGATTCTGAGAATGTTTTTTCATGACATATTGGACTTAATGTTAGTGGTGGATTTAGGGTGGATTCACATTGGTGTTCCCCTCCGCAGCGTTCTGCGGAGGGGAACCACCATGTGAGCGCAGCCACTGCAAGCCCCTATGTTTATAATGGGAGGGCACGGTGCTGCGCTTGACTGCGCATGACCGTGCGCTCCCATTTATTTGCCTGTGTGATTTGTACACATGCGCATGCTTGCGTACAAATCACACTCTCTCGTCCGCACCAGGAACGCAAGCATGCTCAGTACATGCTCAGTACACTAAAACTATTGTATGCCGCCTAATGTTACTTCCGCAATGTATATACATACATTGCGAAAGTGAAATATAACTAGAATCAAGTGTTTAAAATAAAAATCTTTATTCTCACCTGCCAGTGCTCCCCCGGCGTCTCCATCAGTACCCGCTCGGTAACAAGACCTTGGATGATGTCACAACCTGATCAGCTGATCGGGTCACATGAGCAGTTACCGCGGTAACCGCTCACGCGACCTGATGACGTTTCTGACATCATAGCAGGTCCTGTAAAACCGATCAAGACCTCTATGGACACGCCGGGGGAGCACTGGCAGGTGAGAATAAAGATTTTTTTATGTTGGAATGACACGAGGAGTGGGGAGAAGAGGAGAGGAGAGGGGAGAACAGGGGGATAGCAGGGGAAAACAGGGGGACAGCAGGGGGAAAACAGGGGGACAGCAGGGGACACCAGGGCAAAACAGGGGGACAGCAGGGGACAACAGGGGGACAGCAGGGGACAACAGGGGACGGCAGGAGACACCAGGGGAACAACGAGATGACAGGAGGCAGAGAGGAGGGGGAGCGAGGTGACAGGAGACCAAACTGATCCTGCAAAATGTCAGAATGGGATGCCTATTTGGCATCCGACTGCAGGGATCAGTTTGGATCCGATGCTGTCCAATTTTCATCGGACAGCATCGGATTTAACTAAATTGCAAACCAGCCTAAGAGGTACCACTCTTAGTTTTAGAATGATCTGACTAATCTTATGGTTTCCTCTTCCGAGAGTTTAGTTGCCACAAAATATCTCCACTTTACAAGGTCTGGGGGAACAGCTATTCTCCTTAAAAAGCTCAATCTGCCTGCTGCTATGAGGAGACTTACAGCCGCAATGCTCCTCTAGTAAATATGCAAATTGTCACTTCAGTGAGGGTAGATGAACTCTAGTGCCACTTATTGAAGGTAGCAATCCTAAAAGTCATAATTGACTCTTTAACAAGACTTTTAATCTGATATAGGATTTGTGTCAGATCAGAACCCAATCTACAGATGCTGTATTTCGGGGTGATTGACCCTCATCAGTGCAGAGTATGGGATTCTGATCAGGTTGTATGAGAGACTAAGACTACGTTTGGAGAATAGTTATTCTCCTTATTTAGATCACTTTGCTTGCCGGCATGAGGAGACTTATAGCCGTAATGCTCCTCTGGGAAATATGCAAATTGTCACTTCAGTGAGGAAGTAGATGAACTCTAGTGCCACCTATTGAAAGCAGCAATCCTAAAAGTCATAATTGACTTTTTATAACAAGCCTTTTAATATGTAAAAAAGCCAAGAAGCATCAATGCTGCCTGTGGTTAGCAAGCAGTACAAAAAGTGCATGGAACATATTTCTAATTGTACTTTGAAAATGAGACATTTAGCAAACAATTGATCAATTCTTTGAGCTACCCCGCCACTTCATGTCATTCTTAGATGGGGCAATCCTTCTCTACATTTGTTATATACGCTGTGCCATTACGGCCTCCTGAATGCATTAAAAAAAGACCACATTGAAGGCACATGTACCTGAAGCATTTCTGAGCCACTCCCATGACGACAGACGGACAAACGCAGATAAAGGCCGACAAGTTCCGGACATTATCAGAGCTGAACCCCACACTGCCAGACCAACAACCATGGATGAGGGTGGAAAAAGCCATGTGCAACAATCAAGTTTTGGTTAGAAAGTTCTAAGTGTAGATGTACATACTGTATGTTTCAAGGGGTTACACGATTATATATTTACTTGTCTGAGAGAATTAGGTCAATTATGATAATGACATTCAGCTCAAACTGTGATCAGCTTGATCTGAGTGTTAGCTTAGTTTCATCCAATTCTCTCAAATTAAATTCAAAATTTCTCCATCTTCTCCATGGTGTCATCTGAGTGCAGACAAATGGTTTCCAAACACCCATAGACTTGCATTGATGAGTTTCATCCAATAGATGTGTCAAGATGCAGCATGCTGCCATTTTTTTTCTCATAATGAGTTGGTACGAGAGAAAAAAAATTGATCAGCACTGCCCCATAGTATAATATGAGTCTGAATGCTATCTGAGTCCGAGTGTTTCAGCACATTGATCAGTTATTGGCCATTTGTGCCTTCTCTAATAGTCATTGTAAAAACTGGGACATTTAAATTTTTTTATCCGATCACTTAAAAAGGAAATTAATAACAAATGATACCACAATGTGAAGTGAGGTGCTCTTTTATTTCCCTACAGAGAGAAGGCAGTTTGCAACCCTTGACAAATTATAAGCAGTAAACACCATTTACAGTTTTAGATCACAGACAGAGAAATAAAAGAGAGCTCCTGCTAGCCCCACATTGTGATCTCAGCTGCATCCCCTTATAAGAAACAAACAGAAACACACATTTAAAATCAAAGTTGGCAATTGTCATTAGGAATTTTAATGATTGTTACTTATTTTACTGTTTTTCAGTTTTCCACTTTATTTTACTTCATCCACTAGTTATTAACTAGAAATTGCTGAGTCATTAAATGGGTTTTCCCATGAACAAAGTTCATTTTAATCAATAATTCTTGGATTAATAATTAGTTCTACAATTGGAAGTGATTAAACAAATTGTTCCTATGCTGTGATAATCTTATATATGTGTCCCTGCTATGAATTGTTTAATGGATGTGTCTGACCATACAGGGACATGGTCTGATCAAACCACATCTCCTGTGCTGAGATAATCTTATATATGTGTCCCTGCTATGTATTGTGTAATGGCTGTGTCTGACCGTACAGGGACATGGTCTGATCATACCACATCTCCTGTGCTGAGATAATCTTATATATATGTCCCTGCTATGTACTGTATAATGGATGTGTCTGACAGTACAGGGACATGGTCTAATCATATCACATCTCCTGTGCTGAGATAATCTTATATATGTGTCCCTCCTATGTACTGTGTAATGGCTGTGTCTGACCATACAGGGACAAGGTCTGATTATACCATATCTCCTGTGCTGAGATAATCTAATATATGTGTCCCAGCTATGTACTTTGTAATGCATGTGTCTGACCATACATAGACATGGTCTGATCATACCACATCTCCTGTGCTGAGATAATCTTATATATGTGTCCTTGCTATGTACTGTGTAATGGATGTCTCTGACAGTACAGGGACATGGTCTGATCATACCACATCTTCTGTGCTGAGATAATCTTATATATGTCCCTGCTATGTACTGTGTAATGGATGTGTCTGATAGTACAGGGACATGGTCTTATCATACCATAGCTCTTTGGCTGGAGAGGATGCAAAAGAGTATACATACATTACAGTACGAGTGTACAAATAATTCTTTTGTCAAGGTAAAACATTTTTTACAATGCAATAGAGAAGAAAATACCGGGCACCTACCGGGTTCAGGCTTAGGTGTCTTCCTTGGCTTTGAGAAAAGCAATACTGGGTCAGGGTGCCTCTTGGAGCACGGTGTTGCACGCCATTATGGGAGAAATCCAAATATCCGAGAAAGAAAAAGCCAGGTGGCACTCACCGAATTTCTGAGATCCTTTTATTCACAAGACATAATTTCTTGAGGGAACTGGACCCGTTGAAGTGACACTGCTCTGCAAAATGGCAGCCATCGTCCATGCTCCCCACTCCCTCTCTCCTCTTGATTATGTCTTGTGAATAACTGGACGAATAAAAGGATCTCAGAAATTCGGTGAGTGCCGCCTGGCTTTTTCTTTCTCGGATAAAATAGTTTTTAAAAACTGAAAGGGAAATGTTTTACCTCACAAAAAGAATCATCTGTGATCTCATGTTCTCATGTCGGTATATTCTTTGGTGACCTTCCCCTGCACTGACTGATGATGTCATCTTATGCAAAAATTGTCTCATTGTTCATGTGCCTATGACAAGTATTTTTTACATTTGATATACTAAACATATTGCATATTTTGCATTCCGAGGAACTTTATATTTTCTTCCAATTTTCTTGTCTGGATCCTGCTTCCCCCCTTTCTTCATTATTTTCCCCCCATCTTCTGTATTTTATTACTTGGTAATTTACTACTTTCATATATGGTAATTTATATACTATATGTTTATTCATTTATTAGATGGTCTTGAAAAAAATGAGTTATTCAGTTGGACCTGTTGGACAGTATCTGCTCATGTTGTGTCAGACCCAAAGAAATGTATTTCACTTTGAGCAAGAATTAAGTAAAGAAGCTAAAGCATTCCCATATGCTGATTCTTGTTGACAAGGAAAAAGGGTGCTTATGTCACATAGTAGGGATGAGCAAATCGGACAGTAAAGTTCGCTGTTCGTAGCGAACACAGACTTTGCAAAAGTTTTTAGGGCTTGGAGTTTGGGTGCTTTACATATGCAAATCACTGTAGCGAGCATCGCTGAGCTCGGGTACACTCAGTGCCTTAGACCAAATAAACTGTATCAAACAAACTGTTGAATATCATTGAACCAAATCACTATCCAGCCAAAAATCTGTATGTGCACGGAATATGGTGTAGGGGTGGGGAAGGAGGAAGCCGCTCACCTCAACAATCTCCTTTGGATTCCTGGGCTCCTGGAGTGTGCCTGTCACCACCATGAAATTCTCAAAAATTAGAAGTTCCAGGGCGACGAGCCCATAATTAGGGTGTTGCTTTATTTGAAAAACATTAAAAACATACACATCCCACCGGACGCGTTTCGGACGTTAGTTCTTACTCATCGGCATTATGGACTCGTGGCCCTGGAACTTCTAATTTTTACGGATTATGGTAGTCAGGAAAAGCGGAGAAAGCCAGATTTATACAGCTGCCAAAAGTTTCACAACACCTTATGGCCCGTTCATTTATATGGCTGCTTGGCATGCTATCCTGTTTACTGAGCCAAGCCTCATGTGACATCTTTTATAATAATGACTGGACTCGAAGCCTACACGAACAGCCTGCAATGTCAAAGGTGAAGTGTTTAGCGGCACAACAATTATCCACATCTAAATCACTGAAGAAACCCAGAGAAGACAACAAACATGTACCATCTACTGAAAACACGTGAAATTAGTTTGAATAAAAAGCTCTAAAGGAGTCATTTGCCTTACTATGATGGGTAATAAAATGAATTTTCATTGTTTTCATGGTTTCAGAGGAGATTTAGAGACCCTCTGCAGGCTCCTATTCTTGTTGAAGCACACTTTGAAATTAATTGTGCTATTTACTTGAGAGCTCTCTAAATTGGATTACATTTCTCTTCAGAACAACGCCATGCAATGAAAGACTGTTCTGCTTCTCATTTATCAGATGAGCGTCGTGATTTTCCTCATAATAAGATGGCGTTTTGCTCTAAGCATTTAATGGTCAACGTCTCAGCGAGGCAGATACTTTCCTTTTTTTCACTGATGATGCATTTGATTTCTGAGCTGGTCTCCTAGGTGCTCGAAGATGCACTGATCATATTTGAATTGTAATCATGCTGGCAATAATCCTTAGTTATGTGGGATACAATTTCTGGAAGGATTAAACAAAATGTAATTCTGGTAGAAAACAAAAAGACGAGCTTTAGCTTTATTAATATTTTGCATAGCTGGAGCCGGTTTCCCCAACAAGTATATAGGTGCGAGCTTTAAAGCTATAGTCTTGTTTTTCGTATGAGACACAATCTGATGTGTCATATACATACTGTAGACACAAGATGACATGGTATACTGCAGTTGTTAAGACAAGTGAGGTGGAGCAGAACAGGAATGAGATGGGGTGAAACAGTTATGGCAGTAAATATCAGAACCGTTCACTGAAAGCCCTAGCCCAAAGAAGAGACCTGAGATCTCTTGAAAGCTGCTATTTACTACCATCTTCTCAGTTGGCCATTAAAAGGTATCTCCCACTGAGGACTCTCAGATTTTAATATTCTTCTATCTACTGGTTAGCCAGTTCAAACATTTATTCCACCTTTTATGGTAATTTTACACTTTTTTTGGATGCTTCTTGAGCAGTTTTATGCTTCAAACCCACCAGAAAAACACTCAAAACATTTCAAGAGAATCCACTAATTTGTTATGAGGACATATTATGTGCTATTCATATGTTCAGCCTTTTGTGTGCCTTATATGCTTCAGGCCTTCAATATTGCCTGGAAGGAACAAAGAATGAGGATTTCCATCCTAATGGAAAACACCAGTGGCGTAACAATCGCGGCTGAGACCGGGCCCGCGCCTCCCTGCAGGGGGGCCCGTGCTTCCAGCCGCCCGCCGCGAACGTGATCGCGTGTGTCCAAGGAGAGGAGGGAGGACGGGAAATGACCACCCCTCCTCTCCTTCTATCGGCAGAGCAGCTGACCACAGAAGTCATACTAAGGCAAGTAATACACCAACTATCCACCACTAGCACCCCCCACCCCCTCCCCCGCTGATCAACTCTGCATGAGGGGCAATCGTAAAAGTCCCACTAGCACCCATGGGGCCCCGGTGTAAATGCTGTACCGGGGCACGCAAAGGTCATGTTACGCCACTGGAAAACACTACTAACTAGTCACTTTCCAATCAAAAGTCTTAAAAAATGCTTCTGCGGAAAAAAAAAACAAAATATATAAATGTATAAAAAGATTTTTAAAATTTCCTACAACTAAACAAAAGCTGCTCAAAAAAACTCCTCAAAGATGAAGCAATTCCAAAAGTGGATTCCATGAGACAACTCATCGTTTTTGACCCCAAAAGAAAACAAAAATCAGTGTCAACATACTCTATCGGGGCTATCTGTCAATATATCTTACTAAGAGAGAAACCTGCTATCGGCTATAGTGCGGGTGAGTTTTTTTCGAGGTCTCTGGTGAAAATTGGCTGATAATGCCCATCTGGACTTGAAAAAAAAGGTACCGTAATTCATTTGGTTCCAAATTCTTTAATTGCTAATATTTCTGCAACGGTGAGATTTCATTCAGATGTCTATGAAACACAGACTGAGTACGAAGTGTGCTATATCGACCATACACAGTTCTATTGATACAAACTTGATATCCTTATAGACATAGATGAGGATGTTGAGTTTGTGTTGGTCGACCCATGAGCAGTCCAAGAACTGTGTTTTATGGATGTTTAAAGGGAATCAGTCAGCCGGTTTTTGCTATGTAATCTTAGAACAGAATACTATAGGGGTTAAAGCACAGAATTTCGTAAAGTGTCAATTAGCATCCCGTGCAGTCTGCGCTGTAGTCTCTGGGAACTTGTCTCGAAAATGGTTAAACAGATGAAGGAATGTAGACAGGATAGTAATAATGGGCAAGGTTAATTGGGTAACTGGTCTGACACTATAGACTGAGGTCCCTAGTCTGACCCTGTTCCCAGAGGTACCTCTGATGGTGAGGAGGTCTGGACCACTACCCTTGCCCTCTTCTCCTCAACTAGCCCTGTGCTAACTTTCCCTCACCTACCCACAGACTAGGACAGCAGCAGAAAGTTCCCCAAGATAGGAATCTTCAAGGGTAACGACTGCAGGAAAGCTTTAGCAGACCAAAAGAACATCTTACGGCACACACAGAGCAATGTAAAACTCTTTCTGTGACACCCAGTGGAAGGAAGTAGAACTACTTAGAGGCTGAGATTTGAGAACATAATGCTTTGACACACCCCTCCACCTGCAGAGCAGCAAAGCAATACAGCAGCATCTGCAGTTTAACACTCAATGTACTAAAGGTAATCAGATTTAAACCAAAGCAGCAATACACCTGGACTGCAAAGCAGTTGACACGTGATAACACTGTTCTGTAGTGGTTTAAATGTGTTTATTTCTGTCGGTACCATTGGGGTTAGAGTCAGTAACTGTAGCAGTATTGCTGTCCATGGTCTAATTTTGGCTCCGTAGGTGAGCTCCTGCTGGGTATGTCAGGTGAAGTGGTTGTACACCCCCCGCTATTTAATAATCCCATTACCCTTCAGGTGGTGTAATTGAAAGAATTCAGTCTCTACTCTTACCTTGAGCGGTTTTGATGCTGTACAGTATGCTAAAGCCCTAAAGAAGCATATACCTTTGTCAGAGTCATCTTGGTTGAGTGCTGTTTCTATCCCTGGGTGGAGGTGAGGCGGTGTTAACCCATGGCTGGTCAGAAACAGGGCAAAGTTGGTGGCGCAGATGTCCTCACCTTTAGAGGTAATTCTGGGAACAGGGTCAGCTAAGAAACCCCAGTCTACAGGGTCAGACTAGCTTCCCAGATTCCCTTAACCCATCAATGCCATCCTGCTACAAATCTGCCCATCTGCTATTGCCATCCCTGACATTTTCAACAATGCAGACCATCTCTGATGAGGTTACTGATTTGCGTACTCAGGTTGTGCAGCAGCTACAATCAATACATTTTAGGGTATTTGGCTTAGGCTCACGCCCAAGCTGTTCTGGAACCCAAGATATCTCTTCCGGACAGATTTTTGGGGAAGAGACAAGTTCTTAGTGTTTAGAGAAGCCTGTAAGCTGTATTTCAGGTTTCACCCTAGTTCACCTTGGGGTGAGGAACAGCATGTGGGGATTATAACCTTCCTTTTAAAGGGGGATTCTGAGACCTGGGCTTCTCCCTCCCAACTTTCTTCTGCGATCATTGGATGGCTTTTTGCTGCCTTGACTCAGGTTTATAGGGAAGCATATGGAGTGACACTTGCTGAGTCTAATCTTTGTAAACTCAAACAGGGTACATGGGCAGTGGAGGAGTACTTCATGGAATTCCAGAGATGGGCAACTGACATCCAGTGAAACAATCCTGCCCTCAGGAGTCAGTTATCCATATATATATGTATATATATATATATATATTATATATATATATATATATTTTTAAATAGCAGAAAAATAGACAGTGGCACTCACCATGATGATCTTTATCACTTTATTGCGGTATCCAAGAACACATTCCGGAAAAAGAAACGGTGGGGGAGGGAGGTCACTGAGCTGCGAAACGGTTGCCGTTGTCCTCGCTCCCGCACCTCCCTCCCCCACCGTTTGTTTTTCCGGAATGTGTTCTTTGATACCGCAATAAAGTGATAAAGATCATCATGGTGAGTGCCACTGTCTATTTTTCTGCTATTTAAACTTGGTCACTTACATATAGTGTGCACCTCCATTCGATCTATACCTTCGGTCAGAGAGGATCGCTCTGGATCTCACCGGTTGCACACCACGGATAGTGCCCAGTTTTCCTTTTCTTTTCTGAGAATATATATATATATATATATATATATATATATATATACAGTACAAACCAAATGTTTTGACACACCTTCTCATTCAAAGATTTTCTGTATTTTCGTGACTATGAAAATTGTAGATTCACACTGAAGGCATCAAAACTATGAATTAACACATGTGGAATTACATACTTAACAAAAAAGTGTGAAACAACTGAAAATATGTCTTATATTCTTGGTTCTTCAAAGTAGCCACCTTTTGCTTTGATTACTGCTTTGTACTCTCTTGGCATTCTCTTGATGAGCTTCAAAGCAGCAAAGCACCGCCACACCTCACACCTCCTCCGTGCTTCACGGTGGGAACCAGGCATGTAGAGTCCATCCATTCACCTTTTCTGCGTCGCACAAACAGATGGTGGTTGTAACCAAAGATCTCAAATTTGGACTCATCAGACCAAAGCATAGATTTCCACTGGTCTAATGTCCATTCCTTGTGTTCTTTAGCCCAAACAAGTCTCTTCTGCTTGTTGACTGTCCTTAGCAGTGGTTTCCTAGCAGCTATTTTACCATGAAGGCCTGCTGCACACAGTCTCCTCTTAACAGTTGTTGTAGAGATGTGTCTGCTGCTAGAACTCTGTGTGGCATTGACCTGGTCAATAATCTGAGCTGCTGTTAACCTGCGATTTCTGAGGCTGGTGACTCGGATGAACTAATCCTCTGCAGCAGAGGTGACTTTTGGTCTTCCTTTCCTAGGGCGGTCCTCATGTGAGCCAGTTTCTTTGCAGCACTTGATGGTTTTGCAACTGCACTTGGGGACACTTTTAAAACTTTCCCAATTTTTTGGACTAACTGACCTTCATTTCTTAAAGTAATGATGGCCACTGGTTTTTCTTTACTTAGCTGTTTTTTTCTTGCCATAATACAAATTCTAACAGTATATTCAATAGGACTATCAGTTGTGTATCCACCAGACTTCTGCACAACACAACTGATGGTCCCAACCCCATTTATAAGGCAAGAATTCCCACTTATTAAACCTTGTAAAGATAAAATAGGGAGGGGGGACAAGAGGCGCAATAGTGCCCTATCACTAGTGACACTTATATGCAGTGGTGGTGCTGTGAAGCTGCTCACCTGGTCCAGTTGTGATCCTCACAACTGGTTTGAAGGCGTTTTTGGAAACGATGTTCCAGCTGCTGCAGGACCTCCACCAACCACTGGATAGTGGTATGAATCAAAGAAATGATGGGAGTGCTGGTGTCTCACGGTCCGCGCTGCTTCAGGGATATTCCTGAGGAAGGCGCCGGGTGTGGCGCTGAAACGCGTAGGAGAGAGGAGGAATAAAAGGATGGAAATCGATTTGGCTCTTTGGTGAGTTTATTTAATCCTGAAGCAGCTCACTTATTAAACCTGACAGGGCACACCTGTGAAGTGAAAACCATTTCTGGTGACTACCTCTTGAAGTTCATCAAGAGAATGTCAAGAGTGTGCAAAGCAGTAATCAAAGCAAAAGGTGGCTACTTTGAAAAACCTCGAATATAAGACATATTTTCAGTTGTTTCACACTTTTTTGTTAAGTACCGTATATACTCGTGTATAAGCCGAGTTTTTCAGCCCAAAAATTGGGCTGAAAAGTCACCTCCTCGGCTTATACACGGGTCAATACGGTACTTTACTAGGATTTTAACAGGCCGGGTGCTGGGGAGGCTGGAGGAGGCGGGGGGGAGGCTGCTGACAGCGGCCCATCACGTGGGGCCGCTCATTAGATATGCATGGCTCCCCCCGCCCATCACAGCGGCAGGGGGAGCCGTGCATACAGCCCCCCAGTGTATACAGCAGCCCCCTAGTGGAACTAGCCCCCCCCCAGCATGTTTAGAGCCCCCCCCGCTTTGCAGAGCCCCCCGCTTTGCAGAGCCCCCCCGCTTTGCAGAGCCCCCCCCGCTTTGCAGAGCCCCCCGCTTTGCAGAGCCCCCCCGCTTTGCAGAGCCCCCCCCCGCTGCATTATCTTACCATCCAGGGTCTTCTTCACTGGAGGTCCTGCAGTCATCACCGCGCGCTGTGTTCAGGTCTCACGTGACCCGGCGCGATGACGTCATTCCACTGCGCCCGCCGGGTCACAAGAGACCAGGAACACAGCGCGCGAGGATGGACTGCAGGACCTCCGGTGAAGAAGACCCTGGATGGTAAGATAATGCAGCGGGGGGGGGGGGGGGGCTCTGCAAAGCGGGGGGGCTCTGCAAAGCGGGGGGGGCGAGTGCCACTGTGGCTTCTGTATATACCCCTGGGGGCCTGCTGTATTCCCCTGGGGGCCTGCTTACACCCCTGGGGGCCTGCTTACACCCCTGGGGGCCTGCTTACACCCCTGGGGGCCTGCTGTATTCCCCTAGGGGCCTGCTTACTCCCCTGGGGGCCTGCTTACACCCCTGGGGGCCTGCTTACACCCCTGGGGGCCTGCTGTATTCCCCTAGGGGCCTGCTGTATTCCCCTAGGGGCCTGCTTACACCCCTGGGGGCCTGCTTACACCCCTGGGGGCCTGCTTACTCCCCTGGGGGCCTGCTTACTCCCCTGGGGGCCTGCTGTATTCCCCTAGGGGCCTGCTGTATTCCCCTAGGGGCCTGCTGTATTCCCCTAGGGGCCTGCTTACACCCCTGGGGCCTGCTTACACCCCTGGGGGCCTGCTTACTCCCCTGGGGGCCTGCTTACACCCCTGGAGGCCTGCTTACACCCCTGGGGGCCTGCTTACTCCCCTGGGGGCCTGCTTACACCCTTGGGGGCTTGCTGTATACCCCACTGCTGGGGCTTGCTGTATACCCCACTGCTGGGGCCTGCTGTATACCCCACTGCTGGGGCCTGCTGTATACCCCACTGTTGGGGCCTGCTGTATACCCCACTGCTGGGGCCTGCTGTATACCCCACTGCTGGGGCCTGCTGTATACCCCACTGTTGGGGCCTGCTGTATACCCCACTGTTGGGGCCTGCTGTATACCCCACTGTTGGGGCCTGCTGTATACCCCACTGCTGCCCCACATGTGTTCATTCATAGTTTTGATGCCTTCAGTGTGAATCTACTATTTACATAGTCATGAAAATACAGAAAAATCTGTGAATGAGAAGGTGTGTCCAAACGTTTGGTCTGTACTGTGTATATATATATACACACGCCCCCTGATGAAGGAGTGACCGATATGCGCATTGAGGCGCACGGCCAAGGGTGTTAGGACTTTTACTGTGACCTCTCCAGCCACCTCCAAGGTAAACAAACTTATGCTGCTTACATTTTTACCCCTCATGTGGTATACTTACTCATGCTAATAGCACTTTAACCCCTCAATAGGATGCACACTTATGCTACCAGCACTTTAACCCCTCACTTGGATGCCCCTTTTATTTACATATGGGGAGTGAGTAGTTTATACCATTTAAAATAGGTAGGGGTGACTTATAATATTCCGGGATGGTGGTTTTTTTATATTTGGAGTGTCCGGTAAAATCTAGGACTGAGCAAGTCACTATACTGTGTTACCTCTGTGTATGATTGATACACATATACACATATATTAGTTGGTATATTTCACAGATATGTTGATATTGTTTTATATCTAGATATATATACTATTATGCTATAGAATTATGTACAGTCCTACTAACCCTGTTAAACCGTGGCTGTAAAGCACTGTTGCACTTTATCCTGCACCTTAATAAAATTGAATCTTTATTAATATTCATGAGTTGTGTCGCAAAAGTTTGTTGTTGATATATATATATATATACAGTATATATGTATATATATTATCATATGGAATGTTATAGCTCTGATTTATTTTTCAAATGTTTTTATTTAAGCTGATCAACTAAGAGTTAAATAATGTACAAAATGACACATCCTACATAACTTTTCATGACTTCAAAAAGATTGGAGCGAAATTAAAGATGTCAACCCCTATAAAAGAATCAGAAATAGAATTTACCCAGGGACTAAACTGATTATTCAGAAAAGATGAATGAAATGTCAGACTAATTTTACTATATGATTGCATTCCTGATGAGTTGAGCACCAGTGTGGTGTGCAATTAACATCATCTCACCTTTAAGCCACACGTGCTACCTAATTCCTATCTCCTGAAATTGGATAAGGCTGGTGATAGAAGGTGGTGAACAGAAAGCAAGCAGCTACACTACGTAAAATCAAAATCCATCCAATTCTGCTTTGAGCCATGATTACTGCATAGCTTAAGTCTCCATCAAATCTTTGCCTTATTAAAAGAGATGTGTGAATAATCTGCAAGATTTGCTATCTATATCTGCTCGGGTCAATTTGTACTGCATGTCACTGGAATTTTCAAGTTTGAACTTGATTGACAGAAATCCACTTTACTTTAAAGTCATTAAAATTTGTCACAGGTGCGTGAATATATGATTTCTATGTGCTTGCCTTTCATAGACGTCCTTGAATGTCATACACAAATTAGATATTGTTTATCAGTGCTTACAGCGAAATATACAAGAACAAAATATAATATGCTATAGAAAAGGTGACAGTACCAGCTAGCATAGTAATAAAGATAGAATCAAACGTATATTCAAGAACATAAGCCTTGCACATGTATGACAATGGATATATTGTTTGTATCTGTGCATATTTATCAGTATATTGGTGCATTCATAGGTTTAAAGATCAAAGCTATTTTTAATGTATAATGTCTGAAAAAAATATTATTGAAGGAAACCTGGCAGGTCGTTTACGCCCCCCAAATTTGGCACTACCTGTCCCTGCAGATTGCCAGTATATCCCTAAGCATTCCTGTGTGTGCTTAATGTGTCCTCTAATCACTGAGAAAAATGGTTTTATTACTTACATGTCCCTATGTTAATAAGAAGGGTGTCATCAAGAGTGCAGACACTGTGAGCATTTTGTCCAGCACCATATCCCCCCTCGCTCTCTGGTTAACATGCCTCAGTGAATTCCCTAATTCAAATGCACGATCCCAGTGTCTGAAGTGAATCTTCTCCTTCCGGGTATGGTCCTGCACATTGATGGTAAGTATTGGGTGTACTTGACCGGCTCCAGAGCATGCGCACTGTGCATTCTGAAGTCAGCAATACATCTACTACATACCATCAATGAGCAGGACCATACCTGGAAGGAGAAGGTTAATTTCAGACACTGGGATCACACAATGTTGGATGTTTTCAGGATTTTCATTGCATTCCACAAGGTCTTGGAATCATGATGTCTGCATGTGATAAAATTACCACTTGTCAGCTAACATATAACAGGCCTTTTTAAGGGAAGTCCACTTTAATGGAAGGAAAAACTCTCTAAAGGTACATTTACACGCCGCAACTATCACCTGCGATCGGTATCAACCGAACATGCGTGTGCACGTTTTTGACGGTTGATACCGACCGCCGATGCCGCATGTACACGCCGCAATTGTGCCCTCAACCTAAGGGAACGTGGTTCCCCAGAAGTTAAAACTGATCCTGCAGGAAACATCCGGTTGAATTCCGTCACCGCTTTACACGCCGTAACCACCAAGGGAATGTGGCTGTACCTGTGCAGCGGCTTGAACATATAGGTGTGCCAAACTCCGCTACACCGCACCCAAACTAAAATCATTGGCCAACACAATAGCGTCCTGATTGGCCAGAGTGCGCAAGGAGGCTGGCGAAAACGTGACGCAAGTGTGTTTGCCTTTTCACACGGAATAGGCTCTTTTGTCGTGTACAAGTGTTGCTTCCATCCAGTTAGGAGACGCTAACGCATCACACAGGAGCAGATTGGAGTTACACACTAATTGCGTTACCATACTATGTGGTTTGCTATGTGTACGTCAGTAGCTAAAGGTGGGAATATCGGCAAAATGCAGCTAACATATTTGCCTACATTTGTCCATGGCATTGCACAGCTGCCATGGCACCACTAGACTATGTGTGTGTGCACATGTCTACAACAAATTGTGTCAACCTACATGACCCACAATATCATGGCCTAGATCAATGTGTTGTGTCCAGGTGTCCCTCTAGCCACACCACACCACAATGGATATGTACACACATTTGCCACATACACAAATTGCTTAACCTGGCTGATGCATATTAACATATACTGTGTCTGGTTCCCAGCCATAGGTGACAATGGGTGACAAAGCACTGAGCACAACAGAAAGTTTGGTTAACCTGCCCTCCATCATCAAGTAATGAGTCTCACACGTTGTTATTTGGATCCCAAAAAAAAAATGTTGAATTTATTATCAATGGCAAAAGGATTGCAATTTAAAAAATAAAAAAGGCACAGTAAAGCATCGTGTTACATTGTAAAGACACAACAAACACATTGGCACACAAATACCAAATAAAAGTAAAAAAAAGTATTAAGTGTGCACCACCCACAAAATAGCAAATAAACCTCAACTACCGTGTTTCCCCGATAGTAAGACCCCCCCGAAAGTAAGACAGGGTGGGGGGGACGGGGGGGTCTGCTAATGTAAGACCCCCCCGAATGTAAGGCAGGGTAGGGGGGAGGGGGGTCTTACTATCAGGGAAACACGGGGGGGGAGGGGTACACACATGCATACACACACACACACATCCATACATCACACACACACACACACACACACACACCCATACCGCTGCACTGCCGGTACTTACCGGCACAGCTGTTCGGTGTCCCCGTCCCTGGTGTCCCCGGTGCTCCCGGCGTTCCTCAGTGTGGTGCAGCCTCATAACTATGTCATCCGGGCTGCCGAACATATCCCGTTCATAGCCCGTCCATTCACAGCCCCCCGGCCCTCTCTCTCTAATCACGGAGCTTCCGGAAGCTCCGGTATCCAGGCAACAGCAGCATGACAACGTCTGGCCAATCAGAGGCCAGAGCGTCATCGCAGCGGCTATGCTGATTGGCTCAGACGCCTGAGCCAATCAGCATAGGCGCTCCGAGACGTTTTGGCCCGACGTCATCACGCTCTGCTGTTGCCTGGATACCGGAGCTTCCGGAAGCTCCGTGATTACAGAGAGAGGGCCGGGGGGGGCTGTGAATGGACGGGCTATGAACGGGATATGCCCGGCAGCCCGGATGACATAGTTATGAGGCTGCACCACACAGAGGAACGCCGGGAGCACCGGGGACACCAGGGACAGGGACACCGAACAGCTGTGCCGGTAAGTACCGGCAGCGCAGCTGTATGGGGGGGGGGGTATGTGTGATGTGTGTGTGTGTGTGTAGTGTGAATGGATGGATGGATCTGTGTATGTATGGATCTATGGATGTGTGTGTGTGTGTGTGTGTGCGCAGTGTGGATGGATGGGTGATGGCTGGGGCCGCCAATGTAAGGCCCCCCCCGAAAGTAAGACAGGGGGCCACTTTTGGCCCCCAAAAGAATGTAAGACAGGGTCTTACTTTCGGGGAAACACGGTACCTAACTAACTAAAACATGTGCATCCAATAACATAAAAGCAAACAATACATGTTGCAGCCACCCTGCAGAATAGCCAATGGCCACCATGTGCAGGCCGGACAGCCCCAGTCACACTACAGCTGCTGGTGCTGCCAGGCCACTGCCCCAGGGCCATTAAAGTAGGAGCAGTATGCGTCTCTACTATTCCAGGCATCCTGCTGAGTTCGACCATGGCTCAGCGGCTGGAGTGGCGCTACACCATGGTGGTCATCACGCCAAGCCCCTGGACGGACCTCCCCTGTTGTGGGGTCCACTGAATCCACACAACTTGCCGGCGTGTATGATGACCGATCCCTACGATGCAGGAAGTTATGCAGCACACAGCAGGCCAGCACTACCACATCAATAGATTCCAGTTTCATATGCATACGTGTATGAAAAACCTGGAGTGTATTGGCCATGATCCCAAACGCATTCTCAACCACACAGCGAGCCCGGGATAGCTGGTAATTGAAAATGCGCTGCTCAGAAGTAAGGGTCCTCTGGGGATATGGCTGTAGTAGGTGTGCCTGAAGTGGGAACGCTTCATCCCCCACAAACGCAAAGTTGACATGATGGCTTGTCTCTTCATTTGAGGGCAAGTTCAGCCAACCTGTTTTTAGTTCTTGTGCCAAGGAGCAGTGTGCGAACACACCCCCATCTGAGATGCGCCCATTCATTCCAACGTCCACGTAGAGGAACTCATAGTTCGCATCCACCAGGGCCATGAGGACTATACTAAAATAACCTTTGTAATTGTAATACAAAGACCCCAAGTTGGGGGGTTTAGTAATCCTCACGTGCTTACCATCCAATGCCCCACCGCAGTTTGGGAAGTTCCACCGTCTCTCAAAGCCTCGGGCTACTTCCATCCATCGAGCGGGTGTTTGTGGCAACTGCATATAAGATGGCAGCAGAGCACTCCAGATGGCCTCACACGTCTCAGGGATCAGGCGGCTCAGCAGGGACAGTGATACACATGAAGTGTATTGCAGGTCGGTCCTTGACCGCCCTGTAGGCAGGAACCACAAAGTAATAGCCAAACACTCCTCAGTTGATACAGATCGACGCATGACAGTGTCCTGACGGGCTATCAATGGCCGTACGCTTTCCAAAAGGAATGTGAAAGAGTCCTCGGACATACGGAGGTAGTTCCTGAAATCATGCGGATTATGATCTTCCAGCTCACGGACCAGCCGCATGTGGCTCCGGGTGTCCCGGCGGCAAAGCCAATCCTGACTCCACACACGGCATAGTCTGCGACTCCGCAACCTCTCATATCTATCCTCCAGCCACAATTGCTCTTCCACTAAGGCAAGAGCCACGATCACATCTCCATCAGGGTCAAACATCATCTCCAGTACCAGCACCTGTATATGATAAACATAAAATATAAGTACAATGTAACATTTATTCACATGTTTTCATATAAACTAAGCCTCAAAATACTGATGCTGCCCTCTAGGGCAAAACATATACAAACAGTCTAGTTTGTTGCAGAACAATCGATTAACCCTTTGCAAGGCCAAAAACCATAGTGCCCCGAAAACAAAGGAAACATGCTCACTGATCAGCCCTGTCCATCCTTGTTGAGTTTGTAGACGGCAAAATTAAAACACTTCAGGCCTTATGTGGGGAAACAATTTACATATGTTAGCACAAGGCAGGTCTCTACATGTGTGTAAAATATTGTTGTATTGCATATTTATACACATGAACAGTATGTAAGTAACCACGTACCTCTGCTTTTGTGGGTGACGAATAATCTTGTGACGCCACGAAGAGTATACATGACTCATCATGTAGTGGTCCAGGGCCAGATGTTTTGTCAAGAGTGCATGTCCACAGCTATACATTAGGTGCTGCCACAAGGCTACATCCATGCCTCATAGTAGCCATGTACGTCCCAGTGTGTGTCCTTCACAAACAGTAATATGTGTCCGCTAATATGTTCATCCCCGCTAACAAAGACACAACCATCCTGCAAACATGATCCTGTATGGCAAATGGAAACAACCACATTCCATTACAAACTACAATTTTACAATGGATTAAACAAACATTCATTTGGCAACACACAATGGTGTATGTGACCATCAGTGTTTAACATTAAGGGCAGCACTTGGCCGTCATCTATAGGACATTTTTGCGTTACCAAATGTTTTTTCCATTAGGCAGCCTTCACAATGCAGTTATTCACTGATCAGTCTCCATCAGTGTTTGTGTGCCCAAACCAGGAGACGAACCAGGAGAGGAACTTGGTGAGAAAATAATAAATTTAAAGATTGACATGTGTTCAGAGTTTTGGAGACATTCCTGGTTTTGGCACACAAACACTGATGGACACTGATCAGTGAAGAAATGCAGTGTGAAGGCAGCTTTACAACGACAACACGCATCAACATTTATGTTTGCACAGCACTACTTACTTAATGACTCTGGGCAGCACGCATGTCAGACATCCGCCGTGACCACATTTTATCTGTGAATTAACCAATCACAAACGCTTTGTCGTCACGTAATCAGCAGGCGCATGAGCGTGCCCAGGTGTTGCCAAGTAATGTGACTAATTGGTGTGTGATGATTGGTCACTTTCTGCTTAAATAACTCCTGTTTTTGCCTAGCCCCTGTCCAGACTGTTATGTGCATTGAGCTAGTAGTGTCTTATCAGCATTTCTCTGTTGGACAGATGGTAAGTGGACTCACATGGAGATATTATTGGCGTCATAATTTTGTTACGTTTGAGCATTATTGCTGTTCAGGCTGCTTAGGCGCAGTCAAACAGACTGCAGGTAGCGTCATGTAGAAGTGTCGTTAGCGTCATTAAATTCCCATTGTGAGATTTGTTTGGTCCTACACATTGTAATGTAGGTAGCTAGCCTTCTTAAATGTTTCATGCAGAACCTGGTTGTCTGCCTAAAGAGTTGTGTGTGAGCTGTGTGTTTAGGCAATGGTATGGCCCTTCATCTTTATATTGTTAAATATTAACCTTTCACATAGCCTAAACTATATTAACATCATAGCATAATGTAGCGTACATGTAAAAGTGTGGCCCACATGCAAACTTACATGCTCCACACATGTTTTTTTGGTGCCACCAGAGGGTATTTAGACACAAATTAGTGTGTGATGTACACTGGTCATGTGTTTGTGAGCATGTTTGTTGATATGTGTACATTTTTCACAGATGGCCGAGTATCAGGAGTTTGTGACCCAACTCCTTACCTTATACCAGGAGCACGAATGCCTGCGGCGGACTGCGCTGCCTACCTATCACGATCTGGCAGTGCAGGCTGCGGCCTACAAGCCTCTTGTGGCGCTGGCAAATCACCTCCAGCCCCACAAGAGGTGGAACAACGTGAAGATTGCTGAGAAGATAAGAGCCCTGTGCACCGTGTTCCAGCGCGCCCACAAAAAATACAATGAGGCACGGTTCGGGGCTGGAGGTGAGGAGGTCCAAAGGCCAGGTTTGTGGTACTATGACCTCCCTATCTTCACCCTGGGCCAAGAGGGGCTGCGTGGAGCACAGTGCAGCATGCAACGTCCGCAGCCTTCACTAGGCCCAGCCAAAGACCCATCCCCGCCGCAGGAGGTGAGTAATTGTGTTTGTCTGTGTGAGTTTTGCACCATGTTTGCAACACAGGTATGAGTAGGTGCATGCATTTCCTCTTCACACTTGCCCATCTGGTTCACCTTGGTCTTTCAATTGTCTTTAAAAAGCATGTTTTCTTGCTTGTATGTGTGCAACTGTTTCTCTTGTTTCGCCTAGATATGTTGGAACCACCGGGGAGTATACGTCACTAGTGCTGTTGTTGCCCTTTTGTAGCTTTCTACTCTTTTCATGTTTTCCTGCCTTTTTGCCATGGTGTTTGTTGTGCTCAGTTTCATGGTGGTATATCTGTGGCCTATTGTGATCAATGATACTGCTTCATGTTTTTGACATTTGTGTTTTCTTCATTTTTTTTTTAGGCCCCTCTGGTGCCTGGCTCCATTGAAGAGGAGTCAGCAGCTGGCGAGGCTCTCCCATCGACATCTGCAGGAGAGCCAGTGCCCGGGACCAGTGGTGGGGGGCCGATTCCAAGGCCCAGCTCGGAGATTCGAAGAAGAAGACCACCTGCCCCACCAAATACGGAGCTGGGTACCTGGACAGGTTCTTCTTGACCGAAAGAGGAATCCTGGCTCTGGCTTCTGGTACGTCACCAGCGAAATGCTGGCACGGATTGAGCCAGAGCAGCAGAACATCGCAGAGCGGGCCATGTTTCGTGTCCTGGAGGTGGGCGTAGATGGGTTGCTGCAATGGAGGGCGATGTTGCCACTACCCCAGAAGACCACCCCATGGCCCACTGCACCCGCCAGACGCAGAGCGAGGAGGTCCCAACCTCCTGATACTCCACCTCCCCCAAGAAGAAGCACCCGCCCAACATCTGCCTCCAATGGACACTGGGACTATCATGAGGAGGTGGGGGAAGCGCCATTGTCTAAACCTGCAGAGGATGATGCAGAGAGTGGACACTACTAGCCAATGCACTACATTGGCAGTTTGGACTGGCATTAGCCATTTATAGAGGGACATTTGTGTTGAGGCCTCATTATGCTTACATTTGCAACCTTTCTTTAATTTTTTACAAACAACAAATAAAACATTTTATTTACACTAAACACTATGTCCATATCTGTATTACATGCACAAATGTGTGGAGGGGTGGGTTGGATGTGTGTGGCATCTAGGGTACATTCAGGCCACATTGTGGGCCATGGCGGGAGTTTACAACGTGGACCAGTGTGTAAGCAAAATAGAAAATGTGTTACACAAACATGTGGGTGTTGTCAGCAAGGAACACACAGGAGTTTAATAGCAACATTTTATTAAAATACAACATGTGTGGCAAACATTGTCAGCACACACAACAATGCTTGGTTTGGTTTAGGAGTAGCCCCGACACACTACACACTGTCCCAATGTGGGACACTATAAGAAAAGAGGCCAACGTGGCCTTAAAACAAGAAAGGTGCCAACAGGGCAACAGGGTGCAAACAAATTTCTAACATGGACAAGACAGTTCATGGCCATGTGGTGCCATTATTGTGGTTGGTGTGATGGGTTTGGGCCCATGCTGCCATGGGCTCTATGGAGGGCGCCGATCATGGCACCCAACCGGGCAAGTTGTTGCTGCCATTGTT
The DNA here is from genome assembly GCA_033576535.1 of Allobates femoralis. Lineage (NCBI taxonomy): Eukaryota > Metazoa > Chordata > Amphibia > Anura > Aromobatidae > Allobates > Allobates femoralis. Next base: position 102,363,159 of record JARQOC010000002.1, on the reverse strand, counting down.
GGTGTGCCCTCTCCATCAGCTGCTGGGCCTCCTGGTGAGCCTCCATCAGCTCTTCTATATTTGGTACACCTGTAGGGGGAATTAGGCACAAATTAATTCACTACATTTGTTTGAGGTGTTTATTTGTCACAAATTGAATTAGCTTACGTACGCTCAACATCACCGTGATGGTTCTCATGAGGAGGAGATGGTGATGGGCTGATAGTCCATCCAGCCTCATGTGCTCGTTGTCCGTATAACCAAATGTAAAAAAACAAAAACAAAACATGTTTACAAATATACATACTGGTGCCTGAACCACACCACACATTGTCATCGTCGTATGCGCCAGCAGACACTTACCAAGCATAGGCAACACCTGCAGGTTCCATTTGAGGGTGTGCGGACATCACTACACCAGGGCTTGCCACTGAGCTTGAAATACTGGGGGGTGGTGTTGCTCGTGGGCTGGGGGGGTGTGGGCCACAGGATGTGGCTTTGTGCATCCAGGGGTCCTGGGCTGCCTGCAGCCAAGCCTTGGAACACTGGTGTTGAGGGCATGTGGTAACCCTGTGGCCCTGGTGATGGTGGTTTCCCGGATGATGAGGGCATGTCCTGACCCTCTTGCCCTTGAGATGGTGGACTTCCGGGTGTTGATGGCGGGGCAGGCCCCTCCGGGATGGTTGGTGTTGGTGGCCCAGTTGCGGTTGGGTACTGGGGTCCCTCCCCAGACAAAGATTCAGCATCATCTCTAATATCAAACCGGATGAGACAGCTGTGAGAAAAAAATGGACAGTACATAGGGAAGACACCTTGTGTGTGTTTCACTATGTAGTTGCAGCATGAGAGATAGGGTAGAAGGTCATGTTGTACACTTATACTGTGGGTAGGGCCCGCTATGGTTTGTGACAGGAATCCAAAAACAGTGGCCACATTTTAAAAAATGTATTTAAAACGTGCATTGCCATGGTAGGTGTTTGCCTTTAAATTTCAAGATATGCCAGTAACCAACTGGTGTTTGCACCATGGCTGCCTACACATACTGGACATGTACTAATTTTTGATCTGTTGTGTGATCATTGTGTGGCTACATTTAATGTGTCACAGGTTAAACATATGTGGCCTAAGGTGTCATGTGTGTGTTGAACATGGAATTGATATGTATTTGTCACATTTACACTCTGGACACACCTCTTTTTTCAGGAAGTATAGGTTAAGGATCAATATAGGCGTCCGCATTTGTGGGCCACATGAGTGTTGAAGACACCTTCATGTTGCAGTGTAAACAAGGCAATGCACATTGGTGACACCTCAACATGATGACAAACTACATTTTATGTGCCGTAGACCACAACAACCAGATAATTGTGTCTTGTTATTTACATGTAACTTTCAAGGTGTGTGTTTGCCAGTGGCACATACTCACCACGCAGCCTGGCAATCCTGGCCCGAAGATCCACAATGCGGCCTGGGCATTTGCGCTTTAGGTCTGCGATCTTCTTCTGGATCTGCTTGCAGGTCCTCTCCACAGCCAGTTTGTGCAGCAGGGCCTGCTGGATCCTTCGCAGGATGCTGCGTTTGCGCAGCCGTGGGTGCCGGTGAGGATGCTCACACCAATAATCATGGCAGTCACACTGGTCTATGAGGAGCAAGACTTCCGCAAGACGCCATATAGCAGCACGCTGTGCGGCGGCCATGACTCTGCTGCTATGTGTAGGGTAGGGCCAGGCACCTTGCAAGCAGAGTGAAACTGAAAGAAACGTCATGACGTCTTCACGCACACTTGCGCCGCAACAAAACTGGTAACAATAACAAGGTAACCGTCCGTGGAACGGGAGTCCGTAATTAACACATCAGCGTCACCTAATTTGCAAACATTTCAGTGCGCTACCAATGGCAGCCATGTGCGATGTGCATGCCCATATTTTCCCTGTCGTGTGTAGCAATATAATGTACACAGTACATGATCCGAACAACAGTACAAAATTTTGCAGCGCTATGGAGGGCCCACGTAATTGTACTTATGTAGTGGATTGTTGTGTAGGCTCTGATGCGTGTGGTGCTGAAGTGACAGCTCAGCAAAGATGGTGGCCTGTGAAGGGACATCCAATGGTTACACAGTAGCCCCCACCAATCATCGCTGATGGGGCGCGGTATCCATCACGCTGTGGCACGCCTCTGGGAAATCATTAGGCGACGCAGATTCCTTCCAGATCCCCTATTTACACACCACAACCAGGGCAATTCACCTTCTGGGTTGCTTTGATTTTAGAACAATGCTCTGAAACTGCAACCGGGATCAACTTCGAAAATCATGATCAAGTTCCCCATTTACACGCCGCAATTTCGTAGCAACTTCAAAGCAACCGTGATGAAATTCCCGATTGCGTCGCAGTTGCTTCACCGCAGTTGCGGCGTGTAAAGGTACCTTATCATCTTTGTCATCGTTGACCGGGATAGACATGGCCGTTCCACAGTGTGGTCCGTTGCTGAACAATCATAGTTATCTAAGGGATCAATGACTAAAGATTTAGAGACTCATAATACCTTGAAGAGTCAGAATAGTGGAAACAATGACCTGCCACCAAGAACAGTATATAACTCACAATCCAGAGAAAAAGAACATTTTCCAGCTAATTGTGAAGCCACAGCACAGCAGGTTACATAGAATCTGCAGACACTCCCTGTGCTTCTGCTTAGAGCCCTTAATGTTTTTTTCCAGGAAAATCCATTTTGGTTTCATTTTGTAACGTTTTCTTGACAGTCCGTAAAAGTGGCGTAATAGTCTGACAACATTGTTCACAGCAGTGACCTTGGAGTCTGAAATGCTTCCAGGGGTCTTCCCCATGCTGTTCCCATGTCATTTCAGCACTGTTCTGATACTTTTGTGACATTTTTAGGGTTTATGCATGCTGCAAGGGGTCATGCCAGAAAAATACTCGGGTCTCCCATAGGATAACATTGGGCTAGGTGCTCGGGTCGAGTACACGAGTATCTTGGAATGCTCGGCCCGAGCATCGAGCACCCGAGCATTTTAGTACTCGCTCATCTCTAGAAACGACCCGTCACGTCATATTGAGACATTGTGAAATCTGAAGATTTCAGACAGGGAGTGTTGTGCACCACGAATGAGAACAGTTCATTGTGTGTGTTTCTATGCCCTGTACTGCATTTGCTGTTGTTAGGCAGATGTCCTGACTTTTGAAATTGTCCATGCGTCCCTAATGTAGTTCATGGTGTTTGCTTTGCTCCTCCCTTCTCCCCCATTATCAGTTTGCTGCAGCCATTTTTTTGATGCACATGTTTACTGCTCTGTTTGGATTACTTATTCCACCTGCTTGCATTGTGCTTAAACACAAGATTTCAGAGAAAACCAACTCCGTATCTCTTGAACTCTTAGTTCCAGCTCAGCCACATTGATATTTAATATCTGAGGATGCAACGCATGTGAGTACAACAATCATACAGTTATTTAAGGGTTTAATGACTAAGGATTTAGAGACTCATACTGCCTTGAAGAATCAGAATACTGGCCTCTTTTGGGTTTTTCTGCAATTAGCTGGCTAAGAAGATAAGCCCTGTCCTCCATCTGACGCAGCATCCTCTCCATGTCAGCCTCCTGCTGCCAGTCTTGGATTTCGTCCAAGGTGGTTACCTGACTTTTGCCTACCACAAACCACCTCTTGCTTCTCTCCACCTTCATGAGGCGAGCATTATGGAGTTGACCCATTGGATCACAGGGAGAATTGAGGCATCATAGCCCTAGGGCAGGGAGTGTAGGATCGTATATAGATGGCACAATTTTTGATATGGCAAGGGCAGCAGAGATGGCTGATGCAGGCAGGATAGGAGATGCTGGAAGATAGAGAACACAGCAGGTGTAGTGGACACAGAGAAAAACATGGGACTTGACAACTAGCTAGATAGACAGAAACCAACTAACTGAACATGTTGTTCAGGCACCTCCCCTTATGGTAGGAAGACTTAAATACCTAGTGCCCTTCAGCTAAAGGTTGAGGGTCACTTCCACATAATGGACCTCTGTCCCTTTAATGCCAGGGAAGGAGCATGGGCACCTGCCCTAAGCACACTCCTGGGGAACCTGCATAGTAGGCACTGAACCTTGGAGCAAGAAACAGCAACAGTGCACGTGGGAAGCGAAGGAAAGGGAGGTGTGTGGGCCTGCCATGGCAGTGAGCATGCCAGCTTAATTGTAGGGACATCGGCATTACTATACCCCTCTCCTTACACCTGCACTTCTCCAGGCCTGAAGGAAGCTTCTTTTACAGCATGATGTATTTCAAGTTGATAGCAGTAGGAATGGCTGGTGGTAGGGGTAGGTTGGATGGCTGTTGCTAGGGAGACTTCTTCCTAGTCAAAGAATGTGAGACGAAACAGACTTCTAGAGTGGTCATCTTCAGGGGTTCAGGAACCAGGAACCTCTTCTGGCTAATCATCCCCCAATGAAGCATCTCTTTGGACTTCCAGTTGAGAGCAGGTTTGTGGGTATGGAGCCGAAGCAGACCCAGGAGCAGTGGATTGGACAGATTCAGAATAACAAAGAGATATTTTCCGATTGCAAAGTTCCAATCTTAGCTCCACTGGCTTGAATACAAAGCATATAGGTTCTTACCAAAGTACTTTATTGATAGATAACACAATCAAGGGACTATAAGGAAGTTAGATAAGAACCTGGTACCGATCCACTACAGTCTGTTGAATGAAGTAACCAGCACATCCAGAATCTAGGTAGGAAGTCTCAGAGAACCGAGTACCTCCACACAAAATTGATACCAGAAGGCTCAATGAAGAAGAGGATTTGTTCTCACCTGGGGTAGTGCCTCCTACAGGCCCCAGGCTAGGAAGTCCCAACTTCATGGAACATGCATGGATTAAGTCTTCAGCACCACTGCACTAGAATCAGAGACCCTTGGCCTGACAATATTCCTGACATTGCTTGGACATCTTGATTTGGTCCACCTGCATAGCTCAAAGTGCAGGAGTGGCAATTGGAAACTAGGGCACTGGCACCCTCTGAAATGATGGAGCCAGATGAATTGGTCCCTTGTCACGAGTCACCTCCATAAAGGACTCCTGGAAACTTAGATCAATCCAGGTAGTCAAGGAAATCAGGTTATCCAGGTTGGCAGGAATATTACAGCCTGCCAGTTCATTCTTAATCCTGCTAGATAAATCCTCCCAAAAGCTGTCCACAAGCAACCGATTATTGCATCCTAGTTCAGAGAAGAAGGTGCAGATTTGAACTGCATACTGTCCATCAGTCTAACCACATTGAAACAGCTGAAGAAGAGAGGATGTTATAGAAACAATACAACCCTGCTCATCAAAGACTTTTCGGAAGGCCTACAGAAAATTCATGACATTGGAGGTAATTGAGTTTCTTCTTTCCCACAGGGGGTCTCTTCCGCAAAGTACGACATCAGGAATGCCACTTAGACTGGGTCTGAAGAAAACTGGTTGGCCAACAGTTTAAAGTGCAGGGTGCACTGGTAAATAAACCCTTGGCACTGCTTGGGGTCGCTGTCAAAATGTAGAGATTAGACAGGCAAGGACTGGAGCCAAAAGCTGGATTATCCGCCTGATACTGCACTAAAACCTGGCTATTGAGAGGAAATGTATTCTTCCCAGTAGCTTCTGGCTTTCAGTCAAAGAGGCATGGCTGGAAAAGGTTCAGTAACCACTCAGTACACATTGAGCAGGGGCTATAACCAAGCCCACCATTGACCGACACCAACTCTGCATTTTATCACTACAGAGACCGAGACTGCTGGGAGGAATAAGGTTAATTTCCACCCAGTAGTTGGGCTTTCAGTACATTGGTATGGCAGTTTTTAAATGCTATTAAGTTAACCTTATATTTTGACGGAACAGGTTTCCTTTAATGTATTGTTCATTCAGTTGGCAGCATTTAATAAAAGACAAAAAAAGCGACATAAAGGCAACAGTACTTATCTATGTCTATAGACCTGTAAAATCTGAGCAATCTTTTCCACATCCCGTTAACATCTGAAGATTCTTATTTTGCATATAATTCCGCACGTATGCCTTCACATTACACTTTTACATTTCCTTACAACTCAGAACTTCTTCCTATGGAGCAATCTAGTTGCAGCTAATGCAGCTCAACAGACCTTTCTTACCACTGATAGTATTATGGTATTCCTCATTGCTTTTCAGTATAAACTGCCTATAATTGTGAAATTGTTCTTTGAAGTACTTGGAAATATTGCTTTATGTAGTCTTTTCATATTTATCTTTGTGTTGAAAAATGTAAGATATATTTTGGAGTGAAAAGTAATAATGTAGAAAATTGTCATTGAAACATTGAAAGCTACTGAATTTTCTGTGCAAAGGATAGAATACATTAAAGCAAAGTTCCACTTTTCAGATCACAATATGTAAAAACGTATTGAACAAGTTAATTAAACTAATTTAACCCTAGCATAAGATAAGTTTGCCAGCGATACACCTTGGCAAGCCGCATGAGTCTGTTCACTTTGGCTGACCAGGACCAGATAATATACTGTTCAATTAGTGAGACTACTAATTAAAAACAAACATTGCTTTTATGAGACTGTGTGACCTGTGTGAACAGGGGTGTACCGGTTGCGTACCAGATCCCTGTGGATCTGTAGGGTCTCGTGTATCATGAATAGTGTACATAAAGCCAAGCGGGCATAGCCGCCATTAGAACCAGGCTGAGTCTGTAAGGGTCCGTAAGGGTCGCTTTAAGGTTCTGTTGAGCATGTATGGCATTGTCCACACACCTGCGCTTCAGTATTTAGCGCTTCTTGCAAGCAGCATTTCCCTGTGCGCCCGGGATAAGCGGTGACTATGCAGGCTGCTGTCTGAACTGGTTACCACGATACAGATCGGGTAACCAGGGACAGCATCTGCTGGAAGCGGCCGCATCCACGCACCTGCGCTTCTCTGCCAGAATCTAAGTATTTAGCGCAAGAAGCGCTAAATACTGAAGCGCAGGTGTGTGGACAATGCCAATAATGTAAATACTGCCAGGCGGGCATAGCCACCATTAGAACCAGACTGGGTCTGTAAGGGTCCATAAGGGTCGCTTTAAGGTTCTGTTGAGCATGTATAATGTAAATACTGCCAGGCAGGCATAGCCGCCATTAGAACCAGGCTGAGTCTGTAAGGGTCCATAAGGGTCGCTTTAAGGTTCTGTTGAGCATGTATAATGTAAATACTGCCAGGAGGATGTAGCCGCCATTAGAACAGAATGTGATGACGATAAGTTGTGTTGATTATGTATAGTGTATAGGCTGCCGTAACCACCATTGTAGCTGTCATTAGTGCTCCTGGTGATCTATGGAGATGTGACTAGTGCTCCTAGTATTCTATGTACTCACTTTGATGTGATTAATGTTACTATGTAAATAGTGTTCGATCTATAATCTGTATGATCTATGTTGTATATGTGAGTAATAAGCTGCGGTTGTGTGTTACGTAAAAACATGGTTGTTGGTGTCACTTACGCTGTCAAGGGAATCCCTTAGGCATGCGCTACCTCACAAAGGGTAAAGCCACACTTGCGTCAAACCCGTGCAAGCGCAATGCGAGGAAAAACTCGCATTCCACTCGGACCAATGTTAAACAATAAGTCAGGTCAGATTGGTAAGTGTTTCCTCTGCAAAACCCAGACTGCAAGCAAAATGGCAGCATGCTGCCATTGCATGCGTATATCACATGGTTTTAGCCAATGCAAGTCAATGGGAAAGATAAAAAAAATCGCACACTGACAGCACACTGACAGCACACTGACAGCACACTGACAGCACACTGACAGCATTCTTAGCATGGTCATTCCCTTGCTGGAAAAATTAGAATGGAATATACAGAATGATAGCGTAGATAGATTATAGGAATAACTAGAACATATTACCAGTGTCCTGCTGCTGCTTCAGGGGTGGCCCATTAAGTGTCATTCACATTCACTGCACTGACCAGCAACAGCCAATCACAGAGGCTCACTCTGTGAGAGCCTCTGTGATTGGCTGTTGCAGTTAGACTGCATTCCCTTAATCTGGATTGTTATTGTGCATTGTTGCCATACACATTGATGTATGGCAATCAACCTGCCTTCATAATTTGGTAAATAAACAAATAATTGAAAAAATTATTTAACCCCTTCAGGACCCAGCCTATTTTGACCCTAAAGACCTTGGCATTTTTTGCAATTCTGACCACTCTCCCTTTATGAGGTAATATCTCTGGAACGCTTCAACCGATCCTAGCGATTCTGAGATTGTTTTTTCGTGACACATTGGGCTTCATGCTAGTATTAAATTTAAGTCGATAATTTTTGTGTTTATTTGTGAAAAAATCAAAAATATGGCAAAAATTTTGAAAATTTCACAATTTTCACATTTGTTTTTTTTTTTTCTGATAAACCAGAGAGATATGTGACAGAAAAAAGTTATTAAATAATATTTCCCACATGTCTACTTCACATCAGCACAATTTTGGAAAAAAAAAAATTTTTTGGTAGGACGTTATAAGGGTTCAAAGTTCATGAGCAATTTTTCATTTTTCAACCAAAATTTACAAAACCATTTTTTTTAGTGACCACATCACATTTGAAGTCCATTTGAGGGGTGTACATGACAGAAAACACCCAAAAGTGACACCATTCCAAAAACTGTACCCCTCAAGCTACTCAAAACTATATTCAAGAAGATGATTAACCCTTCCGGTGCTTCACAGGACCTAAGGCAAAGTGGAAACAAAAAATGGATATTTTAATTTTTTTCTCAAAAATGTTCTTTTAGCCTCAATTCTTTCATTTTCACATAGGCAACGGGATAAAATGGATCTTAAAATGTGTTGTGCAAATTCTCCCGAGTACACAGATACCTCATATATGGTCATAAACCACTGTTTGGGTGCACGGCAGGGCTCAGAAGGGAAGGAGCGCAATTTGAATTTTGGAGCTAATTTTACATCCAAAAAGTGAAATGGCGCTCCTTCCCTTCTGAGCCCTGCTGTGTGCCCAAACAGTGGTTTATGACCACATATAAGGTATCGGTGTACTCAGGAGAAATTGCCCAACAAATTTTAGGATGAATTTTATGCTGTTGCCATGTGAAAACGAAAAAATTTAGGCTAAAAAAAAATTTTTGTGAAAAAAAAAGTACTATTTCATTTTCACAGATCAATTTGTAAAGCACCTGGGGGTTCAATATGCTCACTACCCATCTAGATATGCTCCCTGGGGGTCTAGTTTCCAAAATGGGGTCACTTGTGGGGGAGCTCCAATGTTTAGGCACACAGGGGCTCTCCAAAAGCGACATGGTGTCCGCTAACAATTTGAATAAAAATCAGCTCAAATTGTTAGCTGTCACCATGTTGCGTTTGGTGAGCCCCTGTGTGCCTAAACATTGGGGCTCCGCAACAAGAGACCCCATTTTGGAAACCAGACCCCCCAGGGAACGTATTTAGATGCATAGTGAGTACTTTGAACCCCCAGGTGCTTCACAAATTCATCCATAAAAATGAAAAAGCACTTTTTTTTTCCACAAAAATTTCTTTTTTCATTATTACGGACCAATTTGTGAAGCACCTGGGGGTTCAAAGTGCTCACTATGCAGCTACATATGTTCCCTGGGGGGTCTAGTTTCCAAAATGGGGTCACTTGTGGGGGAGCTCCAATGTGGAGACGCACAGGGGCTCTCCAAACACGACATGGTGTCCGCTAACAATTTGAATGCAAAATGAGCTCAAATTGTTAGCGGACACCATGTTGCGTTTGGTGAGCCCCTGTGTGCCTAAACATTGGAGCTCCCCCACAAGTGACCCCATTTTGGAAACTAGACCCCCCAGGGAACGTATCTAGATGCATAGTGAGTACTTTGAACCCCCAGGTGCTTCACAAATTCATCCATAAAAATGAAAAAGCACTTTTTTTTTCCACAAAAATTTCTTTCTCATTATTACAGACCAATTTGTGAAGCACCTGGGGGTTTAAAGTGCTCACTATGCAGCTACATATGTTCCCTGGGGGGTCTAGTTTCCAAAATGGGGTCACTTGTGGGGAGCTCCAATGTGGAGACGCACAGGGGCTCTCCAAACACGACATGGTGTCCGCTAACAATTTGAATGCAAAATGAGCTCAAATTGTTAGCGGACACCATGTTGTGTTTGGTGAGCCCCTGTGTGCCTAATCATTGGAGCTCCCCCACAAGTGACCCCATTTTGGAAACTAGACCCCCCAGGGAACGTATCTAGATGCATAGTGAGTACTTTGAACCCCCCGGTGCTTCACAAATTCATCCATAAAAATGAAAAAGCACTTTTTTTTTCCACAAAAATTTCTTTCTCATTATTACAGACCA
>JARQOC010000002.1:102337364-102352710 GCA_033576535.1 Allobates femoralis | reverse complement strand
AATCAGCCATAAGGTTTGAGGACGGTCCGTCTTTCAGGGGCATTTACCTTCTGTGTAGATAAAGAGAAGGTATGATAAGATCTCCCTATCATGGGAGGACGGCTGGGAAGGTCTTGTGCTCGGTCTGGTTTCTACACCAGTATTCTGGGTCTCTAGGACCCAGCAGGTTCTTCCCTCCTTTATAAGGAGTTTCATTGCCCTCCCTTGGTGCAGGTGATATTTCCTTGTGGACTCATTATCCTTGCTCCAAGCAGAAGCTGAGATTGTGGAGGTTGCTGTGCTCTGCTGCAAGATAAGTGTTTTCTTTCCCCATTGTCTGTTTTCCTTGTGTTGTCTTTAGTTGTTAGTGGAGGGGTCTAGTGAACCTCCCCATCTGATCCTTAGATAAGGTAGTGCTAGGATCAGAGAGGGACGAGGTTCGTGGTCGGCGACAGTTGAGGAAACTGTATAGGGACGTCAGGGCAGACAGGGTCAGCCCCAGGAAGACTAGGGGTCACCCTCTCCCTCTTGTGCCCATAGCTTTAGGGACTCCTTATTCCCCCCCGTCGTTGTCCTACGCTGGGTGTCTCTCCCGCTCCCAGCGTGACAAAATGAGAATCATGAGGTCAAAGGAACTGCCCAAGGAGCTTAGAGATAGAATTGTGGCAAGGCACAGATCTGGCCAAGGTCACAAAAGAATTTCTGCACTACTCAAGGTTTTTAAGAGCACAGTGGCCTCCATATTCCTTAAATGGAAGAGGTTTGATACCACCAGAAGTCTTCCTAGACCTGGCCGTTGAGCCAAACTGAGCAATCATGAGAGAAGAACCTTAGTGAGAGAGGTAAAGAAGAACCCTAAAATCACTGTGGCTGAGCTCCAGAGATGCAGTAGGGAGATGGGAGAAAGTTCCATAAAGTCAACTATCACTGCAGCCCTCCATCAGTCAGGCCTTTATGGCAGAGTGGCTCGATGGAAGCCTCTCCTCAGTGCAAGACATATGAAAGCATGCATAGGGTTTGCTAAAAAATGCATGAAGGACTCCTAGACTATGAGAAATAAGATGCTTTGGCCTGATGAGATAAAGATAGAAGTTTTTGGTGATAGTTCTAAGCGGTATGTGTGGAGAAAACCAGGCACTGCTCATCACCTGCCCAATACAATCCCAACAGTGAAACATGGTAATGGCAGGCCTCATCCTATTGGGGTGTTTTTCATCTGCAGGCACAAGACGACTGGTTGCAATTGAAGGAAACATGAATGCGCCCAAGTACAGAGATATCCTGAATGAAAACCTCTTCCAGAGTGCTCTGAACCTCAGACTTGGCTAAAGGTTCACCTTCCAACAAAACAATGACCCTAAGCACACAGCTAAAATAACAAAGGAGTGGCTTCAGAACAACTCTGTGACCATTCCTGACTGGCCCAGCCAGAGCCCGACCTAAACCCAATTGAGCATCTCTGGAGACCTGAAAATGACTGTCCACCTACAATCACCATCCAACCTGACGGAACTGGAGAGGATCTGCAAGGAAGAATGGCAGAAGATCCCCAAATACAGGTGTGAATATTCTGCTATCTACAGTACATAACACTCAGAGATTCCAAAGAAATCCATGAGTACCAGGGACAAGACCAATGGTTAATATTAGATGCTTGTAATCTATAGACTCTCGGGTAGCAATGCATTAAAAGCAGGCATGATTCAGATTTGCAAAATCACTTCATGGGCTCAGGAATCTTTGTCTGTGAACACACTTCACCTGTTATGAGTTACTGCTCAGGAGTCTGTGGTGTTTATTCAACGGATTAATTTCCTTTGGACCTCTACTTACATGACTCATCACCTGATGTTGCTTATAGAGTTCATTCTATTCAATACCATCCTGATGTGTGGAGCTCTCCTGTTGCTGCTGGGGATCTGCTGTCTTGATGCCGAGCATTTTGTAGCCTTGGATTTGGCTACAGCTTTCAAGTTTGTTTTGTATCCTTTTTGTTTTATTTGTGTGGGTTTTACTACTGCTGTCCCGGTCCCCCCGGGTGAAGACCAGGGCTGACCAGGAGCAGGGCAAGGGTGGCGGCTCAGACATCCTAACCAGGTATCTCTGAGGTAAGATAAAGCTGGGGCCCCTCGAGTATGAGGCTCAGACATCCTCACCAGGTATCTCTGAGGTAAGATAAAGGTGGGGCCCCGAGTATGAGGCTCAGACATCCTCACCAGGTATCTCTGAGGTAAGATAAAGCTGGGGCCCCTCGAGTATGAGGCTCAGACATCCTCACCAGGTATCTCTGAGGTAAGATAAAGCTGGGGCCCCTCGAGTATGAGGGTCAGTCTAGGACACCCGATCCCCCAGTCATTCTTAACTCCCTTGTGACATTAAATCTGCCAGTATCAGAAGGTGTACCCATTCCCCGCTGCCCTTTTTGTGTGGCCCTATGCAGCAGACAACATTATTGTCTGCCCGTGAAATTAATGTGCAATCCACAAATGCAAGTTGAAGGTATATATCATGCAAAGAAGAGGCCATCACAAAATCCAGAAATGCAGACGTCTTCTCTGAGTCAAAGCTCATTTAAAATGGACTTAGGCAAACGGAAAACTGTTCTGTAGTCAGATTAATCAAAATTTGAAACTCTATATGTAAACCCTAGATGCCGTGTCCTTCAAACTTGAGGAGAGGGACCATCCAGCTTGTTGTCAGTGCACAGTTCCTGCATCTCGGTATGGGCACCTTACGCATCTTGAAAGGTGCTATCAATGCTGAGCATTATATAGAGGTTTTAACAAGATGATGTCTGCTTCAGGGAAGGCCTTGTATATTTCCGGAAGACATTGCAGCATGCAGAGACAGCATGGGCTCCTCACTTCCCACTGTTATAAAAAGAAATGGGTCTGCTACACAATGGTAGACATGGCCAAGGCCCAACGTTTTTGAGATGTGTTGCTGTTATCAATTTCAAAATAAGTAATTTTTTTCTAATGAAATGGAAATATGTTCAAATATCAACTGATCTGTGTTCTGTGGTGAAAAAATAAGAGACTTCTGAATCATTGCATTTTTGTGTCCACATACTGTTTGGCTCTGTCAGCGATGACTGGATAAGGCCAGACTGTAGCAGCTCACCCCAAGTGGGCAACACCCAGTTGTCAATGTATTTATTAGTTACTAGGAGAAATTACAGAACAACGGTAAAATGCAGTTTTCTGAAAATACTAGCATTTAGTGAAACAGACAGAAACTGAAAGGTCCTTTTTAAGGAAAACCATTATTTAAAAACTTAAAAATCTATTCTGGTTCATGGACAGCTTTTTGTGATAGCAAGCAGAGATCTTAAAAAAAATCCAAAAATAATCCAAAAATAACGAACCATATTTTTCGCTTTAATAGCACACCGGATTATAAAGTGCTCTCCAAATTAGTGGAGGAGAAGAGAAAAATATACTTTTTAATGTTAAATGGGGTCTGTTTTATAATCCCAGTGTTGGTCTTACAATCAGTGTATATGTAGAAGTCCTCCATCTTGGTATATATGCCCCCTTTCCTTGTATATATGTCCCCATCGTGCTATATATGTCCCTCAGTCTTGTACATGGGCCCCCCCAACCTGAACCCACTACGGCTTACCCAGGGGAAGATGCGGTGGTGTAGTGGTGCAGGAGGCAGGATCCATGGAGGATGTGGGCAAAGCTGCGTGACCAGAGCTGCAGGGATGTCGCGTTGGTGTGCGTTGGCAGCCACCATTTTCCGTGTTCCTGCATACATTGGCAAGCTGCGCCCTGGCCTGTACCATCCAGGAATTCCAGAAAATGGCCGCAGAGGCGGCACATGCGCAGATCGAGATCCGTGTCCCTTTTCAAGTAGTCCTGGAAGGTAGAGGTCAAAGTGCAACTTGCCAATGTATGCAGGAACATGAAGAATGGTGCCCGCCACCACACACTGCTGCGACACCCCCGCAGCTCTGGTCCCGCAGTGTTGCCAACATCCTCCATGGACCCTGCCTCCTGCACTTTCACTCCACACCGCAACTTTCCTTTCATTATAAACAAAATAAAATATATTTGCTGAAACCAGAATATCTCTTTAATCCTCAGTTGAAAATTTTAGAATTTTCAACACCCCAATAATGATTGTATTCTTTTCACTATATGGAGCAATTACAAAGAACCTGCCATTATGGGATTCTATCTAGTCTATTGACATATTGCTAAAGAGCTGAATGAGCAGAGCCAAGTATATTGTTTTGTTTTAAAAGAGTATAACTTAATGAGTAAAAAACATGCTATTTCTGTACTTAGAAGTCCAGAGGGAGGTCTCACTGACGGGAATTAGACTTCAAGAACAAGTAGATACATACAGCTGAGCCAAGGTGCAAAGTGAACAGGTCAGTTTTTCTGTGATTTAAGGCCACTTCACACACACAGATATCTGAGTCCAATATCTGAACAGATCTCTGGTTGCAGTGAAATCATGGACACATTGCTCCATGTTGTACACAGCCACAAAATGGAACAATATGTCCATGATTTCACTGCAACCAGAGATCTGTTCAGATATTGGACTCAGATATCTGTGTGTGTGAAGTGGCCTTGAGTCTTTCGGTGGTGTGAACTAGGTCTTACAGACCTGTTCACTTTGTGCCTTGGCTCAGCTGTAAACTGTTTTTCATGGATGTCAATCAGTATGTATTTATTCCCATCCCTGGCTCAACCTCAATGCTTTGTGACTGATGGTGGGTTTACACACACCAATTTATCTGTTCAATATCTGAACCAATCTCTGGTTGCAGTGAAATCATGGATACATTGCTCCATTTTGTGCTGTGCACAAAATGGAGCAATGTATCCATGATTTCACTGCAACCAGAGATTGGTTCAGATATTGAACAGATAAATTGGTGTGTGTAAACCCACCATAAAGCTTTTACAACAAAACTATTTAACAATTTGCTCAGTTTCATGTACTCTCTACGGGCATGTATTTGACCATGATGACTTTCGCCTATAACTACCCTGACAAAAGTGCTCAATAAATGTTAAAAATAATGAACCTACAGTATATACTGCAATGTAGAAATGACTTGAATGACATGTAATCCATCCTTTTAACTTTTTTTTAACCCCTTTAAGCTTCATAAAGCTGTAAAGGGGCAATGGCAGGTTACATGACCATTTTTCTAGCAGCTTCTGCTTGGATGCTGGTGCCATTTTATATGTAGATTACAAACAAAATACATAAGCAGTTCAGCAGCTGCAATGATAAAAAGCAACTCAAAGGAGATGTTTCAGAAAAAACACATACAGAGTTTTCCTGGAGAAAATTATGCGGGTACGCCAATGTCTACAAGACACTCTGTGTATATGTCCTAACACGATCCTGGCAGTCTGGACTGTATGTAAAATTATACAAATTCGCTTTAACGTGAACCTGAAAGACCGTTTTGTGAGCAGAATGTATCAGGCACTGGCTGTATGATCTCAGCGAGGAGCACGTATAGGCAGAAACCTGTCAATCAAGGGCAGCAGGCAGGGAGAAGCTGCCGGGGACCCGCACGTCCAATTAGTCTACAGTGAGGCTTGGTCTCTGGTGTATTAAAAGTATATTTATGTTCATACAGTGTCTGATTGTATCAGCTGTCAGGTTCACTTTAATGGAGGCACAGCTTTCTATAGTAATCTTTTATTCGATATCTGTCTACTAATAATATTTTTTACCTGGTGAGAAGAAGAGTCCATGCCAACAAGATCATCAGTCTCCACTAACGTTTCGCTGTCGGGTGGAGAATTTTCTGTAGGTATAAGAACCACCGGACTAATGTGCTCAGATAAGGCAGACGCTCGCAAGAAGTTTGGTGGATTCTACAGCAGAAGAGTCCATAAAAAGAAAAAATATGAGTGTCATGAATAATCCTTATACAATTAGAGAAAATGGATTTGTAACACATATATAGCCTATATGTGTGCCTATTCCCTGTGTACTTTCCTCTCTGATGAAGGGCAGTGACCCTGCCTATAAGCCATAATGCTGCTATCTCTTCATACTGATAGGAGTCTTGATAGAGGATAACAATGTAGTTCCCTCAAGCAGCTATATATATACAGCAGTTTCCAAACAGTCAGGAGTAACTGACAGCCACCTACCGTAGCAGCACTAATGGTGGGGATCAGAGAAAATTTCCCTCACACCTGTGTAATCAGGTAAGAAGTGCAATCAGTATTGATCCCTGACATTGGAACGGGTTTCCATTTCTTTTTCTTTTCGGTTTATATTGGCATCCAGGTCATGCCCATCATCACGTGACCTCTGCAGTCAATGTCTCGCCTCAGTGATGCAGAACATTCAAGATGTCAAAATGAAGGCCAGTGATTGACTGCAGCAGTCAAGCGGGATGAAGTCAAAACTGCAGAACTCCTGGAGTGGTGGCGCTGAGGAAGCAGCGACCAGGTATGTTAGTAATGGTTATTCTATTCTATTAAAGAGGACCTGTCACCCCCTTGGTTCATGGCAAACTAAAGGCAGCACTGAATGCAGCATGTCTGCTGGATTCAGGGAAGGGATCCCCCATGTCTCTAGCTCCCCTGTAAGCTTTAAAAAAGACTTTAGAAACCTTACAGTTAAGAGGTCGCCTGGGTGGGATCTTATTAAGAGGTCCTGGCTGCTGACACAGTCCTCCCTGCCTCCTCCTTGTGGTTTCCACCCCCTCTATGTGTCTGCCGCCTCTGCCTCTTGTTCTGGGTCTGCCCTCCTCTTCTTCTCGTGTTCTGTGTGACTTCAAGAGCAGAAGAGGGGGCAGACCCAGGAGAAGAGAAGGAGGCGGCAGACACATAGAGGGGCGGAACACATAAGGAGGAGGCAGGAAGGATTGTGTCAGCAGCCAGGACCTCTTAAAGGGAACCGTACCCTCCAAATCACTCCCCAGCCTCTAAAAACCTGTCCCTGCACCTTCCTATAAGGTTTCAAGCTATCCATCTCTTTCCCTTTAGAGATTCTTTAATGTGGAATAATCTCACTTATTACGTGGCAAATCTGCGGCTTCTGAATCCCCGAGGAGTCACAGTGGGTGATCTCTCTGGCTCCTTATCGCCGCCACCATTGTTGTTTTTCACGCCCCAATGGGCGTGAAAATTAATGTTGATGATCCTGTGTCGGATCGCTGGGCAGGTTTAGCCGGAATGACGCAAATCGCGTCATATTCGGCGCTGTGACGTTGATACACCCTTTGGGTGTATGTATGGACCTCACTGCGTATTGCACATGCGCGGTGTTATTTACAACTCGCGCATGCGCAATGAGCAGCGTGAGGTGTATCGACTTTACAGCGCCGGAGATGAAGCAATTTGCGTCATTCCGGCTCAGCCTGCCCAGCGATCTGACACAGGATCATCAACATTCACTTTCACGCCCATTGAGGCGTGAAAAACAACAGTGGAGGCGGCAATAAGGAGCCAGAGGGAACACCCACTGTGACTCCTCAAGGCAGCAGAAGCCGCAGATTTGTCAGGTAATAAATGTGATTATTGCACTTTACAGAATCTCTAAAGGGAAAGAGAGGGATAGCTTGAAACCTTATAGGAAGGTGCAGGGACAGGTTTTTAGAGGCTCGGGACCGATTTGGAGGGGTCAGGTTCCCTTTAATAAGATCCCACCCAGGCGACCTCCTAACTTTGTGAGGGAGAGTAGGGCTCGAGCGCAAGGATTACACAGACTCACGGTTTTGTAGTTTTCCAAGTCTTTACTGCAGATGGTATTTAGTAGATATGGTCCATGGAGTCTGTACTGGGGCCAGGTTGCTCCCAACCTGGCCAGGTCCTTGGCTTCCTACTCCTGCGCTGTGTGCGTGGCCCTGCTGCCGCTTTAGCTAGGCTGCCGGCCCTGTCTCTCCTCACTGGTACCAAACTTGCTAGGCAACTTGAGTCTTATCTTTATGTTTCTGACCCCGCCGTGTTGCTGCGCTGTGGTACAGTGAAGATATATAATCTTCACTTATCCGGTGTTTTCTGTGCTGCTTGTGTCAGGCACAATTGCGGATCCGGTATCTGGTCTTTGCGCTTCTCCGGAGTGAGTTTAGGGTAATTCCGTGTCCTGGGCGCCCAATAACATGGGAGTCCATGGGCGCACTGGAGGCGACGGAAAAATCTGTCCGGTTCCCAGATGCCAGGTGCTGATGCTCAGCGCTGGCTGGCGCTGAACTTCAGCACCTGGAGAGCTCCCCGCATCAATTTCAGGACCGCGGCTCGCTCCCTCAAGCCGCGATCCTGACATTTCAGCAGCGGACTACCGATTCTGGCAGAAAACAGAACCGGAGGGCATATTTGCCCTCTGGTTCTGTTTCTCCACAGCTGTCCGGCTGTGTCCAGTGCTTCCTGCAAAACACAGCCTGACAGCGTAAAAACATGGAGTGAAGCCGGCCTAAGTTCCCAAAGAAAGGGTAAGCTTTGTCACTGGCTGTTGGGCTCTCATGACTTGGCCATGACTTGGACTCTCATGACTTGGCCAATTTGAGTGCTAATTACCTTCACTTGTAACACATTTTCTATAGCAGTAACGCAGTTCCAAATTCATATATTCAGTGTTTGCTTATTATAGCATTTCAGAGTGCAGCTGTATTTTTTTGGTTAACTTTCAATTAAGTCTTCCTGTGTTGAAGTGATGGAACAATGCGCTCTCGGCGATAGCATTTTACATATTTTTTTTTCCAATATTCAAAGTGACATGAATTCCAATTATGCATATTCCCAGAAGTCAATAGAATAATAGAAAAAACAATTACACTCTAATTTTCTGCTATAGGCTTACATTTAATTAATAAAACTAAAATTACATTTACGATATGTTCCCTTTTTATGGGGAGAAAACAATTGTGATTTTTTTTTGTCCTGACAGATAGTTTTGTGTGCTTACCATAAGGATTTTTGCTCACAGTCACTGTGTCCTGCACACGGATGCATATATATAACGCTGGGTAGCCGCCTGATCTAATAGTATGGGCGTGATCAGTAGGCTGCATACAGACACTCTACATCATGCTTACCTGTGTGACTGATGTCCTATATAAACTTCATCAGTGTGCATATAAAAATACCACCAATCACCTCCCCCATGTGTGGCAGGGTGAGTGTAATTGCGGCATCGGTATTATGCACTTGGTTGCCTTTATCACTGGGCCTACTGTATTCTGCTGAGTGCAATGGATAGTTGCACAGTAAATTGAAAATCCCATTCACCTTGTGCTGCAGAGGCAGTGACTGATCCATTTTGGGAGCAGTTCAAAAAAAAACTCAGCACCAAAACGGATCAGAAAAGTCCTGTGTACACAGCCTTAAAACTGAGTGCTGTGTGATTTTCACAGACTGTCAGAATGTATAAGGTGGAGAACCTTTTTATTCTCTCCACACCTAACAAAAACCAATGCAACTCTGATCTAAAGGGCCTGTTTCACGCTTCAATGTCCAAGCGATCAGACCAACGATCCAACTTGACCTAGATCGCTGGAACGTCGTTAATTGATCGCTAGTGAAGTGTCACACGTACAGATATCACGAACGACGCAGCAACGATTCCGCGACAAGTGAACGACACTTGCAGTCGATTGGTTGCCTACGTCCTCCAGTTCTGAATAGGCGAAGTCGTAAACTATATCGTTATCAAGGTGTCACACACGACGATGCTGCAGGTTGGATGGATGATATCAACGACTGATTTAAGGTCGTGATCATAAACCTCCGATCAACGATCAGCTGACTTATCATTGATTGTATGCACGTGTCACACGCAACGACGTTGTTACAGCGTCATAGCAACGCCCCAAAAGCCGTGACGTATCAACAATATCGTAGCTTGAAATGGGCCCTTTAGTCTGATAAGAACAATCAGACCGTTTTCCAGGTAGACATGCCAGAAAGTTTCATCTACTTTTATGCAGAATATATACATTGTAAAAAGATAACTGACTGTGTTAACACAAGGTCTCCTTACATTGGAATCTGTCAGCACATTTCTGCTGTGTAAGCTGAGCACAGGATGCTGGAAGAGTTAAAAAAACAAAAAGCAACTGTGCTCCTCCTATCAGGGTCTGTGCAATAATTACCCTATGAACAACATTGCAGGACTAGAAACTCACAAGCAAGGTAGTCTGACACACCCCTTGCTGTGTTGGACACCTAAGTGTGAACGCACAATCATCATTGAGAGCCTGGTGTGGCAGCGGGGGCAGCTCTCACCTTTTCCGACCTTCACTGATCTTTATACAGTTAAATGTAAATCATAATTTTTTAGTCCTTTTATTATTCCTTAATCATAAGACAAAAATGATCTGGAGGCACGGTCTCACCTCTGGAAGCTGTGGAATCTGCAAGAGGCGTTTGAAGTATTGCAGGTTACTGGAACGGTAAAACAAATCCTTCAACCTGTGAACAAATGAAAACCGAGAATGACTCAACTAAAAGGAAAGCAGGTAAGAAAGAAGGAATTACACCATATTTAAAGGTTTATTTCAGTGGAAATATTTTTTTCTGATGTGGCATAGATCATGTACAAAGATCATGTTGGTAATGTCTGAGCCCATACACCCAATAACTTCTTAAAGGGGTTGTTTACCTCGGTAGATGTTTATTTTAAATGAATATATTTGGTGCTATAAATCATTTTTAGGCGGCCGTCACACGCTGAGATATCTCTAGCGATATTGTAAGCGATCACGTGCACGCGCGATCGCTTACAATATCGCTCACATCGCTGGTGAGCTGTCACACAGACAGACTCACCAGCGATGTGGGCCAGCGAGATCGCTGTAACTATGGTACACATCGGGTAACTAGGCGCCGCGCGTCGCTTAGTTACCCCACGTGTATCATAGTTACCATCTCCCAGCATAGGCTCTGCCCCTGGGAGATCGTTCATCGTGGTGTTATACACCACGATGAAGCAGATCGTGACATCGTTCATCGCTAGATCTGAGCTCCGGAGCTCAGATCAGCGATGTCACGATCAAGCGATTTCACATCGTAAATCGCTTGATTACATGCAACGATTTTAAGCCCGATATCGCTTAAGCGATCAAAAAGGAGATCGCTTAAACGATATCGGGCAAGAAATCGTTGCGTGTGACGGGCGCCTTAGAATTTGGTTTGGATAAGAATGTTTGGCTTTTACAGGCCCTTTAGTTTCCCTGCACATTGTACTTAGAGGTGTTCTGTGGACATAAATGGGTTGAGAGAAGCTCAGAAAATAACAAATAAAAGTTAGAAACTCTCCTATTGATTTATCAGAACAAGCTCACTGATAGATCCTCAAACAATTTATTCAACAGCCAGAAATACTCAGCAAAACAGAGGCTAGAGATGCAAAGGGTGAATAAATTAGGAAAGTTTTTATTAATATGTAAATAAGCTTTTAAGATCTTTGGGCCGAACATAAATCTCCATGAGAGTTTCGCTTCATTTTAAATGAACGGAGGCGTTACCAGTGTGAGACATGTCTCCTTCTGCGCCTTCCTGCACTACCACCACCATCATCCACACTTACTAATACCAAACCTTCAGGGGCCTGCTCCGCCTGTGGGGAGTGTTACATCCAAGCTGCCACAACACCTATACCCTGGGAACCCCTTCAAGCAGCGCTTGTCATCATTGACCAGACACCACAGGTGGGGTCACGAAAGACTTTATTCTCCACCGTTTCATGCTTGGTCATGGCCACGACCGCCGGAATTGCCACCGTGACAACTGTTATGAGCCGATGACTCAGGAGTACATTCAGATTCCGTAGAAGTCGTTGGTAACTGTACTGACCGCAACTAGAAGTAGCCGTGGGATGTAACTAACCAGACCTAGACACCTCTGCACAGCCGGAGAACTAACTGCTCCTAAAGATGGATGTAGGAAAAGCTATCTTGCCTCAGAGCAGAACCCCAAAAGAATAGCAAGCCCCCACAGATATTAACTGGGAAACAAGAGACGGAAAAACAAACACAGGCAGAGTATAAGGTTTAACAAAAGAGGCCACACTAGCTATATAGGAAAGACAGGATAGAATACTATTGCGGTCAGTATAAAACACTATCAAAAACCACCAACAGCAGAAATTACAAAAATTACCCTGAGTCACTAAGACTCAGCGAACTCTATATCAGCAGACGTCTTTGAATCAAATGCCAGCAGAACTGGAAATAACAGATAATAGTGAATGGTAAAATTCCTAGGAAGAAAACTTCCTATCTGAGAGCAGATAAACAAATATACAAACTAAATAGCAAACCCACAGATCAGAATAAGACAAAACATTAGCAGAACCTTAAGCACACAAAAGTGTGCCACAAAATATCAAAAAACCATTCACTTATCTTGCAAAGATCTCCACAGAGCAGAAGAAACTAGAGAGATGTGAACTCCTGCAGGAACAAAAGACAACTGGCAAGGATTGATCCACTTCAAACCATTATATGCTCCAAGAACCAGATGGCCAATTATCACCCTCACCTGTGAAGCCCACACAGTCAGCTGCATCACCAGCAACCACCACCAGAGGGAGCTCCAATGAATTCACAACAGACATCCATCTGACTCACCCTGGATGCTTGAGTACCCCAGTCCCTTGAGACCGTTGCATTTGGCGTCACGCACAGGATCTACAAGCCCTGTTAAATGGGTCCTGTGTGCCAAAAAGACTGTGTGTAGCTCAGCTACTGGTTGATGTGAGGATTGGGTGAGACTTACCTGAAATCCCCTCCCCCTAGCCTTTAAGTAGCCTCTCCTTCCACCAGGTGTTGTTACTGATAGAGTTTCACTCTATACCTGAAGCTGTACTGTGCAGACCTGTTTTGTTTCTGCTGAAGACCTTTCCTTTGGAGTTGCTGTATCCCAGTTCTGTGGAGGGAGGTGAGGAGGAAATAGCACAGGGCAGGTGGAGGAGTTTAGGGAGAGGCTGGAGACCCTAACCTTCTCATCATAGATACCTTCGAGGTCAGAGCCATTCAAGATTCCTAGTCTAGGGTCAGACTAGTCTTCCCTGGTCAGCCTACCTGTAACTGCCATTCCCTCATCAGCATTCTCACTACACCATGACACCAGGAGGAGTGTCCTGGCCTCCCATCGTGTGCAGAGCTGGCCAGCGAAGCCAAAACCTGCATCCGCCCCATCCAATGACTGTGATCCAGCATGCTCTGGCAGTCATCAAAGCCACTCAGCTCCCTGGTGTGCACGACACAGCCGAGAGCAAGGACCGCCCATGAAATGGTGGGGTAGACAACAGAGCGACACGTGCAGTGCAAGAGAGAGGAAGCTGCACATGGTGGAGAACGCTTCAAAAGCTTCAGACAGAGAGATGGCAGATGATGGGAGGAAGCCACCGGCACCCGAAGTTATGGAGGTGTCCGGCTGCCTCTGGATATCGCCGGATGCACTGCCATCGATGGTTCCGCACCTCCTGAGTGCGGATGTAGAGGAGCTGAGCTGGCAGCTCTTCCGAATCCAAGCCGCAAAGTCTGGTAAGTGGCAGCAGGCATTGAATTAGAAGGTTGCCCGGCCATCAAGAGAGCAAAACCCCGAGCCCCAGGCCCAGGAGGAGACCGGTACCGAAGCCCAAACAGCAGCGTCAGGTACTGACACTGCCCCGGTAACCCCAGTTAGTCTAGTTGGGACCCTGGATGCCTCTCCAAAGATCAGCCGCAGCAGGGCTCCCCATATCCAGAGGCTAGACTGGGAGAGCGGATCATCCCCAGGGAATAGACTACTGGCCCCGCTAAAGCCCGTGATCTCACCCGAAACCTGGGGGGGCCCAGGCAGAGGTCAAGTATTTCTGGTGGGTTCAACGGGGAGATGGTCTGATGGGGTTCCCCGAACGTAGCCAGGCTAGTCCATCGTCAACTGGGGACCTGTTGGAGTTCATCCCTGCGGAAGAATACCACTACAGGTACCAGGCTGAGCAGCAGGCAGCCGAGGATTCAAGGGAGAAGGAGGTCCAGGCCGGGCGTCGGGCTATGAAGGACAGTGACCTGTCTCGCTGGAACCTCTACCCGAGAGAGTGGGTGGAGTATATTCTGCATGTGGGTCTCTGGGGGAGGTATGCCCTCAATGTCAGGAGAATAGTGGCTGGAGTGGAAGCGCCAAACCCTGCAGCGTCATCCCCTGCAACATCACCTCCTGCAGTGTTACCCCCTTCTGCTCGGCCCAAAGAGGCTCCGTCTCCCTCAGTAAAGGAAAAAGAACTTGCAGCTCACAGGCTAAGTGGAATAGACGTACAACCTAGTCGCTGGCCAGGCAGTGGACATCCAAGCTGACACAACACCTATACCCTGGGAACCCCTTCAAGCAGCGCTGGTCATCCCTGACCAGATACCATAGGTGGCGTCACGAAAAGCTTTATTATCCCCTGTAAATAGCCCCTTTTCATGCTCAGTCAGGGCCATGACTGCGGGGATTGCCATCGTGACATCCATCTGACTGACCCTGGATGGTCGAGTACCCCAGGCCAATGTTACGTTGCATATGTATTTCATTCATTGTATTAATAAAGATATATATTATTAGTCATATGAAAAGCGATTCTGTAGGTATTTTTGTCGTTATATGCTTTTCAATCTGTATATATGAATTGGATTTATAAGTGTGTTTTTTTCAGAGCAAAAGCTATGAGATTTCAGAAATCTGACGTACAATGTTCTCTGACTGAATTTGAAAACTGCACCATTTTTTAAATTTGCAGAATGTCAATTCTTTCAGCGTTCTTTCCCCCTTAGAAAGTAATGGAAAGCGTAAAAACACTAAAAAAAAAAAACACTGCAATGTTTTTTTGGGAAAAGGTTTTTTTGGTGAATAAGCTAAAATCAATCATTGGGGTATTTTTGGTTAGGAATTTTTTTTCTCAGTATTTGTAGCCAAAAAAAAGGTGGGAACAAAACAGAGGAAAAGTCTAATAAAACACTCCACTTCTATATTTATCACCCAATCCTTTTTTGGCTTTTAAATACTTTATGGGGGAAATCTGAACTTACAGTTGGGGTCTGTTTTAATGTACACCCAGTGTTTTAGACAGACCCCAAACATAGACTTCCCGGGCTGCAAAATTAAAGAAAACCGCAATTAAAACAATCCTGCATTTTCTGGCATTTTTTTGGGGCATCCTCCCGCTTGGATATTGGGCTCTCATTAAAATACCTGGGTATTCACTGCTGAAGGGCAAAACAGCCAAAACATAGGGGGCACGTCACAGAAAAAATGGGCTTGTATGGGAAATACTAAAAAGTATAGGCTGTTACTCTAACAGGGTTAATCCAAAACACCCCCATTCTCTTGACAGTATCTGTGATTGCCTTTTGGGAGCCTCAAAAGTGAAATAGAAAGTTTTTAATGACGGGGCCCCGAATTACAAGCAC
>JARQOC010000002.1:102016411-102337264 GCA_033576535.1 Allobates femoralis | reverse complement strand
TAAGTATACAAGCTTGATCATACCTTGGGTACAATGCACACAATTTTAGGTCTAAAATGCACCAAAAAGCATGAAATCCGCTGCAAAAACCACAACACTTTTGCAACGGATTTCATGCTTTTTGTTGCAATTGAGGCCTGATGTTTTTCCTGCAGTTTGTGCCGCGGATTTCATGGTTTTTGGTGAAATCTTCTGACAGCTCAGTGCGTAATTGGTGGAAGGAGCGCAATCTGCGGCATTGTAACAGGGAAAACACTGGGGTCACCAGAGGACAGCTCAGGTGGCATGGCCTGAGCTGTCCTTGGATGACCTGAGTTGCCCCCCTCTTATGATGCCACAGTGCTCCGGGCTCTACTTCAGCGACCAAGGGGATAAAAGCTTTGTCCCCTTGGTCTCTGATGAAGCAGAGCCGAGACTGTTCAGCACAGAGATGAGGGTCGAGGAGTTAATAAAGATGCAGTCTCTAAATGTACTTGTGGTTTTTTTTTTAATGAACTATTAAAAAAAGATTTGACATGGGCTTCGCCATATTTTTGTATACCAGCCATGTACAGCAGGCAGGTACGGGCTGCCCCCAACCCCCAGCTGCCTAGTTGTACCTGGCTGGGAACAAAAATAAAGGGAAGCCCTTTAATTATTTCATGAATTTCATGAAATAATTAAAATAAATCGACGTGGGCTTTGCCCTATTTTCGGGTCCAGCCAGGTACAACTAGGAAGCTGGGGGCTGGAAACCACAGGGCAGGGTGGCCCAAGCTTTCTGCCCCCCAGCCCCCTGCTGTGAATTGCAGTCCGCAGCTGCCCCAGAAAATGGCGGGTTCATTGAAGCGCCATCTTCTGGTGCTGCACCCGACTCATTCAGGGCCCTGGTGCGGTGGCTCACTGGGTAATAATGGGGTTAGGCCCAGCTTTGTATTCTCAGCTGGCCCTAAGCCCAAAATTCATGGGGTCACGCCAATATTAGACATGACCACCATGATTTTCTAGTAAAGTGTTAAAAAAAAAAAACACAACACAGAGAAAAATATTTTATTAGAAATAAAACAAAAAAAACATTTAGAGACTCCATCTTTATTATAAAAAACAATCTTCAGTCCGACGTAATCCAAAAGAGCGATGTCAGCACTGCTACATCACTCTGCATAGACACACGTTTATGCAGAGCGAGAACAGGTTGGGAACTGTCAGTGAGTCAGGGTTCACCTGAGGTCATAACTCGGGCCATGACTGCGGGTGAACCCTGCCATCCTACCCGAACACTGCCGAGCCGAGCGCCAGCATTGCAGTGAATAACCCGGAAGATAATGAATCAGTGGCCCTGGAAGCAGTAGCGGCCAGGAGCCAGCGAAACAGGGGGACGCGTCGCGGGAGCGGTAAGTATGATTATAATGTTTATTAATAATTTTATGCTTTTGCAGACCCCCACCGCCCCATCCCATGTCAGTCAAGTACAAGCTCGGGGCCAGGGATGCCTCGAACATGCGTCCGAACCCCCCCCCAGCTTGAACTTTACAAAAAATTCGGGCGACCTCCTCGATCCCAAGTATTGGGGGGTTCGCCCATCACTAACCTTGGGTATTATCCAGTCCTACTTTACAGTCAGGGCGACATAAGCAGGCACCCTACATAACATTACTTTATCTTCTATTTCACTAACATAGCTAACACTTCTACATCTAGGCAGACCTGCTACATAACTGTACTTTACATGCAACATAACCTTATAACAGTGTGGTCAAGATGTTCGAAGGCAGGGCGACCAACACCCCATTACAGGACTGCGGGGAATGTCTCTGTATCACTTCTGATGAAAATGCTTCTGTTTGTTCTCACCAGGATTACACTGTCAAGAACAAGATCTAAACACAATCTCACCAGCACTTTATAGGAAAGTCACAATCTTTGACTGTATTAGGGAATACGGACATCAAAAATGTCATGAGCACATCTCTGAGTAAGAGCAGAGTGCCGCACCGCGAGTGCCGATGCCCTGACTATGTCACCCGTCAGAGGTACAGTCATTGTGGAATGTTACTTCTCAGCAGTGATCATAGTTTTCATTAGAAGATAGAGAAGCTGAACCAAGATAAATAAGAGCAAAATTACCCATATAGACTATGGGCCTGGGAAAATCATGGAAGGCACATGGATTCCACATGTCCGCTTTTACTCTATAATGAGTAGAAGATGCTTTGCAATTTTATTTCTTTTTTGCACACAAGAAAATCACTAATGGTAAAAGCAAATGAGCTGACCAAACAATTGTGAAACTCTGATCCAAAGCACGATGAAAATCAGTTTCCTAAAAATTCCCATACGTCAGAAAAGCGGATGTCTTCTTTTAAAAAAAAAAAAATCTGTGCTTTTTTGTAGTTTTTGCCTATCTGTGATTTTTTTTTTTTTGATCGAGCCATCCAAACCACTTATATTATAGTAGAGATCGTATTCGGATACAAAAACGCCTGAAAAATGGTCGGGTCAGTTTTCTTTACATCTTTGGAAACCTTGAACAGAAGCTTAAAGGATTGACCATATGAACAGCAAGTTGTTTTAGACACAAGTGAATATGTTCATCCATTTGAGCGTTTACTTAAAGAGGACCTGTCACCCCCTGCTGCATGGCAATCTAAATCCAGCACTGAATGCAGCATGTCTGCTGCATTCAGGGAAGGGGTTCCATATGTGTCTGTGTGCTGTGTACCCCGAGATATAGGCTTAGAAAAACTTACAGTTAGAAGCCATGGAGGTAGTCCCTGTGGCTGGAGTGAGCTCGATTGACTGGGGGGCCATTCCCTCCCCCTCTGCCTTTCTGTGCTGCTTCTGCTGTGCTGGCTTTGCCCTCCTCTCTCTCACTCAGAGCGGATGCAAATCATTTGTCCTAACGACAGCTCCAGATTCCTGTCCTAGTGTCTGAACAAAGCATAAACAGCACAGCAGGAGGCGGCACAGAGAGGAAGGGAATGGCCCCCGTCAATCGAGCTCACTCCAGCCACAGGGACTGCCTCCATGGCTTTTACTGTATTTCTAAGCCTATATCTCGGGGTACACAGCACACAGACACATGTGGGACCCCTTCCCTGAATGCATCAGACATTCTGCATTCAGTGCTGCATTTAGATTGCCATGCAGCAGGGGGAGATAGGTCCTCTTTAACTATTTTTTTCAGGCGGGTTTTGGAGCGGAACCACATAAAAAAAGAATCTGTGTGTGTATACCCTGAGACTGTCTTTAGTGTATATGGGAAGTCAGCAGAGGCTGCACAAACTCATATCCTGCAGATTTCCCTGTAGATCATCAGCGCAGGTGATTCTCCGGTACCAGCCCCACCCAGGATCCTGTGCCAGCGCTGCCTTTCGCTCTGATTGGCTGCAGCTGTCACATAGAATGGAACATCTGCACTGAATTCTGGGGTGAGACCGGCATAGAAGCCCCACTGGGATGAGGCAGATCACCCGCAGAAGAGAGTACATTTATTATGGACGTTAGCCACCCATTCTTGCCTATAGGGAAAATCTGCAATGAATCCAAAATTGGCAACAATCCACAAACAGGTCTATTTTCATCCTGAAAATTAAAGCAATGAGTAGATGAGACTATAACAATCTCCCCGGTTTGCTAGGACTGTATTATGTAGTAGATTTGTCCATCCAAAACTTCAACCAGAAAATCTGCACAAAATCCATTACGCCTAAACATACTCTGAGGGCCGCTTTACACACACCAACTTCTGTGACCAACTTCTGAACAGATCTCTGGTTGCAGTGAAATCATGGACACATTGTTACATTTGTACACAGCCACAAAATGGAACAATGTGTCCATGATTTCACTGCAACCAGAGATCTGTTCAGAAGTTGGACACAGAAGTTGGTCTGTGTAAAGCGGCCCTCAGGGACGAGTTGGTGGGGAAGATTTTGGACTTCCAAAATCTGCACCTACTGGCAGAAAAACGTACCGAAACCATCATTGTTCCCCCTGATGCGTTTTTGATGCATTTTTGGTGCAGAATTGATGCAGATTTGTGAGTTTGAATAAAGTTTGGATACTTTGTCCAAAAAAAAAGAAAAAATAATATGTCAAATATTACTCCCCCCTTCAACACTTTCACTACATGCAGCTTTTAATGCAAATTAGGCAAAAAATAAGCCACACACACACATCGTGTGAACACTGCTGTGTATCTGCTGCTTATTTTGAGCTAACATAGGGTCTATGGGTAAATATTGTGGTAAAATCCACAGCAAGAATTGACATGCTGCAGATTTTCCTGCAATCAGATCCGCTGCGGGGAAAAACGCACCATGCGGACAGGACATCACAAATCTCATAGACTTTGCTGGGAAGTACACTGCTGCATATTTAGCGCAGATGTGCTGCGGATCCGCACCAAATACACGGCAAAATACACATCATGCAAATGGCCCCTTAGCTTACTGTCTAGATTTTATCACAATTATACAGATGATAAATGACAACAGCACCGTCACTGTCGTCCGTAACAAATGTCCACTAGTGCTTTATGTGGAAATGAGTCAGTAGGTGGCGCTGTTACCCTCTATCAAGAATATTTAAACAAACAATTCACATTTTATCCAATTTCCGATGAAACATAAAAATAAAATAGCACCAAGTTAAAATAAATGAATACAGATAAAATAAAATGAATGGAAAACTAAATCCAGTAACCATCACTTTGAACGAAAGAAGCATACTTATCATAGTTATCAAGTTCACAACTATAGCGCATGTGACCTGTGATTGGTCAACAATATGTTGATGTCAGTTTCTCTTTTTTTCATTCTCCGTCCTTTCTTTTTCCTAATTTCTAGAATACTCACAAGAGTGAAGTTTGAAGAGGAGTTTCACAGTGTAGTCGTACAAGTGGCTGCAGTCTAGAATGACTTGGATTAGAGGCGACAGGCGGCACTGGCCAGCAGCGGTGACAGACACAGAACGGGACATGTCCAAGGACTTAAAAACTGCAAGAACAAAAGAAGAATTCTGTAAGAGAACAGCACATGATGGAACGTAGGTCCACACAGCGTCAATGGTTAAAGAGCCTACGTGATTATAGCTCGTCCTATAAATCAAAGTCACCTGCAGAACCTTACAGCACGACTCTGGCGTTCCTTTTTATTTCGCCATCACGGTATCACTAATGTAATTTATCTGCCTCTAGTAGTATACTTACCAGCTGTCATCTTTTGTTCTTGGTGCCGCTCCGGTTTCTCCTGCTGTTGGTCAATTCTCAGTATAAGGCCACTAGGGCCACTGGAAGAGCATGGTAAAGCGACTGGAAATGGCACTACGATGAATGCGCCATTTTTGGGGCGGCAGCAGGCTGCTGCTATTTAGCGTGGGGGGGGGAGGCCCTAAAACAATGAACCCTTACCCTGATGAGAACACCAGTCCTCAGCTGCGTAGGTTTACCTTGACTGGTAATTAAAAATAGGGCAGAGTCCATGCTGTTCGCTTTCACTGGGCTAGACTTAAAATACTGCAAAGCTCTGAGAGATTGTTTTGTTTAATTATATATTTAACACACTACAACGGCAGGTTGGCTGCCATACACTAATGTGTATGGCAACCAAGGGGGAAAAGTAGTTTGATTGAGGAAGTGTAGTTTGATTGCAACAGCCAATCACAGACGCCCTCATATAGTGTGAGGGTCTGTGATTGGCTTTTGCAGGTCAATGCAATGAATATGCATAAAGCTTAATCGGTGGCCCTGGAAGTAGCAGCAGGAGATTGGTAAGATGTTATAGCTATTGCTATCATCTATCTATCTATCTATCTATCTATCTATCTATCTATATATATATTCTATTAGAACTTTTTCCAAGGGTAAGACCATGCTAAAAACGCTGTCAGTGTGCTGTGCGATTTTTTTATCGCATCCATTGACTTGCATTGGCAAGTCTCGCAGGAGACTCACATCCACTCGCAGCATGTTCCAATTTTTTTTCTCATCCAGAACCTGGATGAGAAAAACACTGAAACCAATCATTCATCTGCTCTCACTCATTTATTAACATTGGTCAGAGTGTAATGAGAAATTTTCTCAGATTGCACTCATCTGATTTCAACACCCATGTGTCTGACCCTAAGGGCCACTTTACACACACCAACTTCTGTGACCAACTTCTGAACAACTTACTGGTTGCAGTGAAATCATGGACACATTGTTCCATTTGTACACAGCCACAAAATGGAACAATGTGTCCATGATTTCACTGCAACCAGAGATCTGTTCAGAAGTTGGTCACAGAGGTTGGTGTGTGCAAAGCGGCCCTAAGTCTATGAGAGCCAGATTAAGACTCTCATAGACTTACATTGAGAGCTTGTCGACCGTTACCTCTCACTTCCGGTGATCCAAGTGCTGCGATCACAAGATGGTAGAACTGGAACGGATCAGGTCCTATATTGATTCAACTTGCAGATCCCATTTACATTGCATCTGAATTTTTCACCTAGTGTTTGCTAAATAATAAAACTTGAAAAGCCTCCATTTGTTTTATTTCTGCATTCTAGAAAAACTAATAACACACTGATGGAAAAAATGGCATACAGGCCAAAAGCATGACCCACGAACAAACGTAATCCTTAAATCAGACGCAGAACAGACTTGCCTCTGTGGGTTTTATTGGAGGGAGATGATCCATACACCTTAAAGTTGCAAAAAATGACTAATTTCAACCAATCCACCAAATTCAAGTAATCAATCGTGTAAATGAACAATTGTTTTAGCGACTGATCACAGTCTGTTTTCCTTTGAAATACAGTTGACCAAAATTAATCTTTTAGTACAAAAGTTGGACAAAATATATTTCATTCAAAACAGACTGTTCATCCATCAACAATATTTCATTGAAAGAAGATTCCCATATCGATCATTTGTTGGTTTCTCGGCATCACACATCACGTGTGGTCAGGATCACCAGCTATGACGTGCAATATGTGTGCAGGCCTACAGCATGTCAGCATCTCCACTGTTCGTGTAATCATTCAGCCAGAAATATACTTTAATGCAATGTGTTTGGGGGTCTTTATCTTGAGGCCACACATAGCGGCTAATATTGGCCTCTCAATTTGGCCACATACATGAGATATAACTGCAGACTTATGGCTTATCTGGCTAACCTTGGTTAGACCTATTGACAAAGCATATACCATATCAAATATAACAAGTGATATATACCGTAATAACCTTAAATAAAAATGACACAAAAAATCTCATATTGCAGCAAAAGAAGATAGGTTTATTCAAAATACGGTAAACCAATATTCACATCAAAAGGACAAATATATAAGCAAGGCGAACCAAGGAACACCAAATGTATATCTCGGTATTCTGATGGAGTTACAGGGAATCTGTCAGCAGGTTTTCTTTAATCTTTAAGAGAGAAGCATGATAAAGGGGATGATAGCCTGATTCCAATGATGTGTCACTTATTAGGCTGTGTGCTGTTGTTTCAATAAAATCAGTTTTCTATTAGCAGGAGATTATCACTGCCCGGACTAGGTGCCTCATGCCTTCACGTCAACCTAATCAGTATAACCCCTCTCCCACCACTGATTGGCAACTTTCTGTCAATAGACAGACTACACAGTAATCTGCCAATCAGTGGTGTGGGCGGAGTTATACAGCACTCAGCATTCAGAGCATTGGTAGATCTTCAGCAGAGAAAATTGTGATTGTATTAAATGTCAGCATGCAGCTCAGCAAGTAACAAATCACTGGAATCAGGGTCTCAGCTCCTACATCATGCTGCTCTCAGATTGCATAGCAAACACCTGGTGACCTTTCTATAAAGAAACGAACCAATCACCTCCAAATATACATTTTACCTGCCGATACAGGGTTAATCTGCAGAAAATTAGCACTTAAATCATATGACTTATGCCTTACTGGAGCATATAGTATCTGTTCACTTCCAGTCATCAAGGCAGAGCAGGGAACTGTTCCTGTCACCTCTTATTACACGGTGAGTGCGCTGTAATGCCTCCCTAGCACAGTGATTGACTGGTTGCTCCAGCATATGTGTGCAGCGTATGTACATAGAGCAGGCTGTCAATCATTTTGCTGGAGAGTAATTGCAGCTTGCTCACTGTATGGTGAATGGAGGATATAACTTTATTTTCTCCCTGTAGCCACTCTTCTGATAAACCAGCCAAACATGATTTAAAGAGGACCTGTCACCCCCCTGCTGCATGGCAATCTAAATGCGGCACTGAATGCAGCATGTCTGCTGCATTCAGGGAAGGGGTCCCCCATGTGTCTGTGTGCTGTGTACCCCGAGATATAGCCTTTGTAAATCTTAGGGTACCTTTACACGCGGCTACATTTCTAGGGTGGCTACAGGTAATTTACTGGTTGCAGTGAAATCATGGAGAGATTATTCCATTTGTACACAGCAACAAGATAGAACCTTGTCTCCATGATTTCACTGCAACCAGTAAGTTACCTGTAGCCACCCTAGAAATGTAGCCGCGTGTAAAGGTACCCTTAGGGCCCCTTTACACGCGGCTACATTTCTTGGGTGGCTACAGGTAACTTACTGGTTGCAGTGAAATCATGGAGAGATTATTCCATTTGTACACAGCAACAAGATAGAACCTTGTCTCCATGATTTCACTGCAACCAGTAAGTTACCTGTAGCCACCCAAGAAATGTAGCCGCGTGTAAAGGGGCCCTTACAGTTAGAAGTCATGAAGGCAATCACTATGGCTGGAAGAGCTTGATTGACTGGGGCCATTCCCTTCCCCTCTGCCTCTGTGTGCTGCCTTCTGCTGTGCTGGTTCTGCCCTCCTCCTCTCCTCCTCTGTCACTCAGAGCATGCAAATCATTTGTCCTGACGTCAGCCCAGATTCCTGCCCTGACAAAGCATAAACAGCACAGTAACAGGCGGCACAAAGAGGCAGAGGGGGAGGGAATGGCCACAGTCAATCGAGCTCACTTCAGCCACAATGACTGCCTCCATGGCTTCTAACTGTAAGTTTTACAATGGCTATATCTCGGGGTACACAGCACACAGACACATCGGGGACCCCTTCCCTGACTGCAGCAGACATGCATTTAGATTGCCATGCAGCAGGGGGGTGACAGGTCCGCTTTAAGTTATATTTCCCTGCAGATTTAAACCAAATACACAGGTGAACAGCCATTTTTGGAGGCGACAAGTTCCCTTTGGTTTACTACAAAATAATTTCTGGGTAAATTCTTTATATGGGTTTCAGGTATTCATCTGTGATCATGTTGTTAGGCTTCTCAGTGGGTTTGTCATTGATTGACAGAGTAGCTGACTTTCCTACATGGGACTTCTGGTATAGTTTCCTGAGTTGAACTGGGTGCCTCTTGTAATTACTACACCCGTGACACCATCATACTGGAAGCGAAGCTATATGTGCCCAATGTCATGTTCTACCAGAGCCTAATTATCACAAGAGAAGCCCAGGGTGCCCACGTCTGAGCGCTGACCCAACACATTTTCACTGCCTTGATGCCAGCTGACACAGAGAACAGACCGGACCGAAGTCCTGATAAACCTTTTACATCCTCAGCTAGTTTTTTTCATAAGAAATGGTATTTCCCGGTACATTTTAGAAAGATGTTAGTTAAAAAAAATGAAGATGATCAGATGATTCCTAGAGATAACACAGGCCTGTAGTTTGCAGTAGTAATGGTGGATTGTTGGATGAGCTGAGCAGAGTTGCAGCCGAGACAGATCATCACGGGATCATGGTAAGATAAATTTATTACATTCCTCCACAGAAAACACAGCTGGAATAACAAGTCACTCCTTAGCAAAGTATCATTTCTCCTCTCCTATAACAACCTAAGCTCCTTGTTCTTCATGCCATGTAAACCCACGCTGCTATGAGCTCCTAGAGCAGAAATGTTTCGATCCCTACAGTCATATTGCCAGCTGAGGATGGAGGCAGTTACATTGGTTTGTTCGATGCTCTGAGACATTTAAGAGGGCTGTGGCGTCGGGAGTTGTGGAGTCAAAGTCAGTGTCCATTTTGGTGGAGTCATAGTTGGATTCAGGGAAAATGAGGAGTCAGAGTTGGAGTCGAAGATTTGGCTTACCGATTGCACACCAGAGCTGTGGAGTCAGAGTCATGGAGACGGAGTTGGTGTACATTTTGGTGGAATCAGAGTTGAAGTCGGAGTAATGGAAATTGAGGAGTTGGTGTGTCTTACCAACTGCACACTAGGGCTGTGGAGTCAGAGTCGGTGTCCATTCTGGTGCAGTCAGATTCAGAGAAATTGAGGAGTCAGAGTTAAAGTCGGAGATTTGGCTTACAGACTGCACAAAAGGGCTGTGGAGGCAGAGTCGAGGACTTTTTGCTGTCCATTTTGGTGGAGTAGGAGTTGGAGTCATAGTCGGATTAGGAGAAATTGAGGCGTTGGATTTAGGGAAATTGAAGAGTTGAGAGGTTTAGCCTACGGAATGTACACCAGGGCTGTGGAGTCTGAGTTGTAGAGACAGTGTCCATTTTGGTGGAGTAGGAGTCGGATTCAGGGAAATTTAGGAGTTAAAGTTGGAGTCGGAGATATGCCTTACCGACTGCACACCAGAGCTGTTGAGTCTGAATCATGGAGTCGGTGTCCATTTTGGTGAAGTCAGAGTTGGAGTCAGATTAATAGAAATTGAGGAGTCAGATTTAGGGAAATTGAGGAGTCAGATTTAGGGAAATTGAGGAGTCAGATTTAGGGAAATTGAGGAGTTGAAAATTTGTTAAACCGACTGCACACCAGTACTGTGAAGTCAGAGTCCGTGTCCATTTTGGTGGGGTCAAGTCGGACTCAGGGAAATTGAGGAGTCGGAGTCAGAGGTTTGGTTTACCGACTGCACAGTAGAGCTGTGGATTTGGAGTCATGGAGTCAGTGTCCACTTTGGTGAAGTAGGAGTTGAAATCATAGTTGGATTCAGGGAAATTGAGGAGTCAGAAGTTTAGCTTACCGACTGCACGTTAGGGCTGTGGGGTTGGAATTGTGTAGTCGGAGTCGATGTCCATTTTGGTGGAGGTTGAGGTGGATTCAGGGAAATTGAGGAATCAGACTTGATCTTAGGCTAGGGTCACACTTGCGTTCTTCTTTTTTTTTTAAAAAGCTCAAAACAGGATCAGGAAACGCTCCTCATAGGAGCCCATTATAACAACCGGATTGCTTTACAAGCAATCCCGTTACCGCATCCGGCTCTGCAGCCTGCGTGAAAAATCATAGAGGCTGCAGTTTTCGGAGCGGCTCTAAGCCCCGCAATGCGGTAACCGCATTGCTCAGGATGTGTAATCCTGAGCAATGCGGTTACTGTATACTTTGCTTATCCCGGCTGCCGTTAGGATAAGCAAAGTGTTACCACTCTACAAAAAGCTATAATATTAATAATAATTGTGCCCATCATGTCTCTAGGGGGGTGCCCACCCCCCTAGAGACATGCTACCCACTCAGGTGGTCATGTAATGTGTTAATATTGCCTGTACAGTAAGCCGCCTCCTGTCGCCTCTGTACAATTTCCTGAATGAAGCCTCGGCTCCACTGACAGCTGTGCGCACAGTATACGTAATGTACGTATAGTAAGTGCCGCTGTCCAGGGTCCTGTAGGCTTTTACAGTACATCTATGGCGCTGCGTTGCCCATAGATCTACTGTAAAAGCCTACAGGACCTAGGACAGCGCACATACTATATGTACATTACATATAGTATGTGTGCAGCTGACAGGGGAGCCGCAGCTTCATTCTGAAAATTGTACAGAGCCGACAGGAGCCGGCTTACTGTACAGGCAATAGTAACACATTATATGCCCACCTGAGTAGGTAGCATGCCTCTAGGGGGGGGTGGGCACCCCCTAGAGACATGATGGCCACAATTATTATTAATATTAAAGCTTTTTGTACAGTGTTAACATTTTGCTCATCCCTGCGGCAGCAGGGGTGAGCAAACTGTATGGTAACCGAATTGCTCCGGATTACACATCCGGAGCAATCCGGTTACCGGATTGCGGCTTCAGCCACACATTTTACTTGCAAAATGTGTGGGAAGCCAATTGCGTTCACCGCATCCAGATCTGGATGTGGTGAATGCAATTCTCTGTAAAAGTGTGACCCTAGCCTTCTCTACTGATGAATATAGAGAGGGGCTGGTGTAGTGTGAACAGGATCTGCCCATAGCCATAAAAGCATGTAGAGGAGTCCAGTGGGTGGTATTACTCATTTACCGGCAATCTTCCCTGCATGCATTGTCCTCATTCACATGGCCGTATTGCACGTACATGTTGTATGCATTTTTTCCACAGATACAGCATTTATCCATTGTAATTTATGGTGCTATTCACATGTTTGTTTTCATACGAACTGTATGTCCTTGCAATACACATGGAGATATGTCCATTTTTTTCGGGCAGAATCAATGACAAGGACCAATATAAGTCTATGGCTAGGGTCACATTTGGGCAGGCAATTGCGTTCACCGCATCCAGATCCAGATGCGGTGAACGCAATTGCCTTTACACACATTTTTTGGAAAAATGTGTGCAGAATACTGCACGATGTGTAATCCTGAGCAATCCGGCTACTGGATAGTTTGCTCATCCCTGCTGCTGCAGGGATGAGCAAACTGTTCTATGTCTATTAAAATGATAAATTAAATAAATAAACGATTGATTAATGTCTCTAGGGGGGGGCTTAGTCCCCCTAGAGACCGTACGCCCACTCAGGTGGGCTTATCCTGCAATGTCCAAATGCGACGGGCTACTCATAGCTCCGTGCATGACCCCCAAACTCCCCCCCCCCCCCCGTATCTCTATAGAGGGGTCCCTGTACCCCTCTTTTCTAGCTATCCCTTTTTGTGACCAAAACTAAGTATTAAAGTTAAGAATTGAGCCTATAGTTACGTGTTCTTCCAGTTTCATTTTGAAGCCATAGGCGGGGCTGTGTGCTGCTGCCTCCGCCCACTAATTAATTATGCCCACCCCCCTGGCCTTGCTTCTGTGTTGAGAGGGAGGCCGCGTCATGAAAGGGGCGGGGCTAACGGTATGAAAGCTCAAAACCGGATCAGGTTTACAAAATACAAACGTAGATGTGACCCTAACCAATGTGTCTGTGAAAATCCCATAGAGCATATGGATGTCATCTACGTACCACCCGTGTGCTGTACGTGTTTAACATTGCAAATTATAGGAGAAGCTTTGTCATTTATTTAGGTCTTTATCCATCCGTGAAAAACACTGTTGACTGATGGTAAAAATACACACGCGGGTGACACATGGATGACTCTGCTAGCATTGTTCTCACGTATGTTTTGCACAGAGTAAAAGAAGGAATGCAAGAGGCTTTTACGCTGCCTTCATATGCTTTATTACAGTTTTTTCTGTTGCAATGTCAAAAACTGACTGGACATACTGTGACATGCTCAATTTTTTTTTCTGTACATACAGTGATATTTTAGTCTATAGGTACTGCTGTGGGGTCTGAAGGGCATCTACAACGGTGCATACAGGCTGCACAACTCCATATCACCATACACATTCCTTCTGCACATGTCTGCTGTGTGCATGATCCCCAAGCTTGAAAATTCCAGATTACTTTGAAGGTGGGGTTACATGTTTCAATATCGTTGCGATATCGCAATTCAATGGCGCGGGAGCACGCATTTAGTACACGTTTCTCCCGCATCGCATCGGAGGTTTACACGTTGCGATTTAGGAATCCAACGTCCGTACGATGTCTACGCCCCCAACCCAGGAACGACCATTTAACATGGGAGTGAATGGGTGACGTAGAACTTCACATCGGAGTTGGGCTGTCACACAGCACGATCCGGCTCCAATCTCCATTCAATATCGGAGCATTGAATAGCACGCTCATTCAATCCCCGATATCGCATTGACATCGTTCCTGCATCGTATTGGACGTTCACACCATACAACGCAGGAACGATATCGGCTCCAACGATCGAACCATGTGACTTTTCATTGAAATTGGACGCCGATATCGCAACGTGTAAACCCACCATGAGGCTGTAGATCAAACAATGGAGGCACCGAACTGACCAATTCATACTGGTGTAAAGCAATAACTGTACGTTCTTTCTTTCTGTATTGCTACCTACACATGCAGCAGTTGTTGCTAATGAAATGTACTGTCTAATTAGGAAATATTGGAACAAATCAAATTTCCTTAATGCTGTTTAATCAGCACATGTCAATCAATTACAACACATGCTGAAACAAGCTTGTGTAGGAGGAAGCTGCCATTCAGTACAGAGGATTATGCTTCACTTTTTATTCAGACTTAGGCTGGGGTCACAGTACCATTTTTCACATGCATTTTTGGAGACCTGCGTTTTCAAAAACGCATGTAAAAAACGCACCCATAGGCCCCCATGTTAAAAAACGCATGCCCTAATAGCCTAAAAGCATGTGTGACTGTCCCATGCGTTTTTGGAGCATATCCAAAAACGCATGCGTTTCTGTAGAAAACGCATGCGTTTTTGTAGAAAACGCATGCGTTTTTGTTAACATGGGCTCCTATGGGAAACGCATGCGTTTTTGAATGGCACTAAAAGGTACTAACTGTACATGCGTTTTTGCATGCGTTTTCCATAGGAACCCATGTTATAAAAACGCATGCGTTTTCTACAAAAACGCATGCGTTTTTCAAAACGCTCAAAAAAATACTACAAGCACTATTTTTATGTGCAGATTCAAAAACGCAGCCAAAAACGCAGGGAGCCATCAGAGACCTTAAAAAACTCATGCTGACATGAAAAACGCATGTAAAAAAGCATGCGTTTTTAAAAGGCACTAAAAAAACTGTGACCACAGCCTAAATGCCTTAAAAGTGAACAAAATGAAAAAATAATGAAAGATGACAATTTCCAATATATTATATTCCATTTGTGCTATACATCAGGATTGCAGACCAGAACTACGCAAGAGCTGTGTAATAACCCAATACTGCACCCATTAAAACTAATATAAAGATAATTCGACACAATAAAAATATTGTTGCTGTGTTCACTTATTTTTCTTTTAGTTTTAATGTGTGCAATGTAAAAAACACTTCTGTTCATTGAACATTATCAACATAACACCTACAATTCACTTAATACTTTGAGTGCACAAGGGTGTACTGTTCCATTGGTGTGAATGTGTGCTTTTCTTTAAAATGTGTGGAGCAACGCTCCAGTGATCCCGACAACGATACAACACTGGTGCGTCGCTATGTGGTCGCTGGTGAGATGTCAAACAGTCAGATCTCACCAGCAACGCAGCAACAATACGGAACGATACGGCAGTCGTTGAGACCCCGTTTCTCAGACCTGTAGTATTGAGATCGTTGGTCGCTGTCCCTGTCAAACACAGCGATACATG
This sequence comes from Allobates femoralis, assembly GCA_033576535.1. NCBI lineage: Eukaryota > Metazoa > Chordata > Amphibia > Anura > Aromobatidae > Allobates > Allobates femoralis. The sequence continues at coordinate 102,321,886 of JARQOC010000002.1, read as the reverse complement.
CTGCCCAGCGGGAGACCGACAATGAAAAAATGATCCAGGCCATTCTGTCACAATCAGCGATCTCAAAGCGGGGGCCTGTTCACTGCTACGTGTCACACATAGCGAGATCGCTGGCGAGGTCGTTGCTGCGTCACAAAACTTGTAACTCAGCAGCAATCTCGCTAGCGATCTCGCTTTTTGTGACGGGGGCTTTAGGGTATGTGCAGACAGTCCGGAGACACTCGTCCTGGACGCAGTGTCTCCAGACCTGAGGGAAGCAGAGGGTGAATGCAGACGCCCTGTGCCCACGATCTGCATTCAGGGCAGGACGGATTCTCCCTGCATTCACCGCTTGGACTCACTTCCGATTCCGCAGCATTAAATTAACATAAAGCGGAGATGTGGACGCCCAGCAACCTGCACTGCAGGTGAAAACATGCTGCGTCAAGGAGAAGCACAGTGAGGATGGGATTTCTAGTAATCCCAACCACTATGCTGGTACTGTACAATGCAGCATTTTGGACGCAACGGGAGTACGCTGCTAATCCAAATCATGTGCATGCACCCTCAAACAGAACCTGACAGCTGATGCATGTTGTCCAATCACTCACTGTAGATTAGTTGGACAGGTGGGGAGAGGTCACTCTCAATGTGCGTGAATAGGCAGAGACTTGTCAGTCCAAGTCAGCGGGCGGGAGAATCTACTGGGCACTCTCGAGTGAATAGTCTACAGTACAGCTCGGTCATGTACCATATTTTTTTTTACACTGACAATGCTCTTTTTCCCATTTTACGATCTTTATTAAAAAAATAATAATCTTAACATTTTTACACTGGCCACATGGGCTTTTTTAGACTCATATCTTTTCCTCTCAGGAACAGTTTACTTCAAGGCTCCATATTATCATAGGTACAATGACAGGTAACGCTGGTAAAAACAAATATTTCCAAAAATTAAAAAAAAAAAAAAATTTAACACAAAAATCTGATTTATGGCTTTTTGACACATTGCATTTTTGCAGTGGTCTTTCTGCATATCTTTGCAGCATTTTACAGTACCAGCAAAGCAAGTGGGATTTCTGAAATGGCGGGTGGCCACTAACCTTTAAAGGGGATGTCAGATCGCTGGTGACATTGACATGTGTGATGCCGGCTTTAGGGTTGTGCAACCTGCACAAGCAAGAGATACGCTTAAAGGGAACCTGACCTCTAAAAATGAGCCCCCAGGCTCTTTTAACCTGTCCCTGCACCATTTTAATACATTTCTAGGCATCCCTTTGTGTTATTAATGAACTATAGTAAAGTTTCTAAAAGTTGTTTTAATACCTGTAGATCTGAGGCTTCTCATTATTTGAGAAGCTGCATAAGGCGGTCTTTTGTACTTCTCCCCGCTGCCTGTGTGTAAATTATTCACGCCCAGATGGGCGTGCTATAGAGCAGAGAGACTGTGCTTGGGCTGCAAGGGGTGGTAAAGCCGATATGACGTGGCCCGGGTGAGGAGCAGTGGGAAATTTGTGCTGTCACTGGCGGCCGCAGGTAAAGTGCGGGAGGTGCTGTCACTGGCGGCCGTGGGTGCTATCATCAGCGGTCGCGGATGGGTGGGTAATGCCTTACTGCACTGCAGCCAGCGACCATGAGTCTGGAAGCCGCTATGTAGTTGCGGCACCGCCCCCTTCAGCACTGCCGCTCCTCCTGCCTCCTTGACGCCTGAGCCTGAAGGCTCAGGTTGTCCAATGGACGGTGCGGCCCTGCAGGTATCTAATGCATACATCTAAGCATCCATAGTGCTTTTTTATGATAAATACATGGATTTTATTTTTCTTTAAACCAGGTCAGTGATGCACAGTGTAGGATCTAAATAACATTGGGGGCGGGTTAAAACCAAAGAAGAACATGACAGGTTCCATTTAAATTACGGTAAATCAAATAAAAAAATAAAAAAAGTCAAAGCTAAATTGAAGAGCGCCGTCTTTTTGTCATGTAAGAAATGTAACTTTTCTCTGCTGAAGCCCTGACTGTAGTCAGTGAGAACGTTACACTATTATGCAATGGCACAATGGTGTTATTTCCTATGACACATTAAGATTCTGTATGGGTCAACAGAGAGGAAGTGGGTGTTTGACTACTGACTAAATAACTAACTTCCCATCTGTGTGAGAAAACTGTGAGATGAACCCATGGCTATGTGCCGTCCTCTGTATGTGAACTCACAAAAGTCATGATTATTGTGGAAATATCATATACACAAAACGGCATCGGAAATATAAAGTATTAAAAATCAACACTACATGGCCAATTCCACCATGTATTACGGTAAATTATTATTTAGTTTATTGCAAGGAATTAATAAAAAAATTTAAAAAATTCCCCAGCAAAACCATCACCAGGTAACACAGTGACCCCCATATATAGAGTACAGATTCCTGTAGAGGTCAGTTTGTAGTTTGCTGAAAGGTTGTAAGCACAATCGTAAGGAATAGCAATACCTTGTGGTTGATTATGAGCTTTTTTCCACTAACATCTACACACTTTTTTTGCCAATGGTAGGACATGACCGAATGTACACTGCTCAAAAAATAAAGGGAACACTAAAATCCCACATCCTAGATCTCAAGGAATGAAATTTTGCAGTTACAACTCTTTATTCATTACATAGTGGAATGTGTTCAGAACATTAAAATATAAAAGGGATCAATGTAAATCAAAGTTAGGCTGGCTTCACACTTGCAGATGCATCTGCAGCGTTTTGCAGATGCATCTACAAGTATCAGCATGCAGACCGCGGCCGCTATGTTTATAATGGGGCGCACCGCGGTCTGAAAGCACTCATTCATTCCTATATGTGAACCGTCCGCAGGCGGATGCCTGCTTACAGATCACACACTCCCGCCCGCACCATGGACGCGACATCTCGCGTCCATGGTGCGGGCGGGAGTGTGTGATCTGTAAGCAGGCATCCGCCTGCGGACGGTTCACATATAGGAATGAATGAGAGCTTTCAGACCGCCGTGCGCCCCATTATAAACATAGCGGCCGCGGTCTGCATGCTGATACTTGCAGATGCATCTGCAAAACGCTGCAGATGCATCTGCAAGTGTGAAGCCAGCCTTAATATCCCATGGGGGTCTGGATTTGGAATGATGCACAAAATCAAAGTGGAAAATCAAATTACAGGCTGATCCAAGTTCAATGGAAATGCCTCAACACAAGGAAATGAGGCTCAGTAATGTGTGTGGCATCCACGTGCCTGTATAACCTCCCTACATCTGGGCATGCTCCTGATGAGGCTGTGGATGCTCTCCTGAGGGATCTCCTCCCAGACCTGGATTAAATCATCAGTCAACTCCTGGCCAGTCTGGGGTGCAACATGGCATTGGTGGATAAGAACAAGACATGATGTCTCAGATATGCTCGGTTGGATTCAGGTCTGAGGAACGGGCAGGCCAGTCCATAGCATCAATGCCTTCATCATGCAAAAACTGCTGATACTCTACACCCACATAAGGCCTAGCATTGTCATAAATCACAAAAAACCAAGGGCCCACTGCACCTGCATATGTTCTCACAATGGGTCTGAGGATCCCATCCCAATACCTAATGGCAGACAGTGTACCTCTAGCTGGCACATGGAGGACTGTGTGGTCCTCCAAAGAAATGCCTCCCATCACTATTAGTTACCCACTGCCAAACCAGTCATGCTGGAGGATGTTACAAGCAGTAGAACGTTCTCCACAGCGTCTCCGGACTCTGTCACATCTGTCACATGTGCTCAGTGTGAACCTGCTCTCATTCATGAAGAGCACAGTGCTCCAATGTCAAATCTGTCAATCTTAGTGCTCTCTGGGAAATACCAATCGCCCTGCACGGTGTTGGGCTGTAAGCACAACACCCACTTGTGGCCGTCAGGCTCTCATACTACCCACATGGAGTCTGTTTCTGATAGTTTGAGCAGACACGTGGATATTAGTGGCCTTCTGGAGGTCATTTGACAGGCCTCCAGCACTTGCATAAAGGAGGAGGCAGCAGTCCTGCTGCTGGGTTGTTGCCCTCCTGCGGCCCCCTCCATGTTTCCTGATGTGCTGGCCTGTCTCCTGGTATCTGCTCCATGCTCTGGACTCTGCTGACAGACACAGCTACCCTTCTTGCCACAGCTCACATTGATGTGCCATCCTAGATGAGCTGCACTACCTGAGCAACCTCTGTGGGTTGTAGACACCGCATCATGCTACCTCTAGGGATGAGAGCAATGACAAAATGCAAAAGTGTCCAAAACAACAGCCAAAAAGGATGAGAACAGAGAAATGGTCTGTGGTCGCCACCTGCAGAACCTTCAAAAGGGGGTGTCTTGCTAATTGCTCATCATTTCTACCCATTATCGGTTTCATTTGCACAACAGCAGGAGAAATTGATTCACAATCAGCGTTGCGTCATAACTGGACAGATTGATTTCACAGCAGGGTGATTGACGTGGAGTTACATTTGTGCTGGTTAAGTGTTCCACTTATTTTTTGAGCCGTGTACCATTCCCCTATGGTAACCTACACTTTAGTCCAGTATTTTCCCTCTCTGGTATGACCTGGCTAGATGACCCTGCTCTGCCAGCTTGCTCCACCGGCCTGCAGCAACTCCGTAGACGTGACTCAGGGGGCCCTGTGTAAGTCCAGATCCATGTATTGGGGTGTTTAAAGGGTGAAGGCCATGGATCTTCTTGGACCTGCTGAATGGAGGGACTAATGGAAGTCGTATTAAGTGTTACCAGGCATCTACACTAACCTTACCATAGAATATACACTTTTTAAACAACTTGCATATAAAGTAACACAGTGATTTCTCACAAAGCTGGCTACTTCATGAAATGAACTTTGTTTTTTTAATTTACAATTTTAACGAACAGGTCTTAAGATGATGGAAAATGTGTCAGAAGCTTTCACTTGTTCTTTTACTTGGGATACTTATGGCTACAGGATCTGAAATACCAGAAAAGTGGGACAAAGACAGTAGTAAGCCTACAAGGGAAATGCAGTGAAAGAGATATAAGGTATGGTAGACTCCTGTGTGAATGTGCCCTAATGTATTTTTAGGAAATGAGATATATAGCTTTCTGTAAGGGTGTGATTATGATACTAAATATGTGGTCACAGTTGTAGCAGCCTCATCAGCTGATATGGGGCATAGAGGATGAGGAGACCTAGGCAGAGGTTTCATTATTTTGGTTGCTCTCTTAGTGCAGAATATCAGATGTCCAGCCCAACTCATCCATTGTCTGCTGATCCAGCAGCTGCTAATATTATCGCTGTTCTGTCTAGCGCTCTATTTTGCAGTGCTCATTCCATTAAATGCATCTGTCGACCTCTATTATCTTAATAAAGGACGAATTGGCCTCTGCCCAGCAGTATATGGCAAGGTTTTCTGTCTTTTTTGCTGCATGGAATAGGACAATGTGTACTAGTTTGTGCAACTACGTAGGGGCTCGCATCATGAGCCCCTTGATTCAGGTAAGGCTGGTTTCACACTACTGTTTTTTGGAATCTGGGGGGGGTGTAGGTAAAACCTGCATCCCAACAGATTCTGTCGCAATTGTAAAATATGATGCAACTGGATGCATCCACACTGGTATTATCACTGATCCGTCTCATGGATCATTGATAATACTGGTAAGGGAGCATCCCATTGCTTTTGGTTGATTACCTTTTTTGCTAGATCCGGTTGCAATTGACATGCCCACTAGTGGGTGTGTCATTTACATCTGGATTCTGGGTTGCTCAGTCAAAAAACCCGGATCCGGCATCTGGATCCAGTGGGATCCGGAATCCGCCAGATCTGGGTTCCATAGAGCCACATTTAGATTGAACCCGTATTGTCCTGGATTCGGGTTCATGGTTTTGAAACGGAGACCAAAATCACTACAAAATGCAATTTTGGTCCCAGTAATCAAAATGTGAACACCTGGATCAGGGGGAACCGTACGGAACTGGATGGGCTGAAAATGGATGCAGGTGCATCCAGTTCCAGCCGGATTCACATACAGTGCCATGTGAATGTATTCGGCCCCCTTGAACTTTTCAACCTTTTTCCACATTTTAGGCTTCAAACATAAAGATATAGATTATAATTTTTTTGTGAAGAATCAACAATACGTGGGACACAATCGTGAGGTGGAACGAAGATTATTGCATATTCTAAGCTTTCTTAACAAATAAAAAACTGAAAAGTGGGGCATGCAATATTATTCGCCCCTTTACTTTCAGTGCAGCAAACTCACTCCAGAAGTTCAGTGAGGATCTCTGATCCAATGTTGTCCTAAATGACTGGTAATGATAAATAGAATCCACCTGTGTGTAATCAAGTCTCTGTATAAATACACCTGCTCTGTGATAGTCTTAGGGTTCTGTTTCAAGAGCAGAGAGCATCACGAAGACCAAGGAACACACCAGGCAGATCCGAGATACTGTTGTGGAGAAGTTTAAAGCTGGATTTGTATACAAAAAGATTTCCCAAGTTTTAAACATCTCAAGGAGCACTGTGCAAGTGATCATATTGAAATGGAAGTATCAGACCACTGCAAATCTACCAAGACCCGGCCGTCCCTCTAAACTTTCATCTCAAACAAAGAGAAGACTGATCAGAGATGCAGCCAAAAGGCCCATGATCACTCTGGATGAACTGCAGAGATCTACAGCTGAGGTGGGAGAGTCTGTCCATAGGACAACAATCGGTCGTACACTGCACAAATCTGGCCTTTATGGAAGAGTGGCAAGAAGAAAGCCATTTCTCAAAGATATCCATAAAAAGTCTCGTTTGAAGTTTGCCACAAGCCACCTGGGAGACACCAAACATGTAGAATAAGGTGCTCTAGTCAGATTAAACTAAAATCAAACTTTTTGGCCTCAGTGCAAAACGACATATTTGGCATAAAAGCAACACAGCTCATCACCCTCAAAACACCATCCCCACTGTCAAACATGGTGGTGGCAGCATCATGGTTTGGGCCTGCTTTTCTTCAGCATGGACAGGGAAGATGGGTAAAATTGATGGGAAGATGGACGGAGCCAAATACAGGACCATTCTGGAAGAAAACCTGTTGGAGTCTGCAAAAGACCTGAGACTGGGACAGAGATTTATCTTCCAACAAGACGATGATCCCATACATACAGCAAAATCTACAATAGAATGGTTAAAAAATAAATGTATCCAGGTGTTAGAATGGCCAAATCACAGTCCAGACCTGAATCCAATGTAGAATCTGTGGAAAGAACTGAAAACTGCTGTTCACAAACGCTCTCCATCCAACCTCACTGAGCTACAGCTGTTTTGCAAGGAAGAATGGGCAAGAATTTCAGTCTCTCGATGTGCAAAACTAATAGAGACATACCCCAAGAGACTGCAGCTGTAATCGCAGTAAGAGGTGGCGCTACAAACTATTAACTCAAGGGGCCGAACAATATTGCATGCCCCACTTTTCAGTTTATTTGTTAAAAAAGTTTAAAATATCCAACAAATTTGTTCCACTTCACAATTGTGTCCCACTTTTTGTTGATTCTTCACAAAAAAATTAGAATTTATATCTTTATGTTTGAAGACTGAAATGTGGCAAAAGGTTGAAAAGTTTAAGGGGGCCAAATACTTTCACAAGGCACTGTATATACTGAGAAACGGTAGTGTGAAACCGGCCTTAAGGGGGATTGTTTTCATTCTTTAATAACTTTATTAGCTTTTTTATTCTTGTTTTTTTTTAGGTTTTACTATTGATTCAACCGTGTTTGAAACTTGCAGCTTCATCCATCAGGTTGTATATCTAGATCAAAAATGTAGCCACTAGATCAAAGACCCTGAATAACTGTAAAAGCGGAAATTCAGGTCATTGAGAAGTTCTAGCCCAGACTATAGCCCCATGAATCATGTTCATATAGTTTGTTAAAAACATGCATTTCTATATGGCTCAGCCACATCTACAGACACATTGAAGCTACATTAGAAGTATGAACGCATACAGTTCCACATGTACTATGCCATTTAGCACCGGGGTGTAATCACTGGTTGTGTGGAGTAATCATTAGGTCTGTAGTATAAATGCCATTCCTGCAGAGCGGATTTTTATACTCGGGATGACAGGTCTCAGTCTTTCAGTAAATCAGCAGGGAACACCAACATTTAAGAATTACATGAATCACTCATAGAGCATAAGAATCACTGACCTGTATGAAAGAGGTTGAGCTCCCACTCCATGTAGTCAAATATCTCCACCGTAAGCTGAAAGCTGAAGAATATTAAAAGGAGCCAATGTGAGCAGAAGTAGGTGCAGGATACAATGTCACTGTCATGTCACACAAAATTAATGAATGTACTTTATGTTCTCTGTATTAGTTTCCATAAAGTAATTACATGCTGCCTCATTTTAATATACACTCCTCAACACTGAAATTGCAATACAACGTAGGAAAAGTCTCATTTATTGAAATCACAGATATGTTAATGATCTGCAAATGGTGAAAATGCAAACAACATTTTTTAGAATCATTCAGTATCAAGTATGATCTGCTGGCAGCTCCATTTGTAACTCCTGACCAATGACATCCAAGATGTGGTCAATGGGAGACAAATCCGGAGACACTGTCAGCCATGGCAGCACGCTTAGGCCACCCAGACCGCTCACTGTAGCATGAGCAACATGTGGCCTGATGTTCTTGTGTTGTTTTTGGACACTTTATGTATCCTTTATGAAGGCCTCTTCATGGCATTACCCATGTGGCTCACCAAACAAATCTCCAGCTATCATTGTGTCTAAGATAAAAGCGGGAGTCATCACGGAAGAGGTTAGACTTCCATTCTAGCCTCTATGTTGTCTGGCTCTGCACCATGACAGCCTTTGAGAGTGGTAACATTTGGTCAATGAAACATCTGTAGCTGGAAGTCTGGATTGTAGCCCAATCTCTTCTGACATCTAATTTCACTTGCAATACAGAATGGACCATTATGTGCCATCCTTGGAGTTCAACAAGATATCGTGGGCAATGCCTTAAAGAGGCCTTCATAAGGAAATGTCACACCAGTCCTATCCTTGTGATTATGGTGCAAGATGACATAATATTTGGAAGCCGGACCCCTCTTGTCTTCATTTCATGTACACTAATAACATAAAATTACATTGATTTGAGCATGGAACCAATAATTTCTTAAAAGTATACCAGGGGCTAATGATGATTAAAAAGTAGCTGCCAGGAACGAATCTTGATGATTTGCTGTCCAAGTGCATATAGCATGGCAGAACAGTCCTCAGACAACCAAACCTCAGTGTTAACAACAAAGTGGTGTAAATGTGAGTATATCTTTGTGTGACACTCATATTCAATACTGGATAAATCAGGTTTTGAAAATGTTTCAATTTCTTATCATTTGCATATCATTAACATTTCTCTTCATCTTGTGGTTTCTATAACTCCCAAAGTTTCCTTTTAGGTGATTTAATTTCAGAATTGAGGAGTGTCTATACTTACATTAATAATACAAGAGGCTATATTGTCAGACTACAACTGTAACTGATCTTTTTAACAATGTGTTCCTATTAAAGGGGTTGTGAAATTTAGAATTTATTATTAATAATCTATTATTGGAATTGGCATTCAAGAAGCCAGGAGATGGTTCATCATGATAAAATGTAGAAGGCATCAAAAAGACATCAACAAACTGGAGTAAGTTCAGAGAAGAGCAACCAGAATGGTGACTGGTCTGTAAACCATGTCCTATGAGGAACAGTTACAGGATTTGGGAATGTTTTACTTGCAAAAAAGTAGACTTAGTAGAGACTTTAAGGGAACCTGTCTGGTCATTTATGCCCCTAAACCTACCACTATCTGTCCCTGCAGCTTCCTACTACATCCGTAGTCATCCCTGTATGACCCAAATGTGAAGTATAACTTATATTTTCCCCCATTGTTTAGACCTGTGGGCGCCGTGTGGGCATTCACTCAGGGTTCATTCTCCCCCCCTTGCTCCGTGGTATCACGCCACAGTGGGCGTGATAGTTAATTCAGAAGCACGGTCCAAAGTTTCAAATCCATGGGCACAGTGTGGGGGAGTATTGGTTATACTGGCCGGCTATGGAGCATGCACAGTGCGCATTCTGAATCCAGCCTGTACACCCGATAATCTCCCATAATGCAAAAGACCGGAAACGACACACAGCCGTGGCGTCACACCCGGAAGGAGCAGCCCATGGATTTGAAACTCAGGACCGCACTTCTGAATTAATTATCACACCAACCGAGGAGTGATACCACAGAGCGAGGCGAGACATGGACCTGGAGTGAATGCCCACACGTTGCTCACAGGTCTACACAATAGGGGAAAACATAAGTTATAAAAAGCTCTTTGACAACCATTATACTTCACATTTAGGTCACACAGGAATGATTAGGGATGTAGTAGGAAGCTGCAGGGACAGGAAGCGATAGATTTGAGGGCATAAATGACCTGACAGGTTCCCTTTAATAGCTGTCTACAAATATTTCAAGGTCTGTCACACAGTAGAGGGATCAGCTTTATTCTCATTTGCACAAGGAAAGACTAGAAACAATGGGATGAAACTGAATGGGAGGCGACACAGATTAGATATTAGAAAAAACTTTTTGACAATGAGGGTTATCAACGAGTGGAACAGGTGGTGAGTTCTCCTTCAGTAGAAGTCTTCACACATAGGCTGGACAGACATCTGTCTGGGGTGAGTTAGTGAATCCTGCTTTGAGCAGGGGGTTGGACCAGTAGGCGCCTTTCAACTGCAACATTCTGAGATTCTATGATTCTAAGGCAGTCGGGTGCTGATGAACTCTGTAAAGTATATCTGCTGTACTACAATGAACGTAATCCTACAGATGTAAACGTCTGATTGTTTACTATGGATATTAACATATCTGCACTATTACAGCTTCCAGGATATAACTCATAGTGGATTCAGCCCAAGTAATCATCACCCCATGACGGTAAACTCGGTAACAATGTGCAAATGCAGTAAGTGATGAAGTAGTCTTCTGCCAAGTTTATCCCATTCAGGACACTGAAATGTGTCCGCATCCAGAAGTGAAATGAGCCAGTTTTATCAATGTAAGCCTTTTATGCAAAAATGCAGGGCATGAAACGTGAGATGGATCATGATTTTCCTCTTGAAAAAGCAAACATAAAAGCATTCAGTGCACATAGGCAGATAACTGTCTGGAAGCGGGAGTGGGGCGTAATGTCATTCAATCTGCACCCACAACTGCATCGTCATAGAGAGAGGCAGAAGAGAATGCTGCCAAGCCACTCGCTATAGCACGTTTGGATTTGCCAATCTGAAACTAGGGCACTGTTCCATCCCATGTGTATATAAATATATAAGATGGCAATTCTATGGGGGATTATATAAGAAGCAAATCATGAATCTCAGCGCTTTCCGTTATTGCTGTAGTCCATGGGGCTATTCATCTCCTCAACTGGCAGAAACCTGCACTAACTCCAGAGATCTATATGATACTTATATAATCATTATTCTCATAGCTCTATGAAGGTAGATGTTTTCAGGGAAGAACTGATCATTTTGGGGTTTTCTGGCCTAGAGTTAATCTAATCTAGTAGAGAAAGTACAGTATTTCTTTTTACAGATGGCCATGGAGATCCATGGCAGAATTAAAAGGAAGGAGTTAACAGGTGGATTGCAAATCAACCCATCACTAATGGCCACTTTACACGTCCCAACGTCGGTCCGATATTGGATACAACGCCACGGGAGCGCGCTCTTTCTGGGCAGAATTCCAAGATCGCATAGGAGATGTTACACAGCGCGATATCGGCTGCCAACGCAACAGCGATGTCTACGCCCCCTTGTACAGCCGACCCAGGAACGACCATTTAACATGGGAGAGAATAGGGGACGTTGTACTTCCCATCGTTGTCGGACTTTTACACAGCCCGATCCGGCCACAACGTCAATCCGATATCGGGCCGTTGGAGAGCACGTTCATTTGATCCCCAATATCGTTTTGGCATTGTTCGTGCATCGTATTGGACAATTACACCACACAACGCACAAACAATATCGGGGCCAACGCACGAACCACGTGACTTTTTATCGGAGTTGGACGCCGATATCGGGACGTGTAAAGTGGCCATAAGGGTACCTTTACACATCGCAACATTGCATGCAATTTCACTTGCAATTTACTGGTTGCAGTGAAATCATGGACACATTGTTCTATTTTGTTGCTGTGTACAAGTGGAAAAATGTGTCCATGATTTCCCTGCAACCAGTAAGTTGCAAGTGAAATTGCATGCGAGTAAAGGTACCCTAAGTAAAAAAGTCCTTGTGAGATTTAATGCACAAAGTTGTGGTCAAAAGTTTTGGTCTCCACAAAGTTTGCTGCTTCAGTCTTTATAGTGACAATCTGCATTAAAGGGAACCTATCATGTTGTTTTGTGATATTAAATCGCCCGCAACATATTTTAAATGATGCAGTGTGCATCACTAACATGGTTTTCCATGGTTTGCCCCTAAATCAACCATTTATCAGATTATCAAGAACTTGAAACAGAGAGGTTCAATTGCTGAGAAGAGGCTTCTGGGTGCCCAAGAAAGTCCAGCAAGTACAAGGACCGTCTCCAAAAGAGAACTCAGCTATGGAATAGGTTAAAAACCATTGCAGAGCTTGCTCAGGAATGGTAGCAGGCAGGCCTCATTGCATCTGCATGCATGGTGAGGTGAAGGTTTTTGGGGCCTAGCCTGGTGTCAAAGAATAGTATCAAAGAAGCCAATTCTCTCAAAGAAGAAAATCAAGGAGAGGCTAACATTTTTAAGGAAATACAGGGATTGAATTGGGATAAAGTTATGTCATCTGATAAAACCCTCTCAGACTGTTTGGGACATCTGAAAAAAAATATTTTATGGAGAAGAAAAGGTGATTGCTGCCATGAGTCTTGTGTCATGCCAACAGTAAAGCATTCTGAGACCATTCATGTGTGGGGGCTTGCAGGGGCGTAACTACAACAGGTGCAGGGTTGCGATCGCACCCGGGCCCTGGAGTCTTAGGGGGCCCCAAAAGTCCCTTTGGCCTATAGAAAAAGGCTATTCCTGTTAAAGATTTGTAATAATTGGGGGCCCCTTTGGAGCTTTCGCATCGGGGCCCATGAGCTTCAAGTTACGCCACTGGGGACTTTTTATCCAAGGCAGTTGTCTCACAATTTTGCCTAAGAACACTGCTATGAAGGTTCTCCAAGAGCAACTTCTCCCAATGATCCATGAGTAATTTTGTGATCATCAATGCTTTATCAATGCATAATGTAAACCATGTCAAAAGGCAAAAGTGATAACTAAGTAACTCATGGCTAGGAAACTCCCCAGATCACACTCTTTTGAGAATCTGTAGTCAATCCTCAATAAGCAGTGGGATAAAGAAAAACACAGAAATTGTTAGTAAACTCCAAGCACCGATTAAAGGGCAGAGAAAAGTTTTTAGTACAGTACCTCCCCTCCTACATGATGAAGCAGAGCCATACACTGCAGCTCTAGGATCTATATATCACTTATGAATCAATAAAATCATATCTGCTCTTCTGCTCTTCCCCCTCCCTCGTGGGAAGTAGAATTTCAGCCTGAGAGTCTCATTCTGCTGATGAGAAGAGGAGGTGTGACAGGGGTGTGGATGTTGGGAGCTGTATGATCATCTTACATTGTAGCCCCCTCACACTTCTGTATGGGGTTGGGGCGCCACAGGGGGTGTGGCTGCCGACTCCATGCTCCTACTACAATCCAGCCCCTGATATACCAACCTATGTAATGTGACAGGGGTGTTCTCGCAGAACTGCATGGAAAAATAGCCACAAACTGAAGATTGTGAACAAGCCAATTTGTAGTGCATGTTGCAATTCTTTATACATGGACCTGAGTTGTCACATACCCTAACATTGCTTGGGTACAAGACCATAACAAAAACAGAAAGTACATTCACATGGATTGATAAACAGAATAAAACATAATACTGTATATATTCCCAGATTTAGTTTGATATCATAATATAAGACAATCTATACTTGGGAACATTAAAATCACATTTTGTGATATTACTTGATAATACAGGTGTGTACCATAACTTGTGCATATTTATACTATGTGTAATAGATGCTGCAGACTCTGGATGCCTTGCTGTGACACTGAGTGCAGATCCTTAGCGGCAATTCCCCAAGTAACTATGGAGGAGGGGAGACCATGGCAGAGCTGATCAATGTAGTGCTTTGCCTGTTCTCCCAGTCTCATACGTGTCAGTACACATTGTACACCATCATATCATTGTACAGCAGATGATTACAGAGGATTACAGCATGTATTTATATCTTCTTGGTGAAATTATTTTTTATTAATTATTTGATGCGAGAACACCCTTGTCACATTACATAGGATGGTATATCAGGGACAGAATTGTAGTGTGGCCTTGGGGCGGCAGACACACTCCCTGCCATGCCCGCTGTTCATATTGAAGTGTGAGTGGGGCTGGAATGTAGGATGATCCTGAAGCTCCCAGCATACACACCCCTGACATACCTCTTGATCTCTGCTGCTGCATGAGGCTGTCAGGCTGAAATTCCATGTCCCACAAGAGAGGGGTGAGAGCTGAAGAACAGATAAGATTTTATTGACTTAAAAGCGATCTATAGATCCTAGGACTGTAGTGTCCAGCTCTGCTTCACAGTGTAGGAGGGCAGGGACAGAACAAAAATGTTCTCACCCTGGAGTTCCCATTTAAATATGGTTATCATTAGTCAGGGTTTGGGTCAGGAGCATGCCAGACCAAAATGCAGCAATCTTGAAAAATAAGGATCAATGCTGTAAGTGTAGGTGCACACGATCAGGAGGCACTGCGTGTTAGACCTGTGTGAAACAGCGGGTGAAAGCAGGCACCCTATGCCCACGATCTGCGTTCGGGGCAGGGTGACTTCTTCCTGCTTTCACCCGCCAGAGCTCATTTCTGACTCCGCAGAAATAAATTAACATGCTGCGAAGATGCAGAAGCCCGGTAACCTACACTGCAGGTGAGATAACGCTGCGGAGGGGAGAAGCACAGTGAGGATGGGATTTCTGGAAATCCCATCCACTCTGCTGGTACTGTACAACGTAGCGTTTTGGACACAGTGGTAAGACACTGAGTCCAAATCGCTGCTATTCCGGATTGTCTGCACGCAGCCTTAGATATTGAGTCTTTGTACAGACCTGATGTATTTGTCAACAAAAGTTTAAAAACTTATGAACACTTATGAAAAGCTGATAATTGTGCTTCAGTAACCATAGAAACATCTCATTATAAGATTTTAAAGCACTGAAGCAGCAAACGTTTTGAAAATTGAGTATCCACCACTGGGAAATAGGATGAAGCTATATAATTGACGGTTAATAAATGTATGGGAAGGTGCAATGATTTTTGCAATGTGTGTTCAAAATGGGATTATGCAAAAGACTCCATTTAAAGGAAATAGTTAAAACTAATAAAGCTAGTCCAAATGATGGACAGCAACAAGCAAACCACAGCAAATGCAAATCAGACATTATTACATTGAGTCCTTTAATAACACCTTAAAGGGGCTGTCCATGTTTTTTTTTCGGAAACCTCAGCACATCTTTTCCATGGTGCCTGAAATAGCAATGTATACACAAAAAGCTGAGAGCAATCGTGCACAATTGCTTTAAACAAAGTCTGTTTCTATGCGTAAAGCTTTTGCATTTGATGCCGTTTGATGGTGAAAAACTAATTTTTCGGTACATAATATAATCACATACATACACAGAGATCTTAACAAACAATACAAAAATAATGCAGTAAGTGGAAGCCGAAAACTGATAGATGTAAAAGTCTCCAGAAATGTCAGCAGTAAGCCCATATGATGGGTTGTCCAATGGTGGGTTTACACGCTCCAACGTCGGTCTGATATTGGATCCGACGGCGCGGGAGCGCGCTTTTTCTGGCCAGATTTCCAAGATCGTATCGGAGATTTACACAGCGCGATATCAGCATACAACGTCTCTACGATGTCTACGCCCCCCTTGTACGGCCGACCCAGGAACGACCATTTAACATGGGAGTGAATAGGGGACGTTGTACTGCACATCGTAGTTGGGCGTTTACACAGCACGATCCTGCTCCAACCTCCATCCAATATCGGCCCGTTGAATAGCACGCTCATTCGATCCCCGATATCGGTTTGACATCGTTCGTGCATCGTATTGGACGTTTAAACCATACAACGCACAAACGATATCGGGTCCAACGCACGAACCACGTGACTTTTGGTCGGAGTTGGACGCCGATATCGGTACGTGTAAACACACCATTACAGTAAAATACTGAGGAACTATTCTCAGGATAGGTAATTAAAAGGATTCTGTCAGGTCATTTTTCAGTACCCTTGAATAGTGCTTGGGTAGACCTTTTAAATCATGTAAAATCGTTACTGTACCCTCTGTAGTTTTCTTGCTATAAGCATCTTAACACCCTGCAGGCAGCTATCTTCACTAGTCTGGTTCATTACTTTCACTGCTGAATAGTCCAGCATATGTAAATGTTATTTAAATAACCATGCCTATTCAAGCTGGTATTCTGTCCCTCCTCTCTGTGCTGAAGTCACATTCAAAATCAAAATATCAGGCTTCTGCAGGCTGCTTCGGAGGTGGAGGGAGAAGGAGAGAGAGGAAAGGGGGGAGGTGTTTTGTACTACAGTGTGTGCTGTCTGTGAGAAATTTCTATTTGTTTATATGAACATTTGTTTTCCTGCAGACTTGTAATTTGTGTATCTGCTGAGCAAATGTTCATATAAACACAAAGAAATAACTGAAAGAGCACACACTATACATATGCCTCGTACACACAATGACACTGCTTCATGCTGCAGAAAAATGAAGATGTCAGAGGTTCAGCTGCTGAGAGGATACAGACCCCTCAGGTGAGTGATTTCCACTGCTTTGGTTGTGTGCTTACAGAAGAGGGCATTGCAGTGATGGGGAGTGTGCAGCAGATAATTAAGTGATCACTCACTGTGATTGACAGATGGAATGAATATCTTATTTTGCAGTTTACCGAGGATATGGGGAGTATAAATAAAAGAAATACATCAATAGAGAGAGTTTCACCAGAGGAATTAGAAAATGATATCAGTTACATATGGATTTTTGACTTGACAGATTCCCTTTAAATTCAGATTAGAGGGGGCTAACACCGGGAACCCCCAAAAATCTGATATTGACAACTTATCGTAAGCTTAGGTAATCTTGTAAGGTGATTTTCTATAAAATGAAGGTAGACTCACACTCAAAGCTGTAGTGAATGGTGAGATATAGAGCCTAAGGCTATGTGTGCATGCTGAGTATTTGGTGCAGAAATGCATCCTCTGGCAGAATAACGCACCAAAAACGCATTACATTTTTGGTGAGGATTTGGTACAGATTTTGATGCAGAATTGTGTCATGCATTTTTCTTAAAGGGAACCAACCACCCCCAATGACCCCCCCGGACTATTAATATCAGTGCCTACACACAGCACATACATGTGCTGCACTGATTTTGGCTAAAAAAACTGTTTTTTAAAACTAAAGATAATGATTTTTAAAGTTTAAACCGGAGCGACGGATGGGCGGTACTTATCTGTGGCAAACGACGATATCTGATGTCACTCATCTTCCCTGTCTCCCCTCGCAGCAGTTATGGCCACCCCTTTGTGCAGCGTCACAGCCCTGTGCACGGGCTCGCATGCCCGTGCACACGTCATCATCTGCAGCCGGGAAGCGAGCGCGCGCTCTGACTTCCTGCGCTCGGCTATGGAAGACAGAGCGCGCGCTCGCTTCCCGGCTGTAGATGATGACGTGTGCACGGGCATGCGAGCCCGTGCACAGGGCTGTGACGCTGCACAAAGGGGTGGCCATAACTGCTGCGAGGGGAGACGGGGGGATGATTGGCATCAGATATCGTCGTTTGCCACAGATAAGTACCGCCCATCCGTCGCTCCGGTTTAAACTTTAAAAATCATTATCTTTAGTTTTAAAAAACAGTTTTTTTAGCCAAAATCAGTGCAGCACATGTATGTGCTGTGTGTAGGCACTGATATTAATAGTCCGGGGGGGTCATTGGGGGTGGTTGGTTCCCTTTAATGAAGTCTATAGCTGGAATGGCTGAAAATCGCAGGAAACCTGCACCAAATCTTCAAGGCACAAATAAGCAACATGTGCACAACACTTCTCATTGGATTGTTGGCTTCAGGATAGGCATGTAGATTTGTCACAAATCTGCACCAAAAAATGCAGAGTGTGCACAAGGCCACATGATGCAGATCTTTTCTGCACCAAATCTGCAGAGTGGGTGCAAAGTAAAAAGTAAAAAACATTGCAACCTTCTTGCTCGTCAGTGTATGTCTGGAGAATATACATTTTATAATGAGCAGGATATAAAAACTCACAAATTATTGACATCATTCTCTCCGGCTTCATCCAGCTGTCTGTCACTCATCTGAAGGTTTCCAGGGAAACGAGGATTCTGGAAGCACAAAATAGAAAAACTGCACATGAGAGGAACAATAGTAGAGGAACATAATATACATGGAGAGTGGAGAAGCTTTACATGGCAGGATGCAATTACGGGGCAGGATACGTGCAGCTCGGCGCACAGTTCTGCTGGATAAAGATAATATTTGTAGTCTGATCAGTTAGGGAGCTCCATCCAGAGATACAAGATCCAGTATAATGCAGAACGAAAGCAACAATAGGTCAGTAGGTCTCCACAGTAGAAATATTATTTATATCTTCAAAGTCAATTATGTTAGAAATATAAAGCAAAATATGGATGTCAACATCCACCGCTGGTTAAAGTATCAGACTAAAGTTGTCCCAGCTCCACAAAGAGTCTATTCACATCTTCAATATCTCTGGGAAAAAATCACTGACGGCTGCCATTGTGGATACATTATCCCTGGCTATGGACACAGTACTTATCTAGTGCGTCAAGCTTCTTCTCTGGCGCACTCCCAGTCATTACATACATTGCTTTTTGTCTGCCGGCAAAGTGAATGGGAAATTCGCTTTGTCGTACAGACACAGCATAAAAATATGCCGCGCTTTTATGGGAGAAAGCGCCGGCGTAAAAAGAATTGACATGTCAATTCTTTACGCAGCGGATCCGACGCTTTCTCCCATAGGGGCCGGCGCTGCAGGATCTGATGTCACAGAGGGGAGGAAGAATCCTGGTTCCTCCTCCCCTCTCTGACATGTGTGACTGCCCCATTTGGGTTTCGTAATCTATTAATATACATTGCGAAACACAAATTAATGTAAGGAAAATGTGTTAAAAATAATAAAAATTAAATACTTACCCTCCGACGGGTGTTCGTGAAGCCGGGAGCCGAGCCAAGCACAGGTATGGAGCTGTCAGGACCTGCCGTGACGCCATGGGCGCTGATAGGCCGCTAACGGCCAAGATGTGTGCGTCATTCGACGTCATATATCACATGGCCGTGAGCGGCCAATCAGCGCCCATGATGTCACTGAAGGTCCTGGCAGCTCCATACGTGTGCTTGGCTCAGCTCTGGATAGCCCGAAGAGGCCGTCGGAAAGGTAAGTATTCATTGTTTATTATTTTTAATACATCTGCCTTACTTTTATTAAGATTTCGCAGTGTATATTTTAATACACTGCAAAATCAAACAGGGGCGGTCACACAAGTCACAGCGGGGAAAAGGATTCTTTCTCCCCTCTGTGACATCACTTCTCCACTGCGCGTAAAAAAACGCAGTGTGTGAATGCACCGCGTTTTTTATGGTGCTTTTTTGCGCAGCCGCGGAAAAAACGCAAATTAAAGCGGAAAAAAAAGCGCAGTGTGTGAACGTAGCCTAAATGTTAAATGGAAAAATGTCACATTGGACATAGCGTGTGATAAAGAACAGGAGGAGCTGAGCAGACTAATATAGGCTGATTTCACACTGCAGTTTTTTTTCCTTGATCAGGTTCCACCCGGTTTGTGTGCTAAAAACAGGAGTGTCTCTAAAACTCAGAACAGGTGTCAATCTTTCAATTAGGCCACGTGCACACACTGATGGTGGGTTTACATGTCGCGATATCGGCGTCCAACTCCGACCCAACTCCGACCAAAAGTCACGTGGTTCGGGAGTTGGAGCCGATATCGTTCGCGCGTTGTACGGTTTGAACATACAATGCGATGCTGGAACGATGCCAAAACGATATCGGGGTTGAATGAGTGTGCTATTCAACCGCCCGATATCGGATGGCCGTTGTAGCCGCATCGTCCCGTGTTACAGCCCAACTACGATGTGTACGCCCACGTCACCCATTCACTCCCATGTTAACTGGTCGTTCCTGGGTTGGGGGGCGTACACATCGTCGGGACGTTGTATCCCGATATCGGGCTGTCTAAACCGGCGATGCGATGGCGGGAAAAGCGCGCTCAAAAAGCGCGCTCCCGCGTCGTTGGGTCCGATATCGGCCCGATATCGGGACGTGTAAACCCACCATCAGTATTTGATGAGTTTTTTACCTCAGGATTTGTAGCCAAAACCAGGAGTGGATGATTAAATATAGAAGTGGTGCAGGTGTCTCTATTAGAATTTTCCTCTGATTGCTCCACTCCTGGTTTTGTCTACAAATCCTGACGTAACTAACTCATCAAATACTCAGCGTGTTCACGTGGCCTTATAGTTTCTCTCTGCAAGTTCCTCTCCTGGTTTTGGCACATAAACATGATCGAACATGATCAGGGAAAAACTGCAGTGTGAAACCAGCTATATAGTTTGCTGGGAAATAAATTCAGCATAAGGCTACATTCACACATCCATGGACACGTCCGTTTTTTTCTCAGGCCGGCTTCACACTGCGTGTGTGATCCGATCTGTAACTGTCCGCTTGAGGCAGACAGCCACGGACAGGATCAGCACACAGGACTGGGGGGCTATTATGGCCTCCGATCCTGTGTGCAGCAGACAGCTACAAATCGGATCACACACGCAGTGTGAAGCCGGCCTCAAGCTGGTTTCACACTGCAGTTTTTTTCCTGATCAGGTTTGTGTGTCAAAACCAGGATTGCCTCCAAACTCAGAACACGTGTCAATCTTTCAGTTACAGTTTTTCTCTGCAAGTTCCTCTCCTGGTTTTGGCACACAAACCTGATCGAACCTGATCAGGGAAGAAACTACAGTGTGAAACCAGCCTTAGGCTGGCTTCACGCCACGGTTTAATCCGATCCGGGGCTGTCAGGGATGAACCTGACAGCCCCGGACTGGATCAGCACACAGAATCAGAGGGCAAATATGCCCTCCGATCCGGTGGGCAGCCGGATCCCTCAAATTGCAGCCGCAGCTGCCGATTTTTCAAGATCACGGCTAGCAGGGAGCTAGCCGCGGTCCTGAAATTACAGCAGCATGCAGCCACCAGAGTCCGGTTCCTGGAGAATCTGATTTTTTCTCCCGGACTCAAAAATACTGCATGCTCCGTTTTTGTGTCCGGGAGAAAAATCTGATTCCTCCCGGATTCTCCCGCACACATGGAAACCGGATGGCAGAGAGCTGCCATCCAGCTCCATCCGGCCCCATAGGATACTATGGAGCCAAAATCCGGTCCAGGGCTATCAGGTTCATCCCTGACAGCCCCGCATCGGATTAAACTGTGGTGTGAAGCCGGCCGGACACAAAAATGCTGCATGTTCCGTTTTTGTGTTCGGGAAGAGAGAGAGCTGCCATCCGGCTCCATCCGGCCCCACCGGACAGCCCCGGATCGGATTTCACTGTGAAGCCAGCCTTAGACAGCACACTGACTCATAAAATGTCATGGAGCATTCATTTTAAAAACAGACCGTGTGTCTGTCCATGAGACTCAGAGCAAAACTATCCTCATTTATTTTGTGGATCAAACTGCTATTTGAGTAAAATGGATGACACACAAAAGACTTCGCAGTTCAGAGTCATGTTAGAATTTCATTAACTTTTAACTGATTCATTGTTAAATGCTAACAAATGTTCCAACAATCTACCTGCTGCCGTGGAAAGAAATGGATGATAAAGAAAACTGAAAAAACCATGATGACTCCTAAGAAAATAAAGAGCGCATTTCTCTCTGATCTGCCTTCCTTCACGTTATATGCAGTGTGAGATCCAACACACAACTTAAACCTTCACTTCTTCCAAATGAACAAACGTTCCTTCTGTGGTCTAGTAAATTTATCAGTCGACAAATGTGAAATGTGATTCATCAATTATGTGTGTGGTGAAACACATATATTTTTGGCAAGGATGATGTGTTACCAAAATCAAACCGTCTCATTCTGTCTTACAATGACTGCTGCTTAGCCAGTAATGTCAAGTGGCTGACCCACACTGCAATGGGTTCTTAAAAAAGATGACACTGAAATATGCAGGAAATACTGCCAGATGGTGCTAAACACATTAAACATCACAAATGAACATATTACATAACACAAATGATAACGTGTGGAAAATATAGCATCAACTTCTACTAGATCTAAATAGAACAATCTCAGATGGTAACACTCAGTGGATGTGTGAACACAGGCTTATTCCTCATTCAGTTTTCTTTTATTTGTTTTAGGCAAGGCCCACACAAGCGTTGTGACCTCCATCATGAAGGGTCCGCCAAAGAGTAGGATTCTGGCAGTATTAACGCAGTGTTACCGTACTGTAAGGCTAGGGCCACACTAGCAGAGCAGATATTGATAGCATTAACTCAGCATTACAGCAGTGTAACGCTGCCAATAGAGTCCTATGGATGACGGACTCCATAGTGCATGCAAACGCTGGCATGTAAGTGCTGGAGTTTGAAATCTTGCGCTATTTTGAAGTGCACAGGAAACCGTGGCAAGGACTTACATGCTGACGTTTGCATGTGCTATGGAGTCCGTCATCCACAGGACTCTATTGGCAGCGTTAAGGCGTTACACTACGGTAACGCTGCGTTAATGCTGCCGGAATCCTGCTATTTGGCGGACCCCCCATGACGGAGGCCACAATGCTAGTGGACAAAACACATATGTGAAGACCAGATGTCTGAATGATGCTTAGCTTGTATTTTTGATATTTCAATCCATGATGTTTTCATACTTAGTCCAATAGTCCAATTCTGTAGATTGTGAATACATAATAGCAGTCAACCAATGAGTAGGACCGCCCACTGGACTCCTAAGCATAAAATGAGCAGAGATTTAAATACCTAAAATATAAGTTATACTGAATCTTTACCCTCAAAAATCCATATCAATCTACTCAGCTGCTCCTGATATATACCATGTTGGCCACAAATCAGACTGCAAGTATAACATGATAGGTTCCCTTCCAGAACATGGACAGGCCTGCTAACCAGAGAAGTTCAGAGACTCTTCTATATGAAAATATAAAGATTTCTGGTGGCACTGATTGTTGGAGGCTTCATATAATAAATATAATTTCTATATTAAAGATGACGTTGTATGACCTTTTAGGGGTAATGAAGCACTAACAATGGAGAAGCTGAGGGAAATATGTAGCCAGCAATAAAGAGCATTTTATTGGTTTCCTCACCTTTGTGTGAAAATCCATTTTGGTGTTCAGAAGCTTCAGATAAACGCTGCATAACTGGCCATATCCATCGCTCAGATGCCCCTGTAGGGGAAAAAGGATGATTACATGAAAGGGTTATATATGACTATTATGTAATGTACTATGCTATTAAAGAGTTGTGTTTTTTTTAACTAAACAACGTTACAGAACACGTCACCACAACAAGCACTTAATCATCCTAATAGCAATTGGCGGATTTGAAGATGAAATAAGAAGTATCTGTCCTCTTACCCACATCCGGCTCATGTCAATTAATTCATTCTTGTAGCGCAAAGAGTCCTTCAAAACCTAAAAATAAAGACACTTCATGAGTTATACGAGGAAAACCTCAAAGAATTAAGGCTGAAGGGAAAAGATGGAACTTATAAGGGACAACAAGGAGGAAAACAATTTCCTGTGCTCAACCAACTTGATTGATGCCTTTCTCCCTGTGCTCAAATAGCGAGAGCCTCGTCAACCCAGCCAAGCCAGGTGGAAAGAGCACTGCATCAGACGAGTAGTTACTTCTTTCCAATGCTCCTAAATATCCCGAATCCTCTGGAATTCTGCACCGCAACAGGTCCAATTATCCACCACACTCGGATCCTTCAGACGGACCCTGATAACCTATCTATTCAGGAAAGCTTACGGCCTGCAATGACCACGCTGCCACCTCAACACCACCAGAGTGGCCGCCTCAACACCACCGGAGCTGCCGCCTGAACACCACCAACGGATCTGCTGCACCCTGACCTACTGTCTCCTCCCCATTGCCCTGTAGAATGTAAGCCCACAAGGGCAGGGTCCTCTCCCCTCTGTACCAGTCTGTCATTGTTGATTTGTTAACTGTAAACTATATTAATAATTTTGTATGTAACCCCTTCTCATGTACAGCACCATGGAATTAATGGTGCTATATAAATAAATGATAATAATAATAATAATACTGACTCCTTTTAGAACAACATTCCTGAATCATCAAGCAGTTTTTGGTGTAAAACTACTTGAAATTTTACAAATGTTTTGAGCAATCCAATTTTTTTTGTCAATCTCAGCTTGCTCCACCAACTTTCTTAGGGTCCTTTCACATCAGCGTTTTACGCTGATTGCGGCAGTTGCGGTGAAAAAACCGCAACTGCCGCGATTACCGCATAACGGCCGCGATCGCGGCACACTTGCGGCAAGCCCCATACGTCTATGAGGCTTGCGGTAAGTGTGCGGCATGTGCGGCAAGTGCGCTTTTGGCATTTGCGGCAGGTGCGGCAGCGAAAAAACCGCGGTATGACGTTATGCGGTAATCGCGGCAGTTGCGTTGTTTTCACCGCAACTGCCGCGATCACGCTGATATGAAAGGACCCTAAAACAGTTATTTGTATAGAAGGAGTCTTACATGTTCAAAAGAGAATCTGTCATCAAAATTTTACCCACAATCTATTGTAGAGCTTTAAAAGACAAATCCAGCAATACCCTTAAATGGCCAATACATTCCTCCATTACTGAGAAATCAGTGTTTGAATTGATATGCAAATGATGTTGTAGGTCTGAAGCCTCTGTCACTCCAGCTCTATTCTTGCTAAGCACTGCTTCCTCCTGCTTGACTGATGATCTCTGTGTTGTGTGATTTAAGGCAAAGAAGATGCCTGTCAACCAGGAGGAGGCAGCACTGGGCATGAAATAGAGCTGAAGTGACAGAAGTTTCAGATCTATAGTGTCATTTGTATATCATTTCAAATGCTGAAGTCTCAGTAAAGGGCCCTTTACACGCCGCGACGGCAGGCTGGATACATCCCGCTACAGGCTACAAATGTAGCTTGTAGCGCCAATGTAGCCCGTCGTAGCGGCGTCTGAAGACGTGACGCTGCAGCCGGCAACAGATACATCTGTTTCCTAGGTCTGCTCGAAAACTGATGGCTACAACGCCGATGGTAGCGAGCTGTATCGGCGTGTAAAGAGGCAACGGAAGGGAACTCTGGACACCCAGGGCTGTAGCTGCAATGTAGCTAAGGCGTGACCCAGGCTCCGGGATACCGCGCCCCATCACCGATCATTGGAGGAAGCTCCTGCATGACGATTGGTAGTCGCTGCCTAGGGCGGCATATTTAAGGAGCTGACCAGTCACACTACACAATCGCTCGAGCGTGCTGTATTTCTCAGCCCCCTGCGATGCCTGGCCAATCAGGATGATATTGCGCTGTCCTATCATCGTACGGACGGCTCGTAATCCAAGATTGTGGCACGCCTATGTGCTGTCCCTGCTGTACCAGGTCCGCCCATATTAGCTTATTGTAGCGCTGTGTAAACGTGGTACGCTAAGCTACAGCTGGCTACTTGACACACCCGGCGATGTAGCTAGCTATAGATGTAGCGTGGCGTAGCGCACCTTGTCGCGGCGTGTAAAGGAGATGCGTTGACCGTTTGTAGCCGTTTGAGCGTGCTCGTGCACGTGAAGTAGCGGGATGTATCCAGCCTGCCGTCGCGGCGTGTAAAGGTACCATAAGGGAGGATCGAACTGGCCATGTAGAGGTATTGTGGATTTGTCTTTCAAATAACTTTATGCACAGAACATATTTTCTTTAAGGCAAAAGTCCCACTAGCGAGAGATTCGCGCAAGTTTCACATTGCATCACCCAACACAGCTGCCTGCTCCCTGAACAGGAGTGTGTCATATGCATCTACTCCTACACAGCTGACACACTCCTTTCCGGATAGCGGGCGGTCGTGCCAGGTGATGCAATGTGAGATTTGCGCAAGTCTCTCTCTAGTGTGAATCTGTCCTTATGCTGCTCATAGGCTGGTTTCCCACTTGCGCAAGCTGAGCGCAGACACCGCACGCCCCTATGTTGCGTTCAGGGTGCGGACGAGAATGTATGATTTGAACGCAAGCATCCGCATGCGTACAAATCACACAGGGAAGTGAATGGGTGTGCATGGCAATGCGCAGCCGAGCACACGACCGTGCATCCCCATGATAAACATAGGGACGCGCGGTGTCTGCACTCAGCTTGCGCTTCCCAGCCGCAATACGCAGCGGCGGGGAGCGCAAGTGTGAAACCGGACATATATATAGGACATTGATGACAAAAGTCCTTTAAATATGTTGTGTTCAATCAAGACACACCTCAGTCACCTGTATAGGTTTACCTGTACTTACATTTGGGTGTCCATCTCGGAGCAGTTTGTGAAAAACATGGCAAAACTTCCAGCAGAGGACTGCATTACTAGACAGGGGCAGCCGATTCACCGCTACCCAGAAAGTCTGAGCTCCTTTCTCATGGTGAGTTCCCAAAATACAAGGTGGAGGTAAGTTAAGGACATAACACTTACAAAATTGCAATTCATCAGAACATACGGTACTCACAAAAATAATGGCATAAAGTCTACACTTAGTGTTGTACCAGGCATTACTCTTACATCAGCGGCGATGCAGCTACGTATTTAGGAAGCTACTGGACCATTCATAATGGCACATTTTTATGCTCTATGATTTTAGGGAACATTTGGTAAACAGCATTATCAACTCTTCATTAAACTACATGATTGGGATATAGAAGAACAATATTTCATATCCTTTCATGATGGCTGACAATGTATATAAAAACACAAGTCGAAAATTAACAAAATACGACTAAGCAGGAATATACATAACACTAACTGCTGTCATCAGGAAGTACTCTGATTACTGAGAAAAGGGCACGGCCTGCAAACAAAATGCTCAACACTGAGAAGAATAGATGGGACCTAAGCCAAGGGACCACAACATGACTCCATCTGTTGAGTCCTGCACTAGAATAGATCAGCAACTGTTCATGCTATCAAAGAACCAGTAGCCTAAAATACCATTACTTAATATTAATAACTCCTAATCATCAGATAAGATCACAGGACAATAAAATGTCAACTTTAGTGATGACTTCTTTAGCAAAAGTGACGAGTACAGTCAAACCGGTTGCCAACATCGGAACGTGATGGCCACTTTACACGTCCCGATTTCGGCGTCCAACTCCGATAAAAAGTCACGTGGTTCGTGCGTTGGCCCCGATATCGTTCGTGCGTTGTGTGGTGTAAATGTGCAATGCGACGCAAGAACGATGCCAAAACGATATCGGGGAAGAATTGTGCAGGCTCTCCAACTGCCCGATATTGGATGGACGATCCGGCAGGATCATGCTGTGTGACAGCCCAACAACGATTTGGAGTACAACTTCCCCTATTCTATGTTAAATGGTCGTTCCCTGGTTCGCGTGTACAAGGGGGTGTATACATCGCAGTTGTGTTGCCTGCCGATATCACCCTGTGCAACATCTCCTATGCAATCTTGGATTTCTGCCCAAAAAATGTGCGCTCCCGCGCCGTTGTTTCCAACATCGAAACGATGTTGGGACGTGTAAAGTGGCCACAAGAGTCAACTTTGATTGCAATAGAATGTTCAAAGTGACAACCAAAGTGGTGACTGTTCCTGTTGTCACTATTGTATAAGGAAACAGAAACATGAAACTATCCCTGTGAGTAAAAAAGACATTATAGTAATATCCGACAAGCCAGCTGAATACAACCACCAGACCATCTAATGTGTGCTGACGTTCATCGTGAGTTGTCTCAGCAGACAACAAGCTATCACAACTACCTGATACACAACAGCTCAACTCTGCCGAGAGTTGTCTTCTCTTCTGGGAGACACCTCTGCCAGCAGCTGATCTTCCCTATAATCAAAAGGATTAACCATTGAAATTCCACCGGCCAAATCTTTCTCTCCCGACATCATCTGTTCGTGGAGACAGAAAACCCCTACATATGTCAGATGATAGTCGGGTCCTGCCAGAATTAGTCAGTTATACCAATTTTTATCTAATGTGCATAAGGGTCCATACTCCATTCTCCTCTTTGAAAGGACACTAGCTGTGTATGGCCACTTCTAGCCGTTGCGCTAATACGTGATTTAAGAACATATGGACACTTATTAACATGGCAGGTTTATCTTAGTAAGCCCGGGGTTCCACGAGCGTATGGCATGGGATGCGATATGCGAATGACACTCGGTCCAGGCTCAGCTGCAAGCGTGACCAATGTCATGTGTATGTGATCTGATCCTGCAATTAGATCAGTGCTGTGGAGGTGAGGGAGAATTTAATCTCTCCATCTCCTCCATTGTCAGCCTCAGTGTATATCTCACTGCACTCAGGTGACATCCGAGTGCAGTGCAGTGTTTCACATGCACCCATAGACTTGTCTGGGTGTGTGTGATCTGAGACTCATAGACAAGCACAGCATGCTGCCATTTTTTGTCGGCAAGATTTTGATTGAGGAAAAAAATAGCAGATGGACACTACCTCAATGTTGAACAACGATACGAGTGCAATCTGATGTTTTATTGGATTGCTCTTTTCTGTTGAAAGTGCAAGTGGTACGAAGACCTTATTGTGGTATTTCGGGTCATTAGGAGGCGTTTTTGGTCTTTTATGCTACTTTTGCCAGTGATAAAATCTGAAAAGTACCTGGATAATGGAGCTAAAAGAAAATGCTTTATACAGTGTGTCTAGGTAAGCGCTGCCTAACAAACCTCATTAAGGAATACCAAAGACCTTCTCAGATAATGTTTTCAATGCTGTGACCTGGGGGAATCATCCTCCATACCATAAGGAGTGGTATCTGTAGGCAATGGAGCATATATATCAATACTCCCTAATTCTTAGTAAGTGCCAAATCAAAAATTAACCGTTGTTTTAAATTTTGTTACATAAATCAATAGTACACGTGAAAATAAGAAAAATTGTGATATATCTTATCAGAGAAATGTGCTTCTTTCTAAACCAGGACTGATCATTAAAGAGGTTTTCCCCACAAAGTTAAATATGAAGTTCATTTAATAAATAGATGTTGGAAAAATAATAATTGGCACGATCGGATGGTGTTTAAAAAAAAAGTTCCTGTGCTGAGATAATCTTATATATGTGTCCCTGTTATGTACTGTGTAATGGATGTCTCTGACTTTACAGGGACATGGTCTGATCATACCACATCTCCTGTGCTGAGATAATGTTATATATGTGTCCCTGCTATGTACTGTGTGATGGATGTGTCTGACCATACAGGGACATGGTCTGATAATACCATATCTCCTGTGCTGAGATAATCTTATATATGTGTCCCTGCAATTCACTGTGTAATGAATGTGTCTGACTGTACAGGGACATAGAATGTATCCCATTTTGTTTATAGAAAGTTTGGAAAACAATAAAACTGAGTAATGGTGAGTGCCAGTGTCATAACTTGATGCTCAATGTGCGAAAGCTCCTATGAGGCCCACCATACTTGCAAATCTTTAAAAGCAAAAGTCTTTTTCTATAGGCCAAAGGGACTTTTGGGGCCCCCCTAGGCTCCAGGGCCCCAGTACCATTGCAAACCCTGCACTTATTGTAGATATGCCCCTGGTGAGCGCACGTTTTGAACTTCTGGAATACGGGTTACTATAAAGACAAGTGATGAAGTGGTTCAGTCTGGAAGCACTTTGTCCGGTTCGGTCTTCTGTTATGTTACAGCCGCATGTTTTATGAATAAGTCAAATATGAATTCTCTTTCTAAGAATAGCCTGACAGGCTGCCAGCTCTGCCCTGCAGGGACACAAATCCTAATGTGCTGAAGCATTTAGTATTCCTTTACCACCCCCATCCTGTAGCACATATAGCACTATCACAATGCCACACAGCCAGCTGTAAAATCTCATTCAGCGGCAATTGTGCGCCCTTCCTCCCACACGCTCTCATGGAACACCTTCAGCCGTGGACTCCAGCATCCCACCACTTGGATCTTTTCAAAGGATATTTCTTGCATGTTTTTCCTTCACGGCGGCTTCTTGAGTGTTGATAGCTTTATTTATGCTCACAGTCTGAAAGAGGAAACATTAAGAGTCAGATTAGAAGTAGCTCTGGACACAACAGAAGGTGCACAAGTCAGTGACAGGGACCCTGAGCATGGCGGCTACAATGCTGGAAGGCTGAGCACTAACTGGAGCCCATAGACCAACCTGCTACGTAAAATAAGAAATGAGGGCGCACGTATGTCCTGGTGACATGTCATTGATAGTATTTAATGCTTAATAACATCTTGCACCATTTTGTTACTCAGATACATTGTGACATTACTTCTGTCAAAGATGCAAATTGTCACTTCAGTGAAGAAGTAGACAAACTCTAATGCCACCTAATAAAGGTAGCAATCCTAAAAGTCATAATCAACTCTATAACAAGCTTTTAATATGACTCAGGATTTGTGCCAGGTCAGAACCCCAAACTACAAGCGCTGCGTTTCGGGGTGAATGCCCCTCATCAGTGCAGTGTGTGGGATTCTGATCTGGCTGTATGAGAGGCTAAGATGAGGTCTGGGGAATCAGCTATTCTCCTTTGTGGAGAGCTTTCTGCCTGCTGGCTGAGGAGACTTATAGCTACACAGATGTTATCTAAAGCCCCCCATACACATTAGATGGCTGTCAGATGAACGCAGGTTTGACAGATCGTTCAGTCGGAGCTATCGGAACCATATTTTCTAAGCACAGGAACGCTGATCAAGCGCCTTCATGTGATCACTCTCCATAACACTTTGGGAGGCTGCTTAATGAATGCGACGGATCAGGCAAACTTGACCTTTTGAACTTCAGGTTTGCCTGATTCCTCCTTTTTTGCAAAAACCAGATGCGGCACACTTGCGGCACACATGCAGCAAGTTTGCATTGGGATTAAGGTATTGTTAATGGACCTCTGGGCATGTGCACCACTTACTTTTTCACTGCGATCCCGCACTTCCGGCATCGGACGAAAACCGCTGTTACCTACGGTTTTAAGATGAGCTAGAAGTGCAGGATAAAGGGTGAAAGCGTAAGTGCCGCAAATGTCCTGAGGTCCATTAACAATACATTAGCCCCAACACACTCTTGCCGCAAATGTGCCGCAATGTTGCCACATCTGTTTTTTGCAAAAACAGCGGATTTCTAGTGGATTTGCAAAAATGCAGATGTGAAAGCAGCCTAAGAAGGGTAAGATAACCATTTCTAATAAAGTGGCTGTAATGGGAACCTGTCAGGTCCACTGTGCACGCAGAACCAGGAGCAGTTCTGTGCACATCTCACATCCCTTTTTGATAGTCCCAGCATGTTGCAGCACACATTAATAGATCTTTAGAAAAAGTATTTCTAAAGATTTACTATGATATGCCAAATAGGGCTTCGACTAGTCAACGGAGCATTAGTTCCCTCAACCAGTGAGCCCACATAGAACATTATACCACCCCTGTGGGCATGATAACATGCTATGTATAGCATTGTCATAGCTTGCGCGTGGCTGTGTAAGGCCGGCTTCACACCGCGGTAGAATCAGGTCCGGGGTGAACTTTAAAGCCCCAGGTCTGATTTTGTCCTAATGCAGCCCTATGAGGCCAGATGGAAGTTATGTGCCATCCAGTTTCCATCTGTCCGGGAGGATTCGAGAGAATTCAGATTTTTCTCCTGGACACAAAAACGTTGCATGCAACGTTTTTGTGTCCAGGGCGAAAAATCTGCCCAAATTGGATTCTCCCGGATCCGGGGCGATCCGGCGCCATAGACTCCCATGTTAGGAAGCACCGGATCAGTGAGCTACACTGAACTTCAGTACCAGGGAGCTGTTCCCTGTGTAGTGGTTGGGCACCATTTCAGCAGGGGACAGCTCCCTCAACTGCTCTCTGCAGAATCCAGCTACAAACAGGACCGGAGGGCATATTTGCCTTCCAGTTCTGTTTGCAAATCGGGTCCGGGGCTGTCGGGTTCACACTGATAGCCCCGGCCCGATGGTGCCGTGGTGTGAAGCCAACCTTACACTAGGGTTAGACTTGTGTCTGCCCTGAGCCTGAGGAATCCGTTAAAAACTTAGTGGCAGGCAGATCGCATAGCGCTAACGGCATGTAATGCTATGCACCGTCTGCTCTATGCATTACTATGG
The DNA here is from genome assembly GCA_033576535.1 of Allobates femoralis. Classification (NCBI taxonomy): domain Eukaryota; kingdom Metazoa; phylum Chordata; class Amphibia; order Anura; family Aromobatidae; genus Allobates; species Allobates femoralis. The sequence continues at coordinate 102,289,349 of JARQOC010000002.1, read as the reverse complement.
TTGCCCAACGTTTAGTGCAACCACCAGCTCCACAGAGAATCCCCTGAAATGCGGTATTGCAGAGCGCAAAGGAAACGTGGTCTGCAGCGTTTTCCTGTGCGCTCTGTCAGCAGATGTTTGCACTCCCGGCTTCAGACAGGCTAACCGCGCATGATCAAAAGTCGTACGTACTTCCGATCATGCACACTAATCTACAACTGAGTGTGTGTATCCCAGCTACATCCCGGTGGCATATTATGTATGACCAGAAGTACGTACGACTTTCGACCATGCGTGATGAGCCTTTCTGAAGCTGGGATACATACACCCAGTTGTAGATTATTGCGCATGACTGGAAGTATGTACGACTTTCGACCATGCACAGTGAGCCTCTCTGAAGCCGAGGGTGCATACACCCAGTTGTAGAGTAGTGTGCATGACCGGAAGTACGTATGACTTTTAATCATGTGTGGTGAGCCTGTCTGAAGGAGAGGGTGCATACACCCGGAGACAGAGATGCTCAATGCTGAGGGATATACAGCTGCGCACAAGCTATGCATAGCATGTTATCACACCCACAGGGGCAGAATAACATTATAAGTGGGCCGACTAATCGGGGTAACAAATGCTCTGTCGACTAGTCAAAGCCTTAATAAGCATCTCATATATGTTCTTTATAAATACTTTTTCTACATATCAGTTTATGTATGCTGCAACATGAAGGGACTATCAGAAAAGGATGTGAAATATGTGCACAGGACTGCTCCTGGTTTTGGGTGCACAGGGGACCTGATAGGTTCCGTTTAAGGTGGCATTTTAGCTTTTAGGGCACCGTTACACGTCGCAAGATTGCATGCAATTTCACTTGCAATTTGCTGGTTGCAACAAACCAGAACAATGTGTCCATGATTTCACTGCAACCAGCAAATTGCCAGTGAAATTGCATGCAATGTCGCGACGTGTAACGGTACCCTCACAATTAGTCATGTCCAGATCAGCTCAAGAGTAAGGGTACCTTTACATGCCGCAATCGCGGCGAGAAATATTGTCAGCGATATTGCAACCTGGAAATATTGCTGCCACATTTCCTCCCATTTGCCTCCTTATTGCGGCGTGTATTTCGGGAATTTGCCGGCAATAAAACCAATGTCACCTGGTTTCGATTTTTTACAGCACTGCTCTAAAATCGAAACCAGGCGACATTGGTTTTATCACCTCCAAATTCCCGAAATACACGCCGCAATAAGGAGGCAATTTGGCGGCGATAATTCCAGTGAGAAATATCGCCGCCAAAAATGTCTCTGCTGGTTGTGGCGTGAGAAGGTACCTTTAAAGTACATAATAAGTCAAATACATAGATGATAACAGAGTAATAATAATGTCTGAGGCGGTTCTCCCTCTTTATAAAGTTAGACAGCACTTTTGTGCAACAAACAATTTATCTCATGCAGCAATATGGTCCACGAGATCAACAATTCCCCCACTTTGTGATGCTTTTTTGATATACAAGTAGACCAGTTACTTTACAGGAAAAAAAGGAGAATCCTTTAATTGTATAACAACATTGCAACAAACAGCAATCACTAGTTTAGTCTTCTGGAGGATGTTTGGAGATTAGGCGGCCGTCATGCATTCCTTCTAAAGTAATGCATCAATAGAGTGTTTGTGTGTCACAGCCTATGTCTCCCTGCGAGTGGCTGCATTATCACCACTTTCTACATGTTCTTGACACCTATGAGCAGCTTGTTGTTTTTTAGGCAGCCGGTGCATGTACAGCATTAGTGAATGGTGAACTGCCAGCCGTCATACTGCACCTCTTTTGCCTCTTTTCTGCTGTTATATGACTATAGGGTGCTGATTTCTATACAAACTGATTCAATGCATCTTTTAATCTATGATTAGCACTCAAAGCCGACATCTAAACTCTCTGAAATGCTTCTTCTATTTTTGCAATTTTTTGTGATCCAGGTTATGTTCACACATTGTGTTTTTGCAGTTTTTTTCTGCAGCCAAAACCTGCTCTCTTGACAGTAAAAAAAAAAAAAAAAAAAGCTGCTTCCAAAAGCTGCTTTTTTTGCAGCGCCTAGGCTGGCTTCACACTTGCGTTTGTGTCTGCATGTGCAAATGCTGCCCATACTGATGTGAACGCACCAGAGAATCTTCGCATGCGTTCACATTAGTATGCACCCCGGCCAGCCAATCAGCTGTCTCGGGGGCTACCGGGAGGAGGAGTCCAGCAGTGGAGATCTCCTCCTTCCGGCCACAGCTCATCTCCCGCCAGTGTCGGCGCGGGAGATTTGAAGAAACAGCTGATCTGACAGCTGTTTAAATCTCCCGAGCCGATACCGATTAGGTGATATCGGTGCAGGAGATATGAAACAGCTGTCATATCAGCTTTTTCTTCCCGCCGACACCGGCGGGAGATCAGTGGAGGCTCTAGCTGATCTCCCAGTGGCCGCCGCTGATCACCGGCGGCCACAGGGAGTGATTTCAATGTGATCCGCAGCGTTCTCCTGCGCTGTCATGCGGAGGACACTGCGGATCCATTGCCTTCAATGCATGGTTTGTGCACTTGCGGGTGCTTGCAGATAAAACAAGTGCCCGCGACCGCACAAAAAATGCAACATGCTGCGTTTAGAGTGCGCTCGGAGGGTGCACAAATTATGCGCATTCAAATGCAAACACAACCAAATGCAGCCAAACGCAAGCACATGCGTTCCCATGTTAAACATAGGAACTCAGTGCGCAAGCGTTTGGCTGTGTTCGGTGCGCTGCGCTTGCAAACGCTAATTTGAAGCCAGTCTTATTGCTGCAGTTTTTTAACCTTCTCTTTTGGTGTGTCATTTGTCAATGTGGCACCCCAGGGGTTAATGTGCTACAACAACAACACCAAGGGTTAATTCCCCACACAACCAACAACACTACACTAGCACCTCCAGGCCAGAAGGGGGAGCTAAAGCTGCTTCCCGATATATTCTGGGTGGACAGGAAGTGGCAGTTAGTTCAGTTCCTGAGAGGACTGAGGGAAAGGACCTGGGTGTAAAAGGGCTGCGATAGGTCCAACCCACGGTCCACTGTCCACTTCCAGGCCAGCCAGGTTCTGAGGAATAGGAAAAGCAGAGGAACACACCCGGGACACGGAGTTACCCTAAACTCACCCCGGAGGAACGCAAAGACCAGATACTGGATCCGCAATTGTGCCTGACACAAGCAGCACAGGAAACACCGGATAAGTGAAGATTATATATCTTCACTGTACCACAGCGAAGCAACACGGCGGGGTCAGAAACACAAAGATAAGACTCAACTTGCCTAGCAAGTTTGGTACCCGTGAGGGGAGACAGGGCTGGCAGCCTAGCTAAAGCGGGAGCAGGGCCACACACACAGTGCAGGAGTAGGAAGCCAAGGACCCGGCCAGGGTGGGAGCAACCCTGCCCTGGAACAGACTCCGTGGACAATACTTACTGAATACCATCAACAGTAAAGACTTAAAAAAACTACAAAACCGTGAGTCTGTGTGATCCTTGCGCTCGAGCCCTACTCTCCCTCACAAACTGTTATAATCTCTACCACTACCCCTGCCCTGCATCATCCATAGACTATCATCAAAACTGCCCCAGGGAACCAGGCTCTGCCCGTGGAGAGCCGTTACATCACCGGCTGCCAAACATTATCCCCGGAGGTTTGCAGCAGTGGAGGTCATCCTGACCACATACCATGGGTGGCGTCACGACTATAGCCCCTGTAAATAACCCCCAAATCCAATACTTGCGGGCCCCAGACACGGTCCGGACCAAGACCACCTTGATTCCCCGTGATACCCCAATCCGGTACCGAGTACCCCGTCCCAGTGGGCTCCACATCAACAGTACATGTTAAAAAAATTAGCTTTATTCACCACAAAAGCAGCAAAAAGGCAGCAAAACCGCTAAGGTTGCATTTTGCACTTTTTCATTGTAAAAAGAAAAAATGCTGCAAAAATGCTAAAAGAATTGACATGCTGCTTCTTTCAATTACAGCACTGTTCCATTTCAGATAGGAAGAAAAGCAAATTGAGCGCATGAGATTTTTGAAATCCCATAGCTTTTGCTGGTATTGCAAAAAGCAGTTTTTAATTTGCATAAAACTCATGAAAACTCATGAAAAAAACGCTGCGAAAGCGCAACATGTGAAAATATCCCTAAAGAGAAGCTGTCAGAATGTTTTACAAATGGAAGTAGTGCTGAGAGTAAGGCTATGTCCTTTCGATTCAGAGATGCGAGTGTTCTCTGAGGGGGGATACGCTGTGTGTGCTCATGATCAGTGTTCTGGGCGCAGCAGATTTTCGCTGTCCATGTGCAATGCATTTTTATCATGGTCAATCCCATGCTGTATAAAGTTAGAAAAGAGTAGACAGAAAGATAGGATATAGAATAGACAGATAGATGCTAGAATAGCTAGATAGAGCATACCAGTCTTCCGCTGCTACTTCCAGGGCCGTCCATTAAGCCTCATGCATATTCACTGCACTGTCTGGCAAACAGCCAATCACAGATGCTCACACTCTGTGAGAGCTTCTGTAATTGGCTGTTGCAGTCAGACTACATTTCCTCAATCTGGACGGTGATTCCTCTTGGCTGCCATACACATTAGTATATCGCAACCAACCTGCCATAATAGAGTGTTAAATAAATAATAAAAAAAATGCGTGGGGCTCCACAGCATGTTTAAGTCTAGCTCAGTGAAAGCAGACAGATGCGAGCTGCCTAATTTTACCTTCGCTGGCAAAAAAAAAAATGCGTGGGCTCCGCCCTATTTTTAATTATCAGCCAAGGTAAAAGTAGGCAACTGTGAGCTGGTATTCTCAGTGGGGTGAGAGCCCATTGTTTTAGGGTTCCCCCACGCTAAAGAATAGCAGCCAACAGCTGCCCCCAAAAATGGTGTATTCATAAGAAGCGCCATTTCCAGGCGCTTTACCAGGCTCTTCCAGTGGCCTTGGTGGCGGGTGGCACACTGGGTAATAAGGGGTTAATACCAGCTTTGTTTTATCAGCTGGTATTAAACCCTGAAATTCTTAATGTCAGGCCAAGTTAGACCCAGCCATAAAAATCTTCCATAAAGGGTTAAAAATACAACAAAGAGAAAAATTAACTTATTAGAAACAAAAACACAGAGACACTTAGAGATGCCATCTTTATTACTCTCTCCCCACTCTCGTACCCCTCCACGATCTTCGTCTTCTGTCTTCCAGCACTCACTCAGCTCTACTAGTTTAGAGATCATGGGGAGGAATAACATGTCCGTCTGCTCCCCTTGGTCTCTAATCACTGAATGACAGCGGGGAGACCTGCGGCATGTTAAGGGGTAACGTCACCGAGGTCACCGCTGCCATAGTAACCAAGCAAACGCTTACTATAGCCTCAGTGTCCTTGGATCACCGTAGTTAATGCCCTGCTTACCGCGCCGCTATTCCCGCGGCTCATTCAGGAGCCGCGGGAACGTTGGGAGAGAAAGGCAGAGAAATCTGCCAAAGCATTGCTTATGGATCAGTAAAGCCACAGATTTCACTTTATGCTTTGGAGTGCTGTCTGTTTATTTTGTGATATTTATCTACTTAAGGTTTGGACATTACCAGCAGGTTTTTTGCACCGGTTTAATTTGGTAGTGCTGCCAATTTTTGTTTATTAATCTATCTATCTATCTATCTATCTATCTATCTATCTATCTATCTACTATCTATCTATCTATCAATTTATCTGTGTTTTCTAACTTTTACCATCATGGGAAATCCAATGCTATAAATACTTAGTGTGCTGTCTGTGTGCGTTTTTTGGCGCACCCATAGACTTTTATTGGCCACTCGCATGTGACATACGTGTGCATTCGCAATATGCTGCGATTTGGCACAGAATGCGAGTTCAGCAGAGGAAAAAAGTAACAATCAGACCTGGCTGATTGTTTGACATTGGTCCGAGTGCAATGCGAGTTTTTCTGGCATTGCACTTGCGCAAGTTTGACACTAGTGTGCTTGCATCTTAAATCACATGCACTGTGCTTGTACTGAAAATACACTGCATCCAACACGTTGCTATTTCTGTTTGTGGGAATGTACACTAATGGTATGGACGAGTGTAGAGGTGCTTACGCCCGGAATAAAAATAATACCTTTTTTTCGTACAGATTTGCTGTGCCAGTTATTGAATATTTAGTGTAGAAGCCATATGCAAATAAGCCTGTAAGTGCATCGGGGGGGGGGTCATTGAATTTGGTCTGGGTTTCCCAAGAACATTGACGCGCCCCCAATGTAATTCCTGCCTGATTCCCATAAGACTACATTTCTCACAACTGGCACATCGGACCTCTACTAAAAAAAAAGGTAGCAATTTTAATAGGGGGCAATCGCCTGCTCTCAATTGTAAAAATGTGCTGAAAGCTTCTATTGAAGTTAACACAACATGCAATCATTTTGCTTGATATTGTTCATTTTAATCCATTATATTTAGTGTATAGTGTTTAGTAAGAGCTCCCAGCATGTAGGGACCTAGAGAAGTAAAAAGAAAAAAGTATCCTTTTGGCTTGTGTTGAACCAGAACTTAAGTACAGAATAGCTGCAGAACACAATCATGTATACATATGGCATACTGGTTTTACAATGAAATCCTGCAGATGACATATGCCCCTTTATACTTATATAGAAGGATACATTGGAGGCTTTTGTATACATTGGCAATACTTCTGGAGATATCTTGCTAAGATAAGCTGATATTTTAAAAGTTAAAAGTAAAACTCTGAGGTTTCCTACGACTACACCATGTTCCAAATTATTATGCAAATGTTCTTTTTCTCTGATTTTCCTAAATGGTCGGTGCAAATGACAGTCAGTGTAATAAAAGTCATCACCTGTTAGAGTATATGTGGCATCCCTGCGGGGGATTGCCACAGGACCCACCGGTGCGGGGAAGGATGTACTCTTTGGCACACACAGCACCCAACACTTCCTACCCAAGACCTGGAGGGGGAGCTCTACTGGCTGCCCTTAAGCCAGATCCCCTATAAAGGTCTGAGGGAGGAGTTAGTTCAGAAGAGTTGTTCAGTAAAGTCAGTCAGACGGTGACAGAGAGAAAGAAAGGACGGACGCAGGGGACACTGCTGTCCTAAGGAGAGGGCACCTTTAAGGAGCAGAGGTGACTCAGACAAGAAGGGGACACTCTAGGTCTGGTAGGAGCCGTCTGGAGTGCCCAGGTCACACCGGTGAAACTGGAGCCGAGGCACTTTGATTTGGTTTACCACAAACCGCAGACCAGCACGTTGTGGGCCTTGACAAGGGAGCCTCAACACCCACCAAGGAACCTAGCCTCAGTCCCATAGCTAGGTCCAAGACGCCTAGAGATAACAGAGACTTAAGGCAACAGACCTGGGGACTGGTGACAGACTACAGCGTGGGAGGGTAGAGAGCCATTGTGATCAGAGTCTGAGAAAGATAATTGAGAGACACCTCTGACGGACTCTGTGGTGAACCCTGAAACCTGTGGCTATAATCCCTGGTGAGCCGGACTGTGCCGTGTACCTTATCCATCTGGTACCAGTAAAGGAACTGTTGAGGTGATTTGGTGTCTGGCTTCATTTACCCGTCGCCCGAAAGGCCTCTGCAGCACCACAGAGATTGGGGAATACAACTCCCCTCATCCATACCGCCGCGCTGAGGAAAAACTCCGCCTGTGGGGATCTGTACTACCTCTGCTGCAACACACCATCACCTCAGCGCCTGGCTGCAGCGCTGGTAACTGCTTACCAGACACTACAGGTGGCGTCACGTCTAATTCCCCAATCACCCTTCCCCTTAGCCAGTGAGTGCCCAGGGCAAGGAGTCGGGAACTGACCAGCCGTGATTCCCTCCCCCGCCAGCAGCCGCCATCCCGGTTTCGAGTAACCCCTTCCTTGCCGGCCAGACTCATATACATCGAAGTTTATTGAAGAAACCTCCCAATGATAACAGTATAATCTTCAAAATTAAAAACAAACTCTAAATGCACTGTTCAAAATTATTAGGCACAATAGAGTTTCTAAACATTTGATATGTTTGAAAGAACTGAAAATGCTCATTTGTTGAATTTGCAGCATTAAGAGGTCACATTCACTGAAATAAAAATCTATTTGAGGCTAGGGTCACACATGAGCCTTGGATCCGCTAAAAGCATCAGTTTTTCAACTTAGAATTTTGTGAAAAACGCATGCGTTAATGGATCCATAGGCTCCAATGCAAAAAATGCAGTGTCAAAAATGAACTAAAAAATGCTATGCATTTTTGAAACTGCATCAAAAACACTGCTAGCAGCGTTTTCGGGTGGAGGAAAAAAAACGCATAGCGTTTTTTTAACATGGGGCCCTATGGGAAACGCATCCGTTAACGCATGGTACATATAGGTGACTAACTGTCACTGTCACTCTGAGGTAAACAACATTAGCTCCTCCCACCACTCTGCTCTTCCCCACTTCCTCTCCACACCACAATATATAGAGAAGCAGCTTTAGGTCCCCCTTCTGGCCTGGAGGCGCTAGTGTAGTGTTGTGGGTTGTGTGGGGAGTTAACCCTTTGTGGTGTTACTGTGGCACATTAACCCCTATGGTGCCACACAAACACATCCTTAGTCTTGTCAAGGTGACCTCAACATATATGGCTGTGAGTAAATGGATGTAACTGTTGAGCTGTTAAGCCCCCGTCACACCCGGCGACAGGGCTGGGGATGTCGGTGACGACTGGCGGGTGCGCGCACGTTTTTGGCGCCCCGCCAGCGTCGCCATCCACCGTTTACATGGGGCGACACCTCCAGCGCCGCGGCGGCGAGCTGTCAGGCGGTATCGCCGCCGGGGTGTCTGAAAACCCCAGCGGCGATGGAGGACCAGGGCGGGCTGTTTTGCAGCCTCGAGGATCCACCCTCTCTGTCTGTGTGCTCTGCTTGTGCAGGCTTTACCCTCCCCCCCTCTCTATCACTCACAGAATGCAAATCATTAGTCCTGCCTTCAGCTGCACATGACAGCAGTACAGACAGAGAGAGGGTGGATCCTGGAGCTGCAAAGCAACACCCTGGTGACTAAAGAATATAGCCCCTGCTAATTATAATCACTAATGAGTGAGTATTAAAACGTTTTTATGCACTTTCACAGGATGCTTTTAGGAGACAAAAGGAGTGTGAGATTAGTGATGGGATGCTGCAGGGACATGTTTTGCTAGCTTATAAGGTGTTTTGGAGGTGACAGGATCCCTTTAAGATATCACCAACGATCTTTTTGACATCGTTGGTGAGGATGTCACACATCTAGATATCGTGGACGACGCACCAACTATGTAGCGAGCAGCTATCGTTCGCACAACCCAGTGAACAATCCTTGTTCACTGTTGTGAATAGGGGAAGTCGTTAATGACATCGTTATTGCGGTGTCACACAGAACGATGCAGCAGGTTGGCTGATCGTGGATCGTTTGATTGAGAACATGTTCTCAAATCTGCAATCAACGATCCAACGATTTATCGTAGTCGTATCTCGGTGTAACACGCACCGACGTCCTAACAATGTCGATTGAGCCACTCTAAACCCGTGACGTTTGAGCGATATCATTCACGATCTCATACCGTGTAACGGTACCTTTAATTGGATCATGTGATGTGATAGCTGAAGGCATTATGGAGAAGCCCACCCTAAGGGGTCATGTATGCCTCTATCGGCTCATGCAGTTTTCTGGAAAGTGTAAAATGGCAGTGGCCTTTTTTGACTATTTGTGGAAAATGAGTCGCAAACTGGTTGAATTTGACGGGTTCAGTGAATTATTGAAAAATTCAATTTGCATGGAATCAGGTCCCTCATCTGTACATGCTGTTAATATAAATTCAGAAGCAGTGCGCACCTTGAGTACCATAATTTTATTTTCCACTCCCAGCTTCACTGTGACATTAGGAAAGAAGGAAATCAAAGTTTACACAATAAACACCACAAAGGTCAGAAATTAAAAGCACAAAACGTTTGTTGACAACTTGTATAAATCTTATAATCAGATCAGATCACCTCTGAGAGACCGGGAGGAGGAACGATTCATGCCATACTCTACGCGATGCAAATAGGCTGGATGACATGACCTGGATTGGGATTAAATAAAAGTTTGACTCGCAGAACGTAAAGGTCAATGTCGCGTCCATCGTGCAGCTGTTCATTCTAACTGCTGGAATAAAATCCCGTTTAAAGTCAGTGATGATAGGATTATCCAGCGCTTCAGACGAGTTGGATGTAATTAGGTCGTCATAGGATCAATAGGGCAGCAATGCCCAGTTCTTTATACAGATGGGATATGAAAGCTCTTCCTGGCATAACTTCTCTACAGGACAAACATCAGATCTGATACTGATCTCAGTCTATGGCCAGAAACACACGACGCGAGGTACATGCGCGATACTTGCACAAGCCTTGCATGACTCACCTGGAACGGTGCCATCTCTCTGGATGAGAGAGAGTCAGCTGCATACTGATCTCAGTCTACGGCCAGAAACACACGACGCGAGGTACATGCGCGATACTTTCACGAGTCTTGCATGACTCACCTGGAACGGTGCCATCTCTCTGGATGAGAGTCAGCTGCACACTGATCTCAGTCTATGGCCAGAAACACACGATGCGAGGTACATGCACGATACTTGCACGAGTCTTGCATGACTCACCTGGAACGGTGCCATCTCTCTGGATGAGAGAGGGCTGCATGGAAACACAAGCAGCTTCACGCTCCAATCCAGAGAGACAGGAGGAGCCATTCTGGGTGAGTCATGCAAAACTACTCGGGTGAGTATCACGCATGTGCCTCGCATCGAGTGTCTCCAGCCTCTGTCAGAGTCAAGTGATTTAAGTAGCAACCAATGCCAATGAGACTAACGTGTAATGCGCGGTTTCAATTAACCTTTTACAGATCTACAGGAAATATCCGCAAAGTCGCACAGTATCTGCATCATCTGCACAGAAATTCAATAAGGCTACGTGCTAACGCTGCGTAGTTGGTGCTGAAATTTTTCCACCAAATTTGTGTCTCCAAGCAGAAATACACATTTTTCGTGCATTCTTAGCGCGTATTTACCACATTTTTTTTACGCACATATTTTTTAATGATGTCAATGGCTGGAAGGGATGAAAAATGCAACAAAATACAAATCATTAATTGACATGCTGCATCAAAATCTGCACAGAATACACAAGGAAAAAAATATGCAGCGTCGGCACAGCACTTCTGAACTCTCATAGACTTTGCTGACTTCATGATATACAGTCATGGCCAAAAGTTTTGAGAATGACACCAAAATGATATTTCCACATGATCTGCTGCCCTCTGGTTTTTATTTGTGTTTTTCTGATGTTTATATCACATACAGAAATATAATTGCAATCATATTATGAGTACCAAAAGGTTATATTGACAGTTAGAATGAGTTAATGCAGCAAGTCAATATTTGCAGTGTTGACCCTTCTTCTTCAGGACCTCTGCAATTCTCCCTGGCATGCTCTCAATCAACGTCTGGACCAAATCCTGACTGATAGCAGTCCATTCTTGCATAATCAATGCTTGCATTTTGCCAGAATTTGTTGGTTTTTGTTTGTCCACCCGTCTCTTGATGATTGACCACAAGTTCTCAATGGGATTAAGATCTGGGGAGTTTCCAGGCCATGGACCCAAAATCTCTATGTTTTAATCCCTGAGCCATTTAGTTCTCACCTTTGCTTTATGGCAAGGTGCTCCATCATGCTGGAAAAGGCATTGATGGGCACGAAACTGCTCTTGGACGGTTGGGAGAAGTTGCTCTTGGAGGACATTCTGGTACCATTCTTTATTCATGGCTGTGTTTTTAGGCAAGACTGTGAGTGAGCCGATTCCCTTGGCTGAGAAGCAACCCTACACATGAATGGTTTCAGGATGCTTTACAGTTGGCATAAGACAAGACTGGTGGTAGCGCTCACCTCTTCTTCTCCGAATAAGCTGTTTTCCAGATGTCCCAAACAATCGAAAAGGGGATTCATCAGAGAAAATGACTTTACGCCAGTCCTCAGCAGTCCACTCCCTGTACCTTTTGCAGAATATCAGTCGGTCCCTGATGTTTTTTCTGGAGAGAAGTGGCTTCTTTGCTGCCCTCCTTGAAACCAGGCCTTGCTCAGAGTCTCCGCCTCACAGTGCGTGCAGAAGCACTCACACCAGCCTGCTGCCATTCCTGAGCATGCTCGGCACTGCTGGTAGTCCAATCCCGCAGCTGAAACTGTTTTAAGATACGGTCCTGGCGCTTGCTGGTCTTTCTTGGGCGCCCTGGAGCCTTTTTGACAACAATGGAAGCTCTCTCCTTGAAGTTCTTGATGATGCGATAGATTGTTGACTGAGGTGCAAGCTTTGTAGCTGCGACACTCTTCCGTGTTAGGCCATTTTTGTGCAGTGCAATGATGGCTGCACGGGTTTCTTTAGAGATAACCATGGTTAACTGAAGAGAAACAATGATACCAAGCACCAGCCTTCTTTTAAAGTGTCCAGTGGTGTCATTCTTACTTAATCATGACTGATCGCTAGCCCTGTCCTCATCAACACCCACACCTGTGTTAATGGAACAATCACTAAAACAATGTTAGCTGCTCCTTTTAAGGCAGGACTGCAATGATGTTGAAATGTGTTTTGGGGGGTAAAGTTCATTTTTATAGGCAATTATTGACTTTGCAAGTAATTGCTGTTAAGCTGATCACTCTTTATGACATTCTGGACTATATGCAAATTGCCATTAGAAAAACCGAAGCAGTAGACTTTGTTAAAATTAATATTTGCATCGTTCTCAAAACTTTTGGCCATGACTGTAGATGCAGATTTCTCAAAATACGCACAAAAAGAACGTAACAAGTATACATCCCAGGCACAAGGACTAAGAAATACTAAGTGATTTTCTCTCCCCTTTATTCAAATGCCATATTTTTATGTATTTCTCCACCGACTTGACATCTTATTTTTGGGGGAACGAGTTCTCATTTTGAATGAGGCCATTCATTTTACCATACAATTGACTGACAATCGGGAAAAAAATGCCAAGTGCAGTAAAATTGCAGGAAAAAAACAAAAACACAAACATCTGCCATTGTTTGTGTTTTGATGACAAAAAATATTTTTTTATCATCTATATTTTTAATGGAGAAATGGGAGTGATTTACATTTTTTTTTTACATTTGTTTTTATGTTATTACGGTATGTTATACAGCCATCGTCTGCTTGGTATGAATGAGGCTCGGCTCCTGAGACTTCTTCATACTTTCTTTATTGAACTATGACGAAAATGTACATCATATTTTGTTAAAGGGAAACTGTCCAGGTCCCTTGTGCTCATATCTATATTCCTTCCCTAACAGTCCATCTATGCAATAGTATAGATAAGCAGATCTTAAAAGTATTTCTAAAGATTGTTTATGAGATGCTAATTAGGTATTTGACTAGTCGGTGTGGCGTTAGTTTCCTTGACTAATGCCCCTTTCACATCAGTGTTCTTCGCTGATGTGTGGCAGTTCTGGCAGATTTACCGCATCTGCCGGATCGGCCGCCTAACGGCCGACTTGCGGCGCCGATCCGGCAAGCCCCATGGATTGTCTATGGGGCTTGAGGTCCGCTGCAGCAAGTACGGTTACGCCGGATGCAGCAAATCCAGCACTTGCGGCAGCGAAGAAAAAAAAAAAGCTGTTAGCAGCGAGTTTTTTTCGTGGCCGCAAGTGCTGGATCTGCCGCATCCGAAGTAACCGTACTTGCCGCACCGGCCTCAAGCCCCATAGACAATACATGGGGCTTGCCAGATATGGGCCCGAAGTCGGCCGTTAGGCAGCTGATCCGGCAGATGCAGCGCCACCTGCCGGATCGGCTGCACATCAGCAAACAACGCTGATGTGAAAGCGGCCTAATTGGTCCACTTAGCATGTTATCATGCCCCTGTGGGTCTGATAACATGCTTTACACAGCGAGGGTCATCAGCATCACTATGTGCCTCTCTGCATTGAGCTTCTCTGACGCCGGGAGTGTGCACCCCAGGCTTCAGAGAGGCGTAGTGCACATGACTGGAGATGCACCAACTTCCAATCATGATGTTGCTGGCTGTTGTACATCATGTTATTGTGGCGCCCCTGCGGACTGGTCGCCACTGTGATTCTGCACCTACTCCACAGGTGTGGTGTCACTGTTCCCGGGTGAAAAGGGTCACAAACCCAAAACAGGGAATTGCACACAACACCATCCCAAATCAGGGCCAGGGGATTCGGGTGGAACATAAAGAGAGGGAGGGCCCCATCTTCTGGTCAGGAGGAGGGGTTAGCAGTAGGTTAGAAAAGGAGTTAGAGTAGGAGGGGAGAGAAGACTCTAGAAAGAGAAGAATGTCGGAGGAGAGCGTCGAGAGCGGACGCAGGACGGAGAGCGTCCTAGAGGACACAGGAGTGGGGGATCCACCCATGTGCCCGAATCTGGCCCGACCCGAGTTGGGCATAGGGACAGGTTGCCTGAGGGGACTGGGCCTAATCTGGTAAGAGTGCTGCATGCATCAACCAGGAAAACCGGAGGCCATCGTTTCTGCATGAGCGGTTTGCCACAAACCGTAGATAATCGCCGGGACGGTGGCTAGAACTAGGGTCAGGGGATGTACGATGCAATTGCTTGACAAGGCTCGCAGCTATCAGCCTGGGACAGTGTCCATAAAGGCGCTGGGAAAGAGGGAGAGTAGCCAGCGCAAGGAAGAGCAACCAGGAAAGGCAATGAATGGTGTCTTAACAGAGTGACCCTAATCATCCGGCAACTAACCTGGTTGCACTTTTGAGGAGCACAGCACCCAGCTGGATGAACTTGACTGATCATGAAGTAAAGGTAACGAACTGCACGAACTGTGTTTGCCTCCTTCTTCCTCACCCTGCGGCCTACCTCACCATCAGCACACTAATAGACTGTCTTCACCACCCATGGGGCCCAGCTCCACCTGTGGGGAGCTTTACTCTCCCGGCTGCACTATTATATGCCCCAGCGGACATACCCTGCAGCATCGGCCATCCCTGGCCGAATACCACAGGTGGCATCACAAACTATCCCCTGAAAATAATCCCCCTTTACTGCATGCCCAGGTTCACGGAGCAAAGTCACAGCCACCATGATCTCCCACCAAACCAACCGGCCTGGTTACCAAGTACCCCACGGCCCTGGTGATCGTTGCATTATCACACCCACAGAGGCATAATAAGTTGATCCTGTGGTGGTAAAGCTCGTCATCACACATAGGGAATCAACGCCCCCTCGACTAGTCACAGCCCTAATTAGCATCTCATTAAACCGTCTTTAGAAGTAATGTTTATGTATGCTACTATGTGAAGAGATTGTTAGGCAGGGGATATAGGTATGTGCACAAGGCACCTGAAAGATTCCTTTCAAGTAGTTAAAGAGTAAACCCAAAAGCTAGGTAGTAAATGCGCCTACTTAAGTGTGCTGTTGATGATTAAAGACAGTCTGTCAGCTCCAAAATCTATGTCAAACTGAGCACAACTCCTTGAGAATTTGGTGAGTTTTGTGTAAACTGAGATAGGGAGTGGGTACAAAATACAGAGGAGGTGACATGTTTCTATTATACTTTTCCTCTGATTGTTCCCTCCTGGTTTTGGCTTATAAATACTGAGGCAGAAATCTCACCTGTCCTGGTACTCCAACCACAAATGCATGGGAACGTAAGGAATATTTCCTTGAAAATAAATTAAGCAGGTTTTTAAAAAAAGATAAGGCTCGTATTAGTGTAAGCTGCTCTAGAAGGTCCATTTATTTTTTTGAGTTTCTGCTTGCAACTGGAATGAGTAAAGTAATTGTCCAACCTTGAGCAGAAAATGATAAGTAGGTAAAAATTAAGTCATGATTATCTGCTATATATTTCCTTGACCGCTTTTAGCTTTAGTGCAGAGCTGAGATCTGTGACTGCATCTTAAGGCCGCTTTACACGTTGCGATACCGCAACACAACTACGATAAAAAGTCATGTTGTAGGGGCGTTGCAGTTGATATCGTTCGTGTGTTGTGTGATGTCAATGAGCAATGTGATGCAAGAACAATGCAAAAACGATATCGTTTATGAATTGTGCACGCTGTTCAACCGTGCAATATTGGATGGACGATCTGGCAGGATCGTGCTGTGTGACAGCGCAACTACGATTTGGAGCGCAACTTCCCCTATTTACTCCAATGTTAATTGGTCATTCCCTGAGTTGCTCAGACACAGTGTGCAAGAGGGGCGTACACCATGGTGGTTGTGTTGCCTGGCGATATCTTCCTGTGTAACATCTTCTATGCGATCTTGGACATATGCCAAAAACGTGCATGCTCCCGTGAAATTGTATGCAATATCGGAAAAAGCGGCCTTTACGTACAGCATCAAGTGTTGGTGGTGGTCATAGACACTCCCCCTTATTGCTTTATGCTGCTGCTCAACCCCTCCTCTTAACGCTTTGTCTTCGTAGACTTGATGCTTGTTTAGGTGCACGTCTATCTTAGACTCACTAGGAAGTCACTGTATGGATAGACGATCTATATTACAGCAGCGGCACAAAAATTACTAACTATAAATTACTAGTAGGAGGTCATCATGTAACCATCACACGCAGTATACTGAAGCAAATCAGTCTTGTAGTAGAAAATTTCTAATAATTTGTCATTCATTGTTTTAAAGGGGTTGTCCACTACTAGGACAGCCTCGTCTGAATCATCTTGTGTCCCACCATTAAAATAATAAACCCTGTACTCCCCTTCCGTGCTGCCACCATTCCAGCGCTGTCGATAACCGGGGCTCACATGGCATTGTGATGTCACGCAAGCCGTGCGTCCAATCACCGCTGGCTTCCTTCTCCCCGCCTTCGTACCAAGCAAGATATTAGGAAGAATTGATGCCACAGCTGCCGCTCATTTCCTGTTGGTTCCTTCTATGTCCAAAGGCGGGGAGAAGAAAGCTTGCGTGATGTCATATGAACCCCGATCCGCGGATATTGACAGCGCTGGAACGGCGTCAGCAGGTGAGGTGAGTACAGGGATTATTATTTTAATAGGGGGAAAAAAGTCGATACAGAAGGAGTTGTCCTAGTGAGCTGTACTCACCAAAAACAGAAAAATGCAAAAAGGTTTTTGCACTTTATTGCTTTCTACAGTGAAAACAATGCTCCAAGATTGACATGTTGCAGTTATCAATAATGAAGAAGTTGTACAATTCACACAGGGAAAAAAAAGCTATAGTGCAATTGAGATTTCTAGAATCTCATAGCTTTTGGTCGTACTGTAAAAAGTAGCTTTTAATTTCCACACAAAAAAAAAGCAAAAAAATATGCTGGAAAAATGGAATATATTAAATTACCCTTAAAGGGACACTGTCACCAAGTTTTTGCCATCTCATCTGACAGCAGCATAAAGTAGAGACAGATACCCTGATTCCAGAGATGTGTCACTTACTGAGCTGCTTGCTGTCATTTTGATAAAATTACTGTTTTCTCTGCTTTAGATTTAGCAGTAACTGAATATGCTGGATTATTTGATTAGTCCTATAATTTTAATCTCCAGCTGATTAAACAGTGATTTTATGAAAACTACACTGATCGGCTCAGTAAGTGATATATCACTGGAATCAGGGTCTCTGTACATAATGATGCTGACAGATGAGACGGCAAAAACCTAGTGACAGTGTCCCTTTAATCTTTTGCTAATGTGGGCAGGGTTCTCTCTCCTCACCCTCTGTATACTCACCCATCCCTTGAAGACTGTGAGCCTTCACGGGCAGGGACCTCACTCCTCATGTACTTTATCCTCACCCATCCCTTGTAGACTGTGAGCCCTCAAGAGTGCAGTCCTCCCACCTCTCCTACTGTATCCTCACCCATCCCTTGCAGACAGTGTGTCCTCGTGGGCCGGGTCCTCCCACCTCTCCTACTGTATCCTCACCCATGCCTTGCAGACAGTGTGCCCTCGTGGGCTGGGTCCTCTCTCCTCACCTACTGTATCCTCAGCCATCCCTTGTAGACTGTGAGCCCTCATGGGCAGGGTCCCCTCTCCTCGCCTACTGTATCCTCACCCATCCCTTGCAGACAATGTGCTCTCGTGGGCAGATTCCTCTCTCCCCCTGTACCTGTCTGTGCCTTGTATTCTTTATGAATATTGTACTTGTCTCTAGTACCCCCGTTCACTTGTAAAACGCTATGGAATAAATGTGCTCTATAATAATGAACAATGATAATACTAAAACACTCATAATATGGAAACATCATCATACACCCCAATAAGTGACACATCCCTGAATTCCATGACAGCCCAAACCTCATGCCGTCTTCAGATTCCCTTTCACAATTCTAACTGATAAACAGATATTCTGGCTCCGCTAACTTTCACATTGTGAGGTGAGTGGGGCTCATTAAGTCATGTCTACAAGAGACAGGTATCGTACACGGTGGCATAACTTCAGGCCCAGGGGCCCCGATGCAAAAGCTCCAACGGGGCCCCTAATTTTTGGAAATCTTTCATAGTATTAGTCTTTTTCTATAGCCAAAGGAACTTTTGGGGACCCCCTAGGCTGCGATCGGAACCCCTGCACCTATTGTAGTTACGCCCCTGATCGTTCACCTATCCTATTAGGAAACAAGAAACAGCTCTGTTCTATGACAGACGCATCCATTGAGATGGTTGTTATTTTATCAGTAAAAAGCACCAATGTGAATCTAGTTTTAGACCTCTGGGTCCATCTACTGTACTCGATAACGTCATTAAATGATCACTGGTCGCCTACTTGTAAGACGATCAGAAGTCGTATTATAGTCTGTTTAGACAAGCCGACAGAACGTATTAATATAATCATTCTGTCTACATTGAAAATCATATTATTGGCAGCACCCGTACTGATAACACAGGTGAAGTAATGCCAAGAATTATTGTTTGCTTCTTTATCACGTGGTAGCCAGCCTGTTCAGGCAGACAGATAATCTAGAACAAGTGTTCCTTGGAACGGTCATTCCAGATTATGAGCCAATGTAAATGCACCCGTATTCACAAGTCTGTATCCACAAAAATGGACCTTTTTCTGTCATCAATGTGACAATCCTTTTTTTATCCACCTTTGTTCTGGTGACCGTTTTGTCTAGTGACGTGTCAGTCGTGACCAATCCGAGACAAAGAGCCAATTCCCTTCTGTGAACGACAAGAGCCAGTGCACTAGTGAGAGCACCTACATTTTCTTCATTTTTCTCATTTTATATAAAATTACAGTGTTTGGCGATGTAACAACGCCTATCTGAACTAAACCCCGACAACTCATCAATTTAATCTGTACGTTGCAAGTGCGCGGTGCTTTAGTAGAAGGTGCGCGGGGTTTAATCTGCATGAACCCATTTAATAGGGAGCTGTTTAGGATCCAAAAAGATCTGTCTCTTTTTGGTGAGCAGAGCAAAGGAAACTGGATCACCAAAAAGAGCCGGATTGCTGATCACTAGTTTTACCAGTTGCAGGCACAGTCATTACAAAGTCTACTGTGTAATCACTAAAGAGGCTGCACCACTCACTAAAGCTCCACAACCCTTCAAGCAGCTGAACAAAGGAGACAAACTGTAAGCAGACTTTTATTGAGGATCTGTCCTGAGCAAAACGTCACCACTTGTAAACCCCCTCATGTACAAGTTCCTTCAGTTCACATTATCGGAAGAAATGTCACAATGAATGCTTACTCACATACTTTTGCACAGATCATCACAGACACATCAGTACCATCCTACAAAAGCCCATTAGTTCACTGAACAAATAAACAAAATGTATCACGAATCAATGTAAAAACCAATGACTTGCAAATAAGGTGTGTCCTCTATTAAAGGGTCATTAATAGGCCGGGATAGGGGAGAACTTTCTGGTTCCTGACCAAATAGACCTCCAAAAATCACAAGAAAGAGGGTCTTAATCCTGAGAATGGGACACTGCAGAGCACATTTTAAATGGAGCAGAGGTGCGCCTGCTTGGGCTCCGCTCCATTCTTTGTCCTAGGATTTGGACAGCCAGCAATGAAAAAGTTATGCCCCATCTTATTGATAGTCCAAAACTTGAAGTTTATAACCTATCTCTTTAATTTAACCTTTAATTTAACCTATCTCTTTAATTTATTTTAATTTAATTGTTATACATAGTGTTAATTTTTTCTATTTATAAAATTAATTTATTTTTTACCACCTGCAATAAGACCCGGGCCAACAGACCGCCTCATGACTTGAACTTCCCCCTCCCAATGTATTCCCACCCGCCCCTCGTAGTCTGTGAGCCCTCGCGGACAGGATTTCTCCCCTCTTGTATCTATACGACCGAATTGTCCACATTTATTGTTACCGTACTTGTATTGTTGATATGTTACTTGTCCTAGTCTGCCCCTTTTAGTATGTAAAGCGCCATGGAATATAATGGCGCCATATAAATAAATAATAATAAGAATTTTACCATTACCATAGATATGTGTGGGCTTGTTTTTCAGTGAGAAAAGTGAAATTTTATGAGAAAATGCATGTAGAGAACCAATGGTACCAATATTTAGGCTGGTAAGGAAGAAACAGCCATGGACCTTCCCAACCCAATAATACCAGCACCCATCTGTCTGCTTTACCTTGGCTGGTTATCAAAAATAAAGGGGGACCCCACGCCGTTTATTTAATTATTTAAATTAAAAAAAAATAACATAGGGTCACCTCTATTTTTGATAACCAGCCAAGGTAAAGCAGATGGTTGAGGGATGCAGCCCACAACAGTCTGCTTTTCGTGGACTAGTTATCAAAAAAAGGTGGTGGACTCCAGCGTACAGTCATCTTTCCCATGCCAAAAAGCTTGTTGATTTATTAGTGTATGAACAGCACTCGAACTCCGCACTCACACACATACTTTTTTTTAAAAGCCCGTGTTTGGGTCTGAGCCTCGAACACCAGGTTTTCAGTACATACCCCAAACTTTACCAATCAATTTTGCTCATCTCATTAAAGAGACTCAACTTCTGCAGTACTGCCCCCCCCAACACTAAATGACAAAAATGGGAGCTGAAAGCTGTTAATTAATTACACTCAGGTCTGCTATGCTCCAGCACATGCCATCACTTTTCAGTAAGAAGAGTAGGCTGTTTGTCTTTAAATATCTGACACTGAGCCTGACAGTGACGTAACTTGAAGCTCATGGGCGCCGATACAAAAGCTACAACATGGCCACCAATTATTGCAAAGTTTTAAAGGCTATATCTGGGATTTATTAAAAAAAAAAGTGCCTAAACCCGAATAGGTAGGTAGCTGCCACTCACCTGCCTGTTGGGCCCAGCACCGTTCATCTCCGTTCACAGCCTGCCCAAAACAGTCTCAGACCACTCCTGTAAGCGATTTTGTCGCTTCCGCTTATGTCACATCAACAGAGGGGCAGCTTCTCCTCTCTGTCGACGAGTGTCAGAGCCGATGTCACTCTGATTGACACCCGGCTCCCCCAATCAGGTAGCGGAGAGTCGGCTGTCCCACCTCTTAGAGAAGAGCGGGAAAGCTGCCTCTGTTTTGTTTACCCAACCATGCTGTCCTCAGTAGGAGCAGTCAGTGACTGCTCTGTGCCAGGGGTGAACAGAGCTACCTGCCTGTTAGGGCCCTTTCACATCAGCGTTTTTTTAAATTTGCGGCAGATGCGGTGAAAAAACCGCATCTGCCGCAACTGCCGCATAACGGTTCCACTTGCGGCACGGTTGCGGTTTTTTCCATAGGAAGTATAGGGGGACTTGCGGCAGATGCGGCAAGTGCGGTATTGCACTTGCGGCAGGTGCGGCAGAGAAAAAAACCGCAGTAAGCCGCGGTTTTTTTCTCTGCCGCACCTGCCGCAAGTGCAATACCGCACTTGCCGCATCTGCCGCAAGTCCCCCTATACTTCCTATGGAAAAAAACGCAACCGTGCCGCAAGTGGAACCGTTATGCGGCAGTTGCGGCAGATGCGGTTTTTTCACCGCATCTGCCGCAAATTTAAAAAAACGCTGATGTGAAAGGGCCCTTAGTGCATAGGCACATATGTTTTTTTATAAATCCTGGCTAACTCCTTTAATAGCAATAGTCTTTTTCCATAGGCCAAAGGGACTTTTGGAGCCCGCTAGGCTCCAGGGCTTAGGTGTGACTGCAATCCCTGTTGTAGTTACGACCCTGGAACTTTTGTGGGGGAGTGTCCCTCTTTCCCCTAGAGTGTTGCTGCCTGTTTATGATTGGTCAGTGTCAGAGGGATGAAGGAATACACGCCCCCTGTGAAATCTCTGTGGAAATGCCCACTTGGACTTTTAAAAAAGTTAACTGTTTAAGTGCCAAGTATTTCAATTGATAATATCAACAGAGGGGTGAAATAGTAATAATAATCATAATAATAAACATAAACATTTTATTCTGCTCTGCAGAACCTATTCCAGTGTGTCCAGTTCAACAGGACACATTTTGTGAATGTTCTTCTTTAACTTATATGTTGTATACATGAAAGACATAACACATTCTTAACATAACCCAATGATGTCCACGAATTACTGTATATAAATCTGCCCCGATTTAGCAGTATTAACTCTGCAACAGACCTCTGACTGAGATGACGTCACTGAGGGTTGAGGTGTTATCTTTACAACTTATCTTACATTTATGGCACATGCTATGGATATGTCTTAGACTGAAGGATGCCTATACAGCTATGTATTTGCTGCAAGCATCACCAGTATTCCAAAAAGTGAAGATGAAACCTTCCCCTGATTTGGAGAAACCCTTATATTCACTAGTCTTGCTTCCTTCCATACAGCCTGTACTCTTCACGGGTCAGTCTGACCCTCCAGCACAGATCTGCTCCTAAACATTATTCTATTTCTGCCCACAAATGGCCACATCCAGCTGTGTACTTGTATCTGGGTCAAAGCTGTTACTGTTATAAAACATATTTATCCATTTTAGCCTAAGAACCATTACCAGGTAATCTCAGTAATACACAGTAAGTCAAACAGTTATGCAATAGTTCACAGAGAAAAAGCAATAAAAAACAGTCACTTCTGAACTAGATTCAATAACGATATGTTCACACTGAGTTTTTATGTGAGTTTTGTAGCTGATTCTGCTCCAAAATCCACGTGCAAAACCACTTCAAATACTTTTTGCATAAGCTTCCTATTCATTTCAACTGCAAAATACGCCTACAGTGAACATTATGTTTTTTTCCAGATTTTTTTCCAATTGGAAAGTTAAGCAAGAAATCAACTCTTGAGGTGTTTTGCTAGAAAAAAAACCACTCCACCTTTTTATTACTTATTCATATTAATCAGCATAAAAAAACACAGTAAAAATGTACTAAAAAACTTAGTTTATTGAAATTACGGTAGGTGGAATTTTCAGTTAGGAAAAAAGTCAGTGAATATTTCCTTAAAGGGGTTGGTGACCGTCTTTTGTAAGTGCAGCTTTCTTCACAGACGGACTGTAACTGCTGTCCATTCAAAAAGCAGCTTCCTGTGCAGTGGCGTAACTACAATAGGTATAGGAACAAGGGTTGAAATAGCACCTGGGCCCTGGAGCCTAGGGGGCACCAGAAGTCCCTTTGGCTTATAGAAAAAGTCTAATGCTATTAAAGATTTGCATTACTTAGGGGCTCCGTTGGAGTTTTCGCATCGGGGCCCATGGGCTTCAAGTTCCCGTATCAGGTGTTAGGCTACTTTCACATTACGATTTTTGAGGGAGCCGATGCTGTCCAATAAAATCGGATAGCATCGGCTCCTTCTGATGCCAGAAATCGGATGCCAAATAGGCATCCGATTCCGGCAGAAAATCGCTCCCTCCGGGCTAATAAAAAATATGTATGCTCACCTGTCCCCGAGGCCCCCGCTGTCTCCCGCACGGTCCCGCAGGCTCCCGGTGTCCTCCCGGTGTCTCCTGTGTCTGCAGAGGTCTTCTTCCTCTGAACAGGACCTGCCGTGATGTCACAATCACGTGACCGCCTGTTAACATGGTGTAACCGACGGTCACGTGACTGTGACGTCATGGCAGGTCCTGTTCAGAAGAAGAAGACCTCTGCAGACACGGGAGACACCGGGAGGACACCGGGAGCCTGCAAGACCGTGCAGGAGACGGCAGGGGCCTCGGGGAGAGGTGAGCATACATATATATATATATATATATATATATATATATATATATATATTTTTTTTTTTTTTTTTAACCCCTGCTTTACTAGTTAGGAGCAGTTTTACTGTACTGAGCATGCTCAGTACAGTAAAATCGGGTCCGAAGACACATCAGATGTTTCCTCGGACCCTGCTCCATAGGGCCCCATGTTAAAAACATCGGACCGAATCGGATGCGCACTAAATGGCATCCGATTTGGTCCAATCCGATTTTGTCCGAGTTTATTTTCGGTGCAAAGATCGGAGCATGCTCTGATTTTTGCACCGATAAAAAAATCTGAAAAAATCGGACAGAATCGGATGCCATTTAGTGCACATCCGATTCGGTTCGATGCCCAAAGGGCTGCATGGGGTCCAAAATCGGTCAGATTCTGTCCGATTTTTATCGGACATCATCGGAAATGTAAAATTCGTAGTGTGAAACCAGCCTTAAACAGCTGGAGGAGCGGAAGGAAAGGTCTGGCCACTGCTCTTCCACCAGTAGCCATTGTACAGACAGAAGTGCGGGTCTGTTTGTGGCGAAAGCTGCACTAACAAGAGAACATGGACAACTGCTTTAAAATTTGGGATTTTTATGTGCTGTGCTTTGTGAACATCTATTCTATCAGCCACTGGTAAAGTTAAAGGTGAGACAAGATAAGAGGGAATATGGCATGATAACACTCTCCTTCCACTTCCTTTCTACATTATTTTGTGCTGATGGGAGAAATAGTGATGACAGTGGAGTCTGACAGTTCTTTTCATTGAGATAAACATGAATACTCAACTGAGCTGAGCTGGCATGTTTATGGGGCAGAAAGGGAATATAGCTGTTAGCCAATTTAAAGGCACCTTATGCCAGCCATTATTTACTTCAATGGAACTATGCTGCAGGTCCCCTGAACAGTTGGTTACCAATAATCTGTACTCCGTTTCATTCTCCAGATCAGCATTGTCAAGTCGTGCCCCCTACTCCTCTTTGGTCAGACCTCATCTGGAATACTGTGTCCAGTTCTGGGCACCACATTTACAAAAAAACATAAACAAACTGGAGCAAGATCAGAGAAGAAAGACCAGAATGGTGACCGGTCTGCAAAGCATGTCTTAGGGTACCTTTACACGCGGCTACATTTCTAGGGTGGCTACAGGTAACTTACTGGTTGCAGTGAAATCATGGATACAAGGTTCTATCTTGTTGCTGTGTACAAATGGAATAATGTCTCCATGATTTCACTGCAACCAGTAAGTTACCTGTAGCCACCCTAGAAATGTAGCCGCGTGTAAAGGTACCCTTAGGGTACCTTTACAAGCCACAACCGCAGCAAGAAATATTATCAGCGATATTGCGACCTGGAAATATCGCTGCCACATTGCTTCCCAATTGCCTCCTTATTGCGGCGTGTATTTCGGGAATTTGGTGGCGATTAGACAAATGTCGCCTGGTTTCGATTTTAGAGCAGTGCTGTAAAATCGAAACCAGGCGACATTGGTTTTATCGCCGCCAAATTCCCGAAATACATGCCTCAATAAGGAGGGAATTTGGTGGCGATAATTCCAGCGAGAAATATCACCTCCAAAAATGTCTCCCCTGGTTGTGGCATGTAAAGGTACCCTTATGAGGAATGGTTGCAGGAGTTGGGAATGATTAGCTTACAAAAAAAAAGACTGAGAGGAGACTTAATAGTTGTCTACAAATATCTCAAGGGCTGTCACACTGTAGAAGAATCAGCTTTATTCTCATTTGCACAAGGAAAGACTTGAGGCAATATGATGAAACTGAATGAGAGGAGACACAGATTGGATATTAGAAAAAATGTTTTGACAGTGATGATGATCAACGAGTGGAACTGGCGGCCACGAGAGGTAGTAAGTTCCCCTTCAATGGAAGTCTTCACACAGAGGCTGGACAGACATCTGTCTGGGATGATTTAGTGAATCCTGGACTGAGCAGGGAGTTGGACCAGATGACTAAGGTGGTGCTTTCAAACTCTACTATCCTATGATTCGATAAGTGGTCAGATATCAACCAGTCAGAGAGTACTGGCATATCCTGGCAATATGCTATCAATTTATGAAGTCATCATCCTCCCTTAAGTGTTAGAAAATCCAATTCAAAGATCAGCACCAGGACAGACCCCTTTAACTTCTAGTCAAAAGGTGCTCCAGCATACAGGTTGACTGTATGGGTCGAATACAACAGCAGCACCATGTCACAAACTAAGTTTGTAAGCATATTTTCAAGGGAACTGCCACTTATTAACACATTAAAGCATGGTCCTGTCGCACCCCGGGGATGGGGGTAGTCGAGACCGGACCCTATGGTCCTCTAGGGCTGCTGGGGGTTATCACGGTGACTTGACAGGGCCCTGTCATCCCAGGTTGAGCAATAATAAGGGGAAAAAGAGTTTATAGTTATTCGTGTCGCCATCCGTGGTTTGCGGCCAGTAAAGCCACCGCTGTCGTCAAGGCCTCTGATGAACGATGATGAAGGCAGCAGCCAGAATGGTGAGCCCTCCACAGGTGTTCCCCAGAGTAGGTGTAGGGGATGGGTAGTCTGGCCTCCGCGCTTATCCTCTTTAAGCTTCCCCTGCCAGCGCGCAGTAGGCAGTGTGCTGCTCTGCAGGAGCAGGGAGCTTGTCACCGTCGCGCAAAGGAGAGTCTCTCACACACAAATCTGAGTCTGCCGGCTACGTTTACTCTCACTGGTACAGTTCCAGTTACATAAAGTACACAACCGGCTCCGGACACTGGTTCTGCAGCCGCCACAGTTCACTAGGGGCATCCCCTTTCTAGTCCTTTCGGGCCTCGCAGTCTCTTCCCACGCATCTACTCCGGGCCAGCTGTCGCGGACATTCTATGGACATTCCCGACCAGAAATCCTAGTCCTATATGACGGCCTTTCCTTTGTGTGCTGGGGGTTGGGTTCTGGGCATAAAGTCCCTTCACCTCGTCGGTTAATTTGCGGCTGGGACATGCAGCTGCCAACCAAATCTACAGGGCCGGTATCCTGGTGTCGGCGCGGCCCTCCCGGTGTCCTGACTCATCTGAACCCACCATGGACCCCTTCTTCTCTCCCTCGGTACTCGGCCAGGACCCGGACCAGCCTCATGGTGGCACAGGGAGCCGGGTCCACGTTCTTCATATACTGTGTTAACACTTTGGCTCTCAGGGAGTCTCAGCTTGGGGGTTCTGTTCCTCACCTTCACACTCAGGCTAGGAACATGAACCCATGAAGCGGTACTCTTTGTGTCTTCCCGACTAAGCCCCCCAACTTAATGTTCTTAGGGTTTTAGTCTAGTTTCTTCACCCCTTTCCCAGGTTTTCCTCTCTTCTCTCCACCCTCCACCTAGCTCCCCCCCTCTATTCCTTTCATGACATGGAGTACTAGGTCTGGGGATGGGGGGATGTGTAAGGTGTTGGTGTGGGGTGACTAGCTTACCTGTCCAAGCAGCATCACGTTCTGTGGCCGCAAGTCCACAGAGGCGCCACAGTCTATACCAATAAAACGCTTAATAAATGCCAATCTTTAAGCCCTAACCCTACATTTCTTTATATCCTATTTCCTACATGTGTTTCTTTAGTTTACTTCCTGGAACATTTTTTAGAGGAGTCTATAATGGGACTTCTTGACTGATGGCTGGGGCTGCACTCATTTCTCGACAACATCTACCACCCCTCCTGAAACAGGAAAGCATCACAGGGTAGTGCTGCAGTTACTTTCCATAGATACTGTCGCGGACGTACCCTGATGACATCCTAGTTCTGTAGAGATGATTAAGAAGTGACAACATCTCCAGTCACCTCTGTTGCTCACACAGTCACTGCTTCTTACAGTACAGTCTAATTTCCTGAAACAAATTGTCATTGGGGGTGGTGATAGAAGCAGTGTGAGTGACAACAGCACCGCTCTATGATGGACAATTCATTTGAGGACAGTGAAAGACATTGTGGGGCAGCACTGATGTCACTCATTGCTTCTATCACCTCCATGAAATCAATAGTCATCAGTAGGTGATACTGCTGGCACTCACACTCCATCTATCACATCTCCTGATGACAACTCTTTTCAGGGAAAGGGAATGGGGTATTAGAAGCAGTGACTGTGACAGCAGGGGCAGTGACAAAAGTTGTGGTAAATTCTCGATAACCACATCATCACTTACCAGACACACAGAAATCTCCATGCCATTAACACCCAGTAACTTATGAAGACTTAGCTCTGAAGCTCTCTGAATAAAAATCTAAAAAGTGCCCTGGATGAAGCAGCACCCCCACAGGAAGAACACCCCAGGATAGACAATGGCAACTGTGGCACACACTGCAAACATGGTGCTCCATGTGTGCCAAATATCTGTGGAGAAAATTACATTTGGCAGAAGATTTCATTCACTATAAGATTATGCTCAAAACATAAACTCTGCCCTTCATATTGCCGAACAAGCCTACTTCACCACCCACACTACCCAGCGGCGGACCTTGACCCCCAGGGGCCCTGGTGCAGCCATGGTGAGGTGAGGAGCGGACGGGGGGAGGGTGGTGGCCGTAGGCGCGACCCGGGGGGTCTGGGGGGAAGTGCTGGTGGCCGTCGGCGCGGTACAGGGGGGGGTGCGGGGTGGTGCTGGCGGCCGTTGGAGAGGTGTTTGCGGCGGCTCTCCTACCTGAAGAGCCACGCCGAGTGCGCTCCTGGGAGACGGAGGGGCAGAGGAGAGGAGGGGCAGGATCAGGCAAGGGAAGCAGGAAGCTTTCTGCTTCCCTTGCCTGACCCTCCTCTCCTCTGCCAACGGCTTACGGGGTTAGGCTGGGGGCCCCCCTGCAGGCTTGAAGGGGCCCCCTAGCCGGTCGGGGCCCTGGTGCAGCTGAACCAGCTGCACCACGGTAGTTCCGACCCTGACACTACCTCAATAACCATTAAACCAAAATAACTCTGACACTTTTCACTTCCTCCTAAGCCTAAAGCAGATCCCAAACACCAACCTCAGCACTGACAATAAGGACACTTATTTCAAAGAAAACGTAACTCTTAGTTAATTTATTCTGCAGCCAGCATTAGACAGTGTTAGGGTGCGTTCATATCTGCGTATATAAAATTACCTAGATTCTCAGCCAGAAAAGTTGGAGAGTGTCAGGAGAGTGTCATGCGTTTTATTCTTCTGCTATCATCTCGAGAGCTAAGGCTGGTTTCACATTGCGTTTTTTTCCTGTCCGTGGGGATCCTGTTTTTTGCAGGACCCCACTGACAGGAAAGGACAGCATCGGATGTGTGCCCACGAATGTCAATTCTGTGTCCGGATCCGTGACTTTTACTTTCGCAATATATATACATACATTACGGAAGTGAAGCAAGGGTTAAAAATATATAAAAAAAAACTCTTCTCACCTCTCTGGCGTGTGTCCCCGGCATCTACCATGCTCAAGAACCTGGGAATCAGCTGACCGGGAATTGGCGGAGCAACCCGGTCAGCTGATTGGTCACATGACCAAATCAGCTCATCGGTTTAAATCGTGCAGCCGCCAATCGGTGAGCGGGAGATTTAAACCACGCTGATGCGTCATATGATAAATCAGCTGACCGGGTTGCTCCGCCCCTTCCCAGTCAGCTGATTCCCAGGTCCTTGAGCTATAGTACTGTAGATGCCGCACATCGCAGGGACACACGCCGGAGAGGTGAGGATCTTTTTTTTTTTACTTTTAACCCTTGCTTCACTTCCACGATGTATATTTTTCACTTCCGCGATGTATATTATACATTGTGGAAGTGAAATAACACAGGAACAGAGCAGTTTTAGTGTACTGAGCATGCGCAGTACACTAAAATTGGGTCTGGGAAATGATCCTGCGTTTTCTCAGACCCGTGCTCCATAGGCCCCCATGTTAATTGCCGAGGATCGTGTCGGATTCGATTGTGTCCAATTTGATCCACTGTGCCCAAAATTGGAGCAGTCTCCGATTTTGGGTACAGCAAAAAATTGGACAGAATCAGATCTGTCACAAATCGGATGCCATTAAGGACAAATCCGTGCTGATCCGTTGCCCATAAGAATACATGGGGGCCAAATCTGATCCGTAGCTGTCCGTTTTACAACGAACAGCCATGGATCCCCAAAAAACGCAATGTAAAACCAGCCTAAGTAAGTGTGTGTAGACTCACATAGCGCACAATTCACATACGGATGCTAGGAGAGAAAAAGAAGGCATGACATTCCCAAGACACTCACCAATTTTGTAGCTGACAATCTGGATGATTTTATATACACAGATGTGTGCCAACTCTTTAGGGTATATGTACACAATCAGAAATTGTAGTGTTTTGCATGCAGTGTATCACCAAAACACTGCGTAGTACAGTACAAGCACAGTGGATGGGGTGTCTAGAAATCCCATTGCCACTATGCTTCACCACACCGCCGCGTGTTGCCACACTTCTGCGTCTCCGCAGTATGTTAATTTCATGTTGCGAAGTTGGAAGTGATCACAATTGGGTGAATACAGGGAGAAGTCACCCTGCACCGCAGATTTTGAGTATAGGCGTCTGCGGTCTCCCTGTGTTCACCTGCGGCTTCCCTCGGGTCCGGAGGCACTGCGTCCAACACACAGTGCCTCCGGATCTTGTGCACACAGCCTTACACAGAGACTAAACAACACAGCTACATTTTTAATGACACAAAATTGCAAAAATTATTTTTAGCCCTAAATACATGCACTTATGTAAGAAAAATTATTGTGGCCATAGGATGACAACCCCTTTAACCTCTCTCATTCTTCCAGAATCATTCCCTCCATGCCATCATAACCCCAGTATTAAAAAACATCCCTTTACTAAAACTGTTCTACTAACTGCAGACCTGTCTCTATAATCCCCTTTATCTCTGAACTGCTGGAATGCTTGGTCCAGTCCTGTCTGATCTGCTATCTCTGAGATCATTCTCTTCTTAACTCTTTACAATCTGGTTTCGGCTCAGGACACTGTACAGAATCTGATTTATAATCCAGTTAATTCCCAGTAGCCACACGTTTTATCTACATACACTCCTAAATTGAAATTAATGAAAGGAATGGTTAAAAATAAAAAAATATATGCTCACCTCTCCGCCAAGGGTCCCGTGATCAGGTTTGACGTGCAATTTAAACCGCTCAGCTGATGTGGTCATGTGACACATTAGCTGATCGGGTTGCCCCGCCCTGCCTGGTCAGCTGATTAAGGTCCTTCAGCCATCGGAGGTGAATGCAGCACATCGCGGGACGCTCAGCAAAGAGGTTTTTTTTTTTTTAACCATTCCTTTATTTGATTTCACTTTAGCAGTCTATGTATAGTATAAAATGAAATTATGGGAGCAGAACGGTTTTAGTGTACTGAACATGCTCAGTACACCAAAACCGGATCCGGGAAACAATCCTGTTCTTTCCCGGATCTGGCGCCCATAGATTCCCATGTTATAGGCGGCAGATTGCCCCGGATTTGTTTCTGTCCGGTTTGGTCCAGATTTTTCACTGGAGCCCAAAATCGGAGCAGTCTCCCATTTTGGGGCTGGGAAAAAACGGGACAGAAAAGAATACAGGACTGAACTGGCCATTTATGGCCAATCCAGCACCATAGGGATACATGGGAGGCAAAAAAGGATCTTTTTCGGTCCTTTTCAAAAAGGACAGAACAGGATCCCAAAAAACATGGTGTGAAGCCAGCCTAAGTGTATGCTTGAAACACAACACCAAAGACAGACCTATAGCTGTTCCCATGCCCTCCATGCACTCAATAGCACTGTATACCTAGACATATACAGTTACTGACTTGTGCTCAGCTTATGCAGCTTTACATGGTTGCCCCTATTTACTATACCGATGGATGGACAATACGGTCCTGCTCATCATTATTGGCACCTATGAAGTTTAAGTACATAATATTGAATATATCCTGTAAAAAGGAATCAAGTGAAAAAGCTTTTTTTCTATAGAGACTTATATTAAATACCAAAGGGCAAAACAACCAACAAAAACATAAAAATTATCAACTGATCTTTAACAAAGAGTACCTTGACAAACCACAATCCTTCTGTGAAAATGTTCTGTGGACAGATGAAACAAAAATAGACCTTCTTGGCAATGCAAAGCAACAGTTTATTTACAGAAGGCGCAATGAAGCTGATAAGGAAAACAACACCCTACCAACAGTTAAGTATGGTGGAGAATCCACAATGCTATGGGGTTGCTTTGCTGTTTCTGGTACTGGACCTTTGACCGTAACACAGGAATCATGAAATCAGAGAATCAAAAGATTTTAGTCCTACCCAGAGTAAAAAAACTTGGTTTGAGTTCAAGATCATGGGTCCTCCAGCAAGACAATGACCCAAAGAACACATCCAAAAATGCAAAGGAATGGTTGAAAAAGAAAAATTGGACTGTTTTAAAATGGCAGCAATGTGTCCTGACCTCAATCCCATTGAAAATCTTTGGGGTGAGCTGAAATCTGCCATTGGGAAAAAGAATCCTGCAAACATTCAAGAGACTGAAGAAACTGCAAAGGAAGAGTGGGAGAAAATACTGGCTGAGAAATGAAAGAAGCTTATAGATGCTACAAGTATCGTTTGAAGGCTTCATCAATGCCAAAGGGTGAGCAACCAGGTATTAATTAGGGGTCTTTATTGCTGCACATATTGCTTATTATGTTTTTTCTTTGAAGTTGCAACATGTAAATTGAAAAACAATGTTTTATTGTATTACTATGGACTATTAATTAAACAATCCTGAGGATATAACCTTGGTACATTTCCATTTATTTCTAAAGATATTGTACAATTCATGAAAAAAATGAAGGCAGAGGTGCCAATAATGGTGAGCAGCACTGTACATGATGAGCACTTTTTTTCTTTTTGTGTCCCCTATTTCCTTGTACGTTGTACACCAGTGAGCTGGACCCTCACTCCCATAACTGATAAACTATATCAAATAAAAGAAAGGGAAGGGGAACAAGAGGCGCAATAGTGCCCTATCACTCAGACACTTCAAATGTAGGTGGTATAAAGGCAACCACTCACCTATTTCAGTTGTGAGACCCACAACTGGTATATAGACATGTAGTGTTATATCCTGATGGCTGCTGCTGGACTCCCACCGACCACTAGCGCGTGGAACCACAGACGTTGTACGGGAAAAAAACGGTGTTCTACAGTCCGCGCTGCCAAGGTCCACTTGTTCCAAGGAAACACACGGGTAGGTGAAGTATATCCAAAATCCTTTATTGCATCATGCTACATGATGCAATAAAGGATTTTGGATATACTTCACCTACCCGTGTGTTTCCTTGGAACAAGTGGACCTTGGCAGCGCGGACTGTAGAACACCGTTTTTTTTCCCGTACAACGTCTGATAAATTATATGTCACTCTGTAATATATAATATTGTCTATACACGTCTTAATCGTAAAGTGCTGCGAAATATGTTGGCGATATATAAAAAAATTATTCATATTTTATCATGGCATTATTGTCTTCACCAACTACTTTTCTCTCGTGACAGATTTTGGTTGCTTTCTGAATGCTAATTAGACAAGGTGACTTTTGTTGCACATTTTCTGACATAGGACCCAGCTTTGTTCAATAGGAATGTATTAGGTTACAAAAAATGTATAAAAAAACAAAACAGAACAGAACAAAAGTCCCATCTTCTTGGAAATTAATGAAATTGACACTGGAAAATAGAGCAACCTTTCCACTGGAAGAGAAGTAAATGTGATTTAAAAGAGTCGTCTGGTCTTCTGATATAAGTCTGAAGTCACTCTATGTAACGACAGATTTCTCAATCCTTCGGGCTTAGACACATAGGTGTTGAGATCGGATGAGTTCAATGGGAGAAAATCTTGCATTTCACTCTGACCAATGTTAATACATGAGTGAAAGCAGATGAATGTTTCACTTCAGCTTTTTTCTCAATCAGATTCTCTATATTACCTGGAGGCTGTGCATGGCTGTATATATTACTTGGAGGCTGTTCTTAGCTGTATATATTACCTGGAGGCTGTGCTTGGCTGTATATATTACTTGGAGGCTGTTCTTAGCTGTATATATTACCTGGAGGCTGTGCTGGGCTATATTGCATTTGAATGCTGTGCAGGGCCGTATGTGTTATATGGAGGCTGTGCTGGGCTATGTGTTATTTGAAGGCTTTGCTGGGCTATGTATGTTATTTGGAGGCTGTGCTGGGCTGTATATATTATTTTGGTGCTGCAACTGGCCAAATATATACAGCCCAGCAGTCGCCTCCAGATAATAAATACAGCCCTGCATAAGCCAATTTAGTGTGGCAAAACCCACAGCTAGAATTGAAATGCTGCAGATCTTATCGCACTAAAATACACAGCATTGTAATATTTATAAATCTATATCTTTACATAACCTTGTTGTACTATGAAGGAGGGGAAGCTCAAAGAAATTTCTTGCATAGGGGCCCACTACAGTGTGTGTCCACCCCTGCATGGTCTTACCCATGCTGAAGAAAGAATAGACAGATACATAGGATAGATAGAATAGATAGATAGATAGATAGATAGATAGATAGATAGATAGATAAAAGGAATAGCTAGAACATCTTACCAGTCTCTCGCTGCTGCTTCCAGGGCCGACTATAAAGCTTCATGCATATTCACTGCATTGACCGGCATCAGCCAATCACAGATGCTCATGCTCTGTGAGAGCCTCTGTGATGGGTTATTGTAGTCAGACTGCATTTCCTCAATCTGGTCATTGATTGTCCATGGTTGCCATACACATTGGTGTATGGCAACCAACCTGCCGTCATAGTGTGTTAAATAATTAATAAAAAAAAAAAAAAAACCACATAGTGCTTTGCAGTATTTTTAAATCTAACTGTGACCTGCCACCCTCAGCTGCCTAATTTTACCTTGGCTGGCAAATAAAAAATACATGGGGCTCCGCTCTATTTTTAATTGCCAGCCAAGGTAAATCTAGGCAGCTGAGGGCTGGTATTCTCAGCAGGGTGACGGCCCTGTGTTTTAGGGCCCCCCCTACGCTAAAGAAGAGCAGCCCGCAGCCACCCCTGAAAATGGTGCATTCATCGTAGCACCATTTCAGGGCGAATTTCCAGGCTTTTCCAGTGGCCCTGGGGGCGATGGCATGCTGGGTAATAAGGGGTTAAGCTTTGTATTGCCAGCTGGTGTTAAACCCTGAGATTCTTAATGTTGGGCCAAGTTAAACCTCGCTATTGAGAATCTCAAATAAATATTAAAAAAGACACAGCACAGAGACACATTATTTTCTTAGAAATAAAAATACAGAGACACTTAGTGACCCCATCTATATTAACCCCTTAACCATCATATCCCTCCAAGATTCTCATCTTCTCTCTTCCTGGGCACACACATTTCTGCTACATCGGAGACCACGGAGACGAAGAACACGTCTTCTCCCTTCGGTCTTTGATCACTGAATAACAGTGCTCAGACCTGCTGCATGGTAAGTGGTGAGGTCACCCGAGGACATCATTACCATAGTTACCGCTAGCTAGCAGTTACTATGGCAATGGTGTCTTTAGGTGATCTCAGTTACTCCCTGCTTACCTGGCTGCTATCTCCTGAATAAGCAGCGGGGTAAGCAGGGAATAACTGAAGTCACCAGAAAAAAATATTGCCATAGGAACCGTTACTATGGCAACACTGTCCTCGGGTGACCTCCCCACTTAATATGACACACGTCTCAGTGCTGTCATTCAGTGATCTGAGACCACAGGGAGAGGACGCACTTTGCTCATCCCCACGGTCTCTGATTTAGAAAGCTGCATGTGTCAGAGAGAAGATGCTGCAGAGAGCACTATCATCTCTGCAAGAGAAAACATGCTACATCCAGAACGCAGAATGTCCTGAGCGTGGGTATGTAATGTACCCTTTTTCAGCCAACAGATAATCGATTATATAAGGGGCCAGGTGTCCCCACAGCTGATCACCTTGGGTCACCATTTTATTGAATAATTGAATACATCCATTATCAATGGATCCTTCCATTGAACAGAGATGGCCTATAGTGGATAACCACAATTCCCGCTCTGCTTTATACACTACAATAATACACCACAATATGTAGGCGAGTTTATTTTACCTTTAATTGGGTCTGCTCACCTCATTAGTATGTTATTTTAACTCTTTTCTT
This sequence comes from Allobates femoralis, assembly GCA_033576535.1. Classification (NCBI taxonomy): domain Eukaryota; kingdom Metazoa; phylum Chordata; class Amphibia; order Anura; family Aromobatidae; genus Allobates; species Allobates femoralis. The sequence continues at coordinate 102,253,047 of JARQOC010000002.1, read as the reverse complement.
TCCAGATTGCTAATCTTAGAGTGAAAACTGCATATAATCCCTTAATCACTCTACATACGACCAGAATACCTGGTCTAGCACAAGAATTAATATGAACAAATTTCCAACATCTTTTTGTCTTTTGTCTAAATTGTTGCACTAATGCGATGTTCCCACTTAGTCCGGATTTTCAGTGTACCGCCTGCCTGGAGGGCGTCTGTATTTAGGGCTCTATATTTAGAATGCAATGTGAGACTCCCCCATCCCAGACAGGAAGCACCACTCCTTATTTCCAGCGCAGCGGAGTCTCTGCACCTTACAGCAGCCATTGAGGGAGCACAGCATCGCCCCTCCGCAGCTGGAGGGCTTTTCCTGATGGACACCAGAATCCACATTTGATGTCATTAGAAGCAAGGTGTTCTGTAAAGGTCAGCTCAGTAGGGGACCGTCACCATGACATATCTTACTATTAATAATTAACTCCTTGTGATTTCATAAGAATAGTCAATCCACAGAGTGAAAGAAAAGTGATAAAGTAACTTCCAGGTAAGAAAAAAGTGAAACATAAACTTGTGAAACCACAAGGACGACATGTATTCGTATTTCACAATTTCACATCTCTTTAGGTCGTTACTTTTAGTTTTATTGCTTTTTAATCCCATGGAACGGCCAGCAAAACTAATATATCCAAGTGTGAAGTGGCTGGTGCCGACAACGATGCTATTTTATTGAAGTGACTGAAATTCTTATAAGGCTCCATTCACACTGTGTGCTTTTGGTCTGTTTTTTGCTCTGTTTTTGCTCATCAGTTTTTGTAGCCAAAACCAAGAGTGGAATAATCAGAGGAAAGGTCTAACGGCAGGGACACACTTGTCCGACAGACATGCGAGTCTGTCGGAGGAGACTCTCAAAGGGCTGGAGCAGTGACCCGGAACGGCCTCTTTCTGTCAGGACGGGGCTGTCAGCTGATTGTGCATTTGTGCAGCTCTACACTCCCCGTCTTGACAGAAAGAGGCCGTTCCGGGTCACTGCTCCAGCCCTTTGAGAGTCTCCTCCGACAGACTCGCATGTCTGTCGGACAAGTGTGTCCCTACCGTAATAGAAACACCGGCACCACTTCTGTATTTAATCATCCACTCCTGGGTTTGGCTACAAAAACTGATGAGAAAAAAACAGACCAAAACCGTACAGTGTGAATGGAGCCTAACACTCTAATACGCGAGTGGTGCACATAATGAAAATGGTGCCAACCAGGGGCAACCAAGGAACTCGCACTGGGGAGGAAGGATAAAGAAAGACCCGATCCACATAGTCCCGCCCTGCTGCATATGCCAGTCAACTGCTGCACTCATTTCTGGACCTTTGCAAACAGTTTTTCCTGCATTAAGACATACAATCTGGAAAATGAAGGTATGATCTGATTAACCTTCCTAGCGCCAATATTGCACTGCCTTTACTTTACATATCAAAATCCTGCTGGTTGGTCCCCTTTAAGAGAAGCACTGTTGCTTTTTTTTCCTTTTTAACCCCTTCCGCATGCTGTCCTCAGCTTACACAGCAGCAACCTGCTGACAAATACCCTTTAATCCCCCCATCTTTATTCAGTATTTTCATGTCTGCCTGTTCTCACAATCCTATCCTAGGGAAGAGGTGCTGCAAAAGGGCCTCAAAAGGGACAGAGTCATTTTATCAAACACAGAAGAAAAATATAGAATGAAAACTATACATTCGTGAATACACAGAAAAAAACCCCCATAAAGTTGGGGTACAAGAAGAGATACTAAAGTTCATTCCATAATTCACTGCTCAATTTATTTAGTTGCCTCTTGCGCCTTAATTTTCACTAAAACCTGGCGATCATACCTATAAGATATATTTCAAATTTCCCTACACAAATCACACAAGTGACATTCATGACCACTTTACACGTCCCAACATTGGTCCGATGTTGGATACAACGCCGCGGGAGCGCGCTTTTTCTGGGCAGAATACCAAGATCGCACAGGAGATGTTATACAGCACGATATAGGCACGCAACGCCACTACGATGTGTACGCCCCCTTGTACAGTCGACCCAGGAACGACTATTTAACATGGGAGAGAATAGGGGAAGTTGTACTCCACATCGTAGTTGGGCTTTCACACAGCACGATCCGGCCACAACGTCCATCCAATATCGGGCCGTTGGAGAGCAGGCTCATTTGATCCCCGATATCGTTCTGGCATCGTTCGTGCATCGTATTGGACATTTACACCATACAACGCACGAACGATATCGGGGCCAACGCACGAACCACGTGACTTTTGGTCGGAGTTGGACACCGATATCAGGACGTGTAAAGTGGCCATAAGAGTTATCCAGCCATCCTAATGTAAGGATTGAGAGCCCTATACGTTACTTCTCTTAAATATTAATGTGGCGCCCTGCCAACGCAGGTAACCACAGATCTCTCTAATGCACAGCTGGGTTTCCACAACAGGTACTTACTATGAACAACACCTTCCACCCCGGCACAGTAGGGGAAGCTCAACTTGCTGCCCTTAGTCAAGATCCCCTGTAAATACTGCTGCTGGGGAGAAGCTAGTCAGAGTGTGTGCAGACGCTAGAAGAGCTGCAAGGACGTCCTGGTGGTCGGTGCTGCGTGTAGGCCCGAGCCAGTGACCCAGAGATGCCCTTCAGCGTCCCACAAGCCTAAGTGGGACTGAAGGCAGGGAGCACAGAGCAGAAGTAGAAGCAAGGGACAAGTAGCTCAAGTTGGGAGTTCGTTCCAGAGAAGCCGGATATTGGGGATCCGCACTGGTGGGAGAACTACAGGCCCACAGAAAACTCCTTGGCACCAAGGAAGCTTCAGCTACACGGTCTCCTGAGGTAGCCAGGAACAGCAGGACACTGCAGTGCCAGAGAAGGTCGCTATTCTGGGCATAGAGACATGGTATCTTAGAGTGTTATGTGTGAAAAAACAGGTGGACTGGTGGGGCTCATTCAAGATTAAGGCATACCCATTTATAGAATTAAAGACAAAATGGCACTCATCAGGTCTTTACCTCATAAAATCCTGTGCCAAAATTAATAAAACATGAAAACAGTTGTGATATTTGCTCATCAATCATAATGAAAAATATTATATACCGTATATACTCGCGTATAAGCCGAGTTTTTCAGCCCAAAAATTTGGCTGAAAAGTCCCCCCCTCGGCTTATACGCGAGTCACTGTATACTGTATACAATGTATACAGTATACAGTGCCCCCCCATATCAGTATACAGGCTCCCCCTTGGGTAGTAATCCTGTAAAGGAAGAGATTAGTATACTTATCCCTCCGCTGTCCCGCTGCCGCTGTCCCGCCGCCGCCATCGCGCTCTTCCGTCTTCATCCAGCGTCTTCCGTCTTCTTCCGGCTTCCTCCGATGGTCGCAGGCAATGACGTCATTGCCTGACCGACAGAGGAGGAAGTCGAAAGAAGACGGAAGACGCTGGATGAAGATGGAGCAGCGTGATGGCGGCGGCGGGACAGCGGCAGCGGGACAGCGGAGGGATAAGTATACTAATCTCTTCCTTTACAGGATTACTACCCAAGGGGGGACCTATATACTGATATGGGGGGGGCTGCTTTATATACCTCTGGGGCTGCATATACCTCTGGGGCTGCATATACCTCTGGGGCTGCATATACCTCTGGGTCTGCATATATCTCTGGGGCTGCATATACCTCTGGGGCTGCATATACCTCTGGGGCTGTATTTACCTCTGGGGCTGCATATACCTCTGGGGCTGCATATGGGGCTGCATATACCTCTGGGGCTGCATATACCTCTGGGGCTGCATATACCTCTGGGGCTGCATATACCACCACTGGGGCTGCTGTATACTACCACTGGGGCTGCTGCTGTATACTACCACTGGGGCTGCTGCTGTATACTACCCCTGGGGAGGCTGCTGTATACCTCACTGCTGGGGGCTGTATACCTGTGCTGGGGTCCACCCTCGGCTTATACGCGAGTCAATAAGTTTTCCCAGTTTTTGGGGGCAAAAGTAGGGGGGTCGGCTTATACACGGGTCGGCTTATACACGAGTATATACGGTATATAATTGTTCAGTTTTTAACCCTTTAAGGACTAGGCAATTTTTTGTCTTTTCGTTTTTTTCCTCCTCTTATTCTAAGAGCTGTAACTTTTTTTTATTTTTCATTTATTTTTCCATCAATAAAGACTTGTGAGGGCTTGTTTTTTGAGTGACAAACTGTACTTTTGAATGACACCATCTGTTTTATTGTATGATGTACTGGAAAGGGAGAAAAAAATTCAAAGTGTGGCAAAATATAAAAAAAAAGAGTGCAATTCTGCCATTATTTTGTTTTTTTTTCATTCACAGCGTTTATTTTACGGTAAAAATGACCTGGAGGTGTGATTCTTCTGGTCAGTATGATTATACAGTTACAAGTGCATCTCAATGAATTAGAATATCATCAAAAATCAATGTAATATTGCCACATTTCAGGGAGTTTCTGGGAACCCTGAAGCACATGGACTAATAAATCAATATTATATTCACCCTTTGATGACTCATGGAATATGGCAGCGTGGTTTTTAACCCTTTATCCCCCCTACTTTAATTTTCTTAAATAGTGCCCTTACAGGGAAGTCTGTTAATCCCTGAGTAGGACCGCCCACTGCACTAATATACAGACACCTGGGATTTCAATGAATAAAATACAAGTTTTAGGGTTCACTAATATTTGCATAGAAAAAATTTGTTCAATTTCCATCCTCAAAAAGTTGGACATCTGACATCCGTTTGGTATTCCTTATGTCATGTGAGTGTGCAATTTTATATCTCACCTAGCATCTGTATGATATGTGTTTTTTTTCTCAGCAGCTATTATTATAAATCATTTACCAGACCATTTACAGTGATCTGTGCTACAGAATGGTAATGAATCTGTAAAAAATGGAAGGCACCCATAGATTTGCATTGGCGAGTCTCAGCCGTATTATGTGACCATAGTAATGGAGATGAGAAAATATTGCATCAATTCCTGTTTTTATTGTCTTGTCAGTAAATTGACAAGACAATAAAAACAGGAATTGATGCAATATTTTCTCTTCTCCATTACTGTGTGCCTGAGATATTACATATTCTTGTCTGCTATTTTTCTCAAGAGCACCTTAACATACCAGTGAGCCGGGTTTACCCCTTTATTTTGTATTATGTGACCAGACACAGCATGCTGTGATTTTTTTTTTCTCAGGCCGAAAAGAGCTGGGAAAAAAAATCACAGATCAGCACTGCTTTATTCTTTAAAGCACCACTCCAGTATTTTTGTCTTTTTTCAGCGTTGATGTGGTATTTTAACTGTAAATCCCCTGCCCCAGTATCATATAGCTTTTTTATCCTTATTCGGCGTCGCTTTGGTCCCGCGGCTCCATCTTGTGTCTGTAAATCCTGTCTGGCCGGAAGTCAGAAGTTATGTCACAAGCACTCAATGCAAGTCTAGGAGAGCCAGAATGAGGTCTCCATAGACTTGTACTGAAAAGTGACCTCCGGCGCTCTCCATGAAACACTCAAGCTGCCAGCAGGTCATATCAAGCGTAGCACCGGTGGAAAAAGATGCAGGCAGTGGAAGATAAGTATAAGACTAGGGGCAGGGGACTTACTTTTAAAGCACTGCTGCATCGGTGCAATAAAAAAAGGCTGTGGTGATGCTTTAACATTGGTACGAGTGCAATCCGATCTTTTATTGTATTTATACGCAGATGAGATCGAACTCTTAGGCGGGTTTCACACTAGCGTGTAGGTCTGTTCCGTGGGCATGTGTCTCAGTCTGGCAGCTTATGGATCCGCCCTGCGTCCCTATGTTTAAAAGGAGGACGCAGGGTGCATGCGTAGGCATCAGTATGTATGTATTTGCATTGTGCTGTGTCTTTCTTCTGTTGGCGAGAAATGCAACTTGCTGCGAATTTTGAGTGTCAGAGGTTGCTTGAAAAGAACGGATGCATCTTGATGCGCTCAAACAATGCATAGAGCTGAATGGCGATGCCTTGAAATCCGGATGGCAGCAGGAGTAGATGGACTAGTCTCTCTCTCTCACACTCTCTCTCTCATCAACAAATACTATATATCATCCTGCCTGGAGATCAGACACCATTTCCAACATCTCAGGTTGCCTATGTGGCTATAGTACCTATGTGACTGCAGATAGTGCTGGCACTATGACTGTATGTCCCATGTATGAATACAGGTAGTTACAGCACAGATGGTACAATGCTATACTGTCAGGCTTTTCTTATTTACTCTGAGGGTGTTTAGCAAGGAGCGACCATTTCCTTATGACATCAACTTCCACTTTTCTGCTTTCAGACAGTTTAATTTTCCGTTAGCTTATCCAGCACAAGAAATGTTATTTTGCTATTTTTAGTAATTTTTTTTCTCGGCGCCAATAAAAATCAGTAAAAACAAGGAGTAAATGTCCCAGGAACAAAATACACCCAGTCTAAAATTATTATCATGACTCTGAAATAAATGTGCTTCAATTACAAAGCATTCACTGCAAAGGTGGGGAAATGTCTGCACCCAGTGACACAGAGACCACTACAACGCCCAAACCACAAAGAGTATTCACATCTCCGCTGTTACTAACTGAGGAAACATTTACTGGTGGTGACCTGGCTCAGAGTCAGGGAATGAGTTGTTAAAGATCTTGCGTCACCCTCCCTCCCAACGCTACTAACTTACCATCATTGGACGGCCCCTTCCTGGAGATGCATCTTTAGGTATGTTCACACCATCAGTTTGTGATCAGTTTTTTTTGCTGTGTTTATGTACAAAAAACAGATCAATTTTGGTGAAATGCTGTGCCAACATTTTTCCTTGATCAAGTATTGTTGCAAACACCTGATCAGGAAAATAAGTAGCATGTCCTATCACTGATCCAGTTTTGGAGCAAAAACGCTCCAATACTCACCCTCCCCGGCAATCCCACGGTGAGCTCTGTTTTTTTCTCCCTTCCGTGCACTGGCAGGAGCTGTGCAAAATGACTTAAGGTACCGTCACACGCAGCGATATCGCCTGCCGATATGTGGCGATATAAAGTGCGCACTCATGTTTTTCGTGGTCGCCTCAGATTGCCGATAGCAGCATCACACGCCGAAATATCGCCCTGAAGGCAATGTACCAGAAATCGCCTCCCCTACAGGGGAACCAATTTTGCCTCATTCCATCTCAAAGGTTTCATAAACCTGTCAACCTGTGACCAGCGATTAGGCTGGATCGCGCCGTCTGACACTGTTGGCGGCGCGATCCAGCCTATATCGCAGTGTTCCTGAGCCATCGCTCGCTGGGCTGAGCCCAGCCCAGCGAGCGATGGCTCCGCCCACATCGCCGCCGCATCACCAGCAACGTCGTGCCGTGTGACAGCTGGCCTGCGATGTCGGAAGCGAGCGTGTACCTGCACATCGCTTCCGACATCGCAGGCCAGATCGCCAAGTGAGACACCACCTTAAAACTAGCAAATACTCAGATAGGAATCCTCACATTGTACGCACTGAGTTTGCAGTCAGAATCAGTATTTGCAGTGTTACGGATGCAGCGTGTTTGTGCCGCGTCCATAAGGCTACATTGTGCAGTACAGGCACAGAGAATGGGGTCTCAAGAAATCCTGTGTCCTTCTTGACTCCGCAGCGTTAACTGACAAGCGGGACGGCTTTTTGCGGCGCCGCTTCTCCGCAGCATGTCAATTTAGCACTACGGAGTCGGAGACGATCTCAGCAGGTGAATGCAGGAAAAAGAGACCCTGCTCTGAACGCAGATCATGGTCACCGGCCAGCTGCGTTCATCCGCGGAGATTGCTGGCTTCCCTCTGGTCCAAAGACATTGCGTCCAGGGAGCAGTGTGCCCAGATGGTCAGCACACACCCTTACGGTTTTAGATAGGACAACCCCTTTAAGGTTGCTTGTTGGGTTTTTTTTTACATGCGTTTTCATCCCATTTATTTCGGCTGCAGTTTTCGTCTCTTTTTATTATCACTTGTTTGATATAAAGCTTCTTTGTTGTGGAAACTTCCTGTTACTGGCTGTGATATTGATAAGGTCAAGGGCAGATTACATGCATTTGTACTGTGGAAACACAATAAAAACGTGTATCTGTTATCTTCGGATTTTCCTTATCTTATTTAGGTCTATGGAGGAAATCCACAAATCAAAAGCATATTTATTGCAAAAGGAATTGACATGACGCAGATCTCAAACTCAAACCGCAGATCAGCACATTGGGCATGAGATTTCTACAACTCCCATATACTTGCTGGTATTGTAAAACACTTTTTTTTTCTGCACAAACATACAGTACACATTGGAAACAATAGCACCACATAGTCCTCGTGGGAACAATTAAACGTCAGTGGGGTTTTTGTATGAGAAATTCTCTCCAAGTTTAATCGTGTTTCCTATCTGAATGTCGTTCTAGTTTAGTGGGAGTTTTACCAGCAGAGTTTGGTCAGAGTTTAATCAATTTCTGTTGGATGAACAAAAAACAACTGATGGAGGTTCCTCTACCTTTTCCTAATAGTCAGTGAAAAACAGCCTCCAACTGCTGTCCAATTTTTTCACAGGCCCATAAACTTGGCGAGTTTGATCTAAGACTGGGGTAAAAGCTGTACAAGGACCACTCAGTTCACAAAAACCACAGACATTATCAACTATCTCATACAGCAGGGGGTCTGCAACCTGTAATCTAGCTGTGCCATATGAGAAGAAACCAGAAGGATCCCACTACAGTATAATGCCGCGTGTCCCTGTTCAATGCTCATCTATAAACTATAGTCCTGATTCATTATTAGCGATTAAAGGGAAGCATGCACAGCGTGTATCAGGCACTGGTTGTATGAGTCAGCGACGATAGACTAGCCGAGAAGGCGGGTCCTACAAGCGCACGCAGGGAGAGACCTGTCAATCCAGGGGAGAAGCCAATGGGGATATAGCTGCCCAACTAGGTCCGCGGTGACTTTTAAGATATATTTTTCGATTAGATGCCGCAATGTCAAACACACCTGATTGAGATCATACAGCCTGTGCCAGATACATGTTGCCTTTGGATTGGAGAGCATATATTAGCTGTCAGGTTCCCTTTAAGTATTTTTTTTTGTCTTCCTTTTATGTGCTGAGACATTTTGGTCCAAATTCATCAAATGGGGGAGTATTGTTTTATGTAATCAAAAATGCTTTTTCTTGGCTCTTTGCTTTATGTGCTTCTTTAGAGGAAAAGTTTATCAATTGTTTCAATAACCTTTAAACTATGGTACATTAATAACTGCACAAAAAAACACACAGATTTGGTAATCCACTAGCGCAGAGTTCCCCAACTCCAGTCCCCAAGGCCCGCCAACAGTGCATGTTAGGGTACGGACACACTGACGTGAAACTCGGACGAATGCAATGCAAGTAAAAATTGCATTGCAGTCGGACCAATGTTATTCAATGTATGAGAGCACATCCGCTTCACGGATGACAAAGCATTCGCAATGTGGAGCCCACTGGGACGGGGTACTCGGTACCGGAACGGGGTACTGCTGGGGCTATCACGGCAGTCTTGGTCCGGACCGTGTCCCGGGTTCCACAAGTAATGGGGGTATTTACAGGGGAGAAAGTCGTGACGCCACCCACGGGTTGTGGTCAGGGTGACCACAGCTGCTGCAGAACCTCCGGGGATGATGTTTGGCAGCTGATGATGTAACGGCTCTCCGCAGGCAGAGCCTGGTTCCCCGGGGCAGTGGTGATAATAGTCTATATATGGATGCATGGCAGGGGTAGTAGTAGAGATGAGAGTTTGTGAGGGCATGCAGGGTTTGAGCACAAGGATCACACACACTCACGGTTTTGAAGTTTTCCAAGGCTTTACTGCAGATTTTGTAGCAGAGTACTGTTCACGGAGTCTGTACTGGGGCCGGGTTGCTCCCACCCTGTCTGGGTCCTCAGCTTCCCACTGCTGCGCTGTGTGTGCGGCCCTGCTTCCGCTTTAGCTAGGCTGCTGGCCCTGTTGCTCCTCACAGGTACCCCCTTTTGCTAGGCAACTTGAGTCTTTCTGTGTGCTTCTGACGCCGCCATGCTGCTTCGCTGACGTACAGTGTAAATCTACAACCTGCACTATCCCGGTGTTTTCTGTGCTGCGTGTTTCAGTCACAGATTCGGATCCGGTCTCTGCGCTCCTCTGGGGCGAGTTATGAGGTTTCTCAGTCTCCCAGATATGTTCCTCTGTTTCTTATACTAATCTCTTCAGACCCTGGCTTCAGGCCTGAAAGTAGTCAGTGGTCCCTGTCAGGAGCTCAGCACTGCTCCCATTTACAGGTCCTCCTCCTAGTGCTCCCTGCACTAAACTGAAATGTCAACTGTCAACTCACTATTTCCTCCTCAGACCAGAATATATCAGGGAGCTGCTTTAGCTCCCCCTTCTGGCCTAGAGGTGCTAGTGCAGTGTCAGGTGTTGTTTCTGTGGCACTTAACCCCTGGGGTGCCACAGCAATATGCTGCGACAGTATGCAATTCACACGCGAGACTCGCCAATGGAAGTCTATGGGTCTCGACAAAAATCACGGACTGCATACAGTCCACCCAAGTCAGATGCGATTTTTCACTGATACATTATCATTCTGTAGCTCAGACAACTGTAAAAAATGTTCCTGTAAATGATTATACAGTAAATAGCTGCTGAGAAAAAAAAGCAGATTGCACTCGGACAACACACGGAAGCCACACTGATCAAAGAATGGACGGCACTCGTACGACTCTCGGATCCGTCAATCAGACTGTTTTTTCACTCCCCAGTGTGTTTCCAGCCTTATCAGGATTTTCTTAGCTTTTGACAGGTGGAAGTTACATTATCAACTGTTAAATGCCAAGAAAATCCAGAAAACATGCACTGTTGGAGGGCCTTGAGGACTGGAGTTGGGGAAAACTAAGCTAGCGCACAGACATGCAACTGCACAAAAATGATCTTGCAAGTGATCAATTAGGCTACGGTAAAACATATGGATTGATAAAAAACAGGTTTATAATGCCAAATAATAAAAATCAAGTAAAGTTCCACAGATGGGTAGTACTTGTAAAAAAACACTTTTTCAATTTACTGCTTAATAAAATGTTTAGCTGTTCTTGAGATATTAACACTTTTATTTACAGATTGTAGCTTAGGAGAACGACCACTGCTGTTGTCTAGCTTGCATGCATTGTGCTTATACTGGGCATGATAAGGTGGTAAGAGCATTGTCCTGGCTAGCTTGAAAGCAGTGCTTACAAGCTCAATAGAAAAGAGTTTGTAAGTATTGTACATGTCCCGCTGTTCAGCAGTGGTGGTCGCTCTCCAATCCAAGGGATGTAAACAAAAGAAAAATGTTAATATCTCAAGAAAAGCTGAACATTTTAATTAGAACTAAATTGGAAAATTCACTATCCGACAATACCCATTTATGAATAAGAGAATAACCCTTTAAATAATGAATATGGCGCACCTAAAAAAAATTGCCACTAAAAGAACCATTTTTACTTTACTAAAAATCTATCAATTGTTTTCACTAAAATGATGCCTGTGATTAAGATTTTTCATGTAAGGGTGGAAACACACTATCCTACTTACATGCCAGTCTCTTGGATGAGACTCAGATCAGTGACCCTGAACGGCCTCCCCCTGTCAGGACGGGAGTGTCAGCTGCTTGTGTTTTTGTGCAGCATCACAGAGAGGGAGAGGCCGTTGAGGGTCACTGATCCGAGTGTCCTCCGAGAGAGTAGGATAGTGTGTTTCCAGCCTAATATGTTCCCCCGAGGTGAATATGTTGATTACCTAAGTGGCAGCCAAAGCTCTGACCAGGGGCTTAACTACAACAGGTGCAGGGGTTGCAATCACATCCAGGCCCTGGAGCCTAGGGGGCCCCAAAGTCCCTTTGGCGTATAGAAAGATTAATGCAAGTAAAGATTTGCAACAATTGGGGGCCTCGTTGGAGCTTTTGCATCAGGGTCCATGATCTAAAGTTATGCACCAGGCTCTGATTACTAACATTAAAAACATTACAAGCTAGTATATGAATCGTGATTAGACAGATCCACCCAATAATTGGGCACAAAAATATTAATTTTGTGATGATGGTTTACAATGATTTACTAATGTATTTTCACCTAAACAAAAACTTAAAATGAGGTAAAAATTGCATTTTGGTGCATAATATAATAGTAGAAAACAAATCTGAAAAGCAGACTTGCCATTTCTTGACCATCGCACCTCCCCAAAATATGCAGGATTTCAAACAAAGGCAGCTTTACCGCCGCACCCCCAACCGCAGCATGTTGCGGTTTTCAGTCCCTTGAAAAATCCTGATGCGCCCGGATGCGGTGTAATGCATCGAAACGACACATTGCTGCCTATGACGCCGCATCCAGCTGCAGGTGAATGTGGTCAGGACACAACAGGATTTTCACTCTGATCATGCCCAGAATAGTGTCAGCATGCTCAGAACAGCTCCGGGGTGTGTTCTCTCTCATTCTTGCCCCTCCCCTCTCCTCCCTTCTCTCTCCCCCTCTGGGAGGCTCAATCCCAGCTGTGAAAAAGATGCTGCGACTGCAGCGTTCTGTCGCATCTGAACTCCGGCGCCTAATGCAGATCATATGCGTCTCAGCCTGATGCGGCTGAGACGCAAATGTGAAACCACCCTAAAGCATTCTGCATTTAGCCTAAAGAGTTATGTATGGACCATCCGGTAGAGAGGAGCAAACCGTTCATACCGTACATAGACTCTCAAAAATTTTCAGTGTTCGGGTTCAGAGTTTGTTAGATATTGTTGCACAAGATTTATGCCATTTGAGCACAAGGTGCATTTCTTTGAGATGAAAACTCACAAAGCTAGATAAAAATAGTGATTATTTTTTTATTCTATGGAAAAGTCATGAACCGTGTGCGTCACTGATAGATTTGGTCAAGAATCTCTTAGGCTAGCTTCACACCACGGCAAGATCCGATCCGGCCGTCAGGGATGAACCTGACAGCCCCGAACCAGATCAGCACACCGGTTCCCGGATCCTCCCAGATTGTCCCGGATCTGGGAGGATCTGATTTCCCCGGATACAAAAATGGTGCATGCTCAGATTTTGTGTCTGGAAGAAAAATTATTATTATTATTATTTATTTATATAGCGCCATTAGGCTCCATGACGCTTTACATGAGGATGAGGGAGACAAGAACAAGTACACTAAATCTAGGCGATCAGGACGTACAGGTACAGGAGGGGCAGGGACCCTGTCCACGAGGGCTCACAGTCTATGAGATCTGATACTTTCCGGATTCTCCCGGACATCCAAAAACCGGATGCCAAAATACATTCATCCGGCGTATTCCGGCCCCATAGGGTTACTATGGGGCCAGAATTGGATCCAGGGGTGTCCGGTTCACACTGGACATCCCCGGATAAAAAAAACGTGGTGTGAAACCAGCCTTAGAAAATACCTCAAGACATGAAAAAATAAAAGTGACTTAAAGAATCACTCAAGATTTTTTTATTGCACCCCTGGAGTCAGGCTTTAAATGCAAGCCCCCGGGCCCTTGTCTGATATCTTCCAGTAGCTTCACCCACTAACACCATTGCTCAATCAGACTCTGGCGAAAAGTAACCTGGCAGCGTGCTTCAGGTTTCATGGTGCGCCCCAGAGGTCACTTTTCAATTCATCTCTATGATGGCTTCGTTATGGCTCTCAAAGATGCAATGAGCGCTTGTAAATCAGCTGGAATTTTGCATTATAATGAGCTATCGGACTGTAAAGGGTACATATATTGTCCTTGCACAGGGGCCTTTTTTTGTCTTTGTTCGCTATCATGTCCCATTATAGAAACTACTAGCTCAAGGGAAAAACAAGTCTTTATTTTCTATTTCTTATCTGATCTCAGGATCTTTCCAGTGTCTGCCCCTTAAAAAAGCTGTTATAATGGTACTCTGCAGCTGCGGAGAAGGAGTGACAGGTTGCTACATGCCTTACCAGTAAGGTGTCTGGGAAGCCATGCTGCGGCTTGTAGTCTTACAGTAGGTGGCAAACCACAGATTGCGTATCTGCTTTATTGAGGTTCGTCTCTTAATTCACCATTTCCATCTAATTGTTTCATCACTAAAAATGATCTTTCCTGTTGTATAAATATTAAAATTTCATCCATTCAGTTGTGTCCGACTATTGGATACCATGTGAACCATTTTCCTCCAAGGTTCTCTGTTTGTCACAGCATCCTTCAGTTCCCTGATGTTAATTCCCATAATGGCATCCAGTCAATGGGTCTAAGGTCTTCCACGACCTCTAATGCCACTGACCATACCAAGCATCATGTCCTTCTCCAGGGAATTTGCTCTCATCACATGGCCGAAGTAAGACAGTTTCTGTTTTATAACTTTTCCTACCTAAGTTGGGGAAAGGCGTAGTGACCTACCATATAAAAGATTCACCATGAAACCATATGTGGGTGGGTGCAGAAAGTATTCAGACCCCTTTCAATATCTCACCCTTTGTTCCATTGCAGCCATTTGGTAAATTCAAAAAAGTTCATTTTTTTCTCATTAATGTACACTCTGCACCCCATCATGACTGAAAAAAAAACCCAGAAATGTAGAAATTTTTACAAATTTATTAAAAAAGAAAAACTGAAATATTACATGGTCATAAGTATTCAGACCCTTTGCTCAGTATTGAGTAGAAGCACCTTATCCACTGTATGTTCAAACCATATCCTATGAGGAACGGTTACAGGATTTGGGAATGTTTAGATTGCAAAAAAGACTGAGAGGAGACTTAATAGCTGTCTACAAATATCTCCATGGCTGTCACACTGTAGAGGGATTAGCTTTATTCTCATTTGCATAAGGAATACTAGAAGCAATGGGATGAAACTGAATGTGAGGAAACATAGATTAGATATTAGAAAAAACTTTTTGACAGTGAGGGTGATCAACAAGTGAAACAGGCTGGCACCAGAGGTGGTGAGTTCTCCTTCAATGGAAGTCTTCCCACAGTGGCTGGACAGACATCTGTCTGGGATGATTTAGTGACTCCTGCTTTGAGGAGGGGGTTGTACCAGGTGACCCAGGAGGTCCTTTCCATTTCCATCTCTATCATTTTATGACTCTATAAACAGGCATTTGGCAGTGACACAATTTCCACAGAGCAGAGATGAAGAGAAGGAACTGTTCTGTTAACATGATATAACAGCAAGCAGGAGAGTCACTTGGCAGAGCAGTCTGTGACCGTTCTTAGCTGGGAGAGATCGTCACACAGCAGCATGGTTAGCAACTTCTTGCCGATAAGTGATTAGCCCCATAGTGAAAAAGAAATGAAGATTGGGATAACCCCTTTAAAGGGAACCCCAGGGCCTATGAAGGTAAAAGAGCCACCTTCAGAAGCACTAAGGCTGCATTCTGTAAAGGTGGCTCTTATGTGTATTATCCCCTGGGACACTGATATAATGAGTTGCGCTGTTCATTGATTTCTGGGGCATACGCCGTGTGCGCTGCCTGACAACTTCGGTCACGTGAGCTCTGCAGATCGCGCCTGCGTCTAGCCCCGACCCCAGCCCCCACAGTGTGACTACATCATAATGCACTGCAGGACGGGATCTGGGCCTTTGTTATACGCAGGCACAATCTCCAGAGCTCATGTGACCTAAGTTGTCAGGCAGCGCACCCAAGAAATCAATAAACAGCGCAGGCCCCAATAACATCAAGCGTCAGAGAGGAGCCCAGAGAGGGGATGACGGACAGCAGCAAGGTAGTTGAGACCTGGGGAGAGAACACAAGTATGGAGGGAAATTTATAAAACTCAATATTTCAGAGTCCCTGGGAATAATAGACATAAGAGGATGCAGCATTAGCGCTGCTCAAGGTGGATCTTTTACTTTAATAGGCCCTGGGGGGGTAGGTTCCCTTTAATGCTTGTCATTTAATTATATCCATTACACTGTTGCTCGTCGATCTAGGAGAGGATTATCGTGTATTTCCTCATTCCCTAACTAAGCAAATGGAAAGGGTTTGTCTTCATGAGACCAATGAATGGCTGAATGGATCATTGTGTTCCCATAGAAGACCTAAAAAACACAATGACCCACTATCATGTCAGGAAATACTAAACACTAAATAAAGAAGAATTTACAAAATCCCCTAGAAGTCTGATAATGTAGTACGAATTTCTAGAATGTGAATGACTTTATTCTGACACATACTGAAGAGATTTCCATATAAGGATCAAGAGTGAAACATTTATTTCTATTAATCCATATAAAAACACCGGATCCGTGCTCTCAGACATCCTTTACTGCTTTTCCTTACAAACTCAGTGCAAACAAGCAGGGATAGTGCTGTAATCTCAATGAAGCCTGAACCAGAAGTTCTCAGGGGCTATTTATACAATGACATATGATGTTAATGATAAGCTCATGATCTTCTGATAAATCAGACATTAGGAGGCTGGGGATCCAATAACAATCAGCAGCTTTCATTTTGGTAGACTTTGGTCATTACGTATTACATTAGTAGTCTTTAGGTAAATGACCTCATGAAATATGACATTTATGGTGGAACATCGGCTACTTCAAGGTGAAAAACATTAGAATGGGTAAGCTTAGGCTGGGTTCACACTGCATAATTTTCACATCCGTGTGGATCCTTTGAATTTATTTTACAGATCCATATTTTTCATGGATCCGTGTTCCATAGAAATCCGTGTTGTTTGACACCGACAGCTACGGATCTATGTCTGTCAGTTTGTGTCAGTGATTTTCAAGGCAGCCCAAAATCGCAACAGTCTCCAATTCTGAGTTCGTGAAAAAAAACTGACAAACGGATCCGTGACAAAACTGACACACACGGATGGCCACTTAGGACCAATCTGTGACCATAGGATAACATGGGAGGCCAAAATTGATCTGTTTTGAAAGATAGACACCGATCAGAAATCAAGCAGCCTTAAATACCCATTACACGCTACGATATCGTTAACGATATAATTTGTACGTCACGGCTTTTTGGGTGAAGCAACGACGTGGTAACAAAGTCGTTGCATGTAACAAGTAGAAATGATCAACGAAAAGTAGGCTGATCGTTCATCAGAGGTTTGTGATCAGGACCTTAAACTAAGTGATGATCGTCCGTCCGACCTCACCTATTCAGAACTGAAGGACATAGGCGAGCCAACGACCGCAAGTATCGTTCGCTTGTCGCAGAATCGTTGCTGCATCGTTAAAGATATCTGTACGTGTGACACCTCACTAGTGATCATTGAAAGTCGTTCAAGCGATGTAGGTCAAGTTGGATCGTTGGTCGGATCATTCGACCATTGAAGAGTGTAACCCAGACTTTAGTGATGTGATTGGCATCAAACGATACATGTTAATCAATACTAAACTAGCCGAATCCAATATGTCAAGGAAGTGTAGAATCCAGCTCACCATTCAGTCTCCGCTCTCCATGAAGACCAGATTTCATCACCGCCATGGCCAGCAAAATCCAACAAATAAAGTAGACGTCTGGCCCTTAAACTTGTCGATCCTTCTATAATTTTATTCAATTAAAGTGTATTAAGGTGTATCTGCCACCAGTTTTGGGGGTTCTAAACCCTGCTCACCACCTTTAACATGATGTAATTGGGGTTCCTGTAGCCCCTTTATATCCCCAAATGTCCCACTGCATACCTCAGAAAATGAATTTTATTCTGTCCCGCGCCATATGCTAATTCCTTGTTTGGGTCATATAGGTGTCTGCAAATTGCGGTCTCATGCCACTATACAGGCACTTTGCAGCTGATGCGAGACCCAAGTCTTGTGATTGCGCAGGTGTGAGTCTTGGGAATGGTTTGGATGGCATTGCGACGTCATCTACTGGCAAACAATCAGGAGGGGCGGTGTTTGTATGGAGCGGGGGCGGATCTGACAACAATCTGCAGACCCCCATATGACCCATAAAAAAAATTAGCATATAGTGCGGGACAGAATAAAACTGTTTTTCTGAGGTATGCAGGAGGACGTCTTGGGATATAAGGGGGTTACAGGAACCCAAATTATACCATGTTAAAGGTGGTGGGCAGGGTTTAGCATCCCCAAAACTGGTGACAGGTGCACTTTAAAGAGCATTTAAAAACCGCATGAGTGGCGTGATCTTGATCAAGGCGTTTCACATGCGTCCAGCACTCTTTATCATAACTCCCACTTTAATTGGATAAAATAAATATCACATATTTAAGAGCTGAACTTCTACTTTAATTTTCCAATATTTTAAACACTGCCAAGCATGTGGGGTTTTCTTATGAAAATGAGAATGGTTTGATCAAGTAAATACATCCAGAAAAAGGAGATTCTGTAGACAAAAAAGCTAGTTGACAAAAGGAGCCAGAGGAGGACATCAAATATACAGAGTGGGCCATTTACGGTATATGGATACAACTAAATAAAATCGGCAATGGTTGGTGATATCAACTTCCTGTTTGTGGCACATTAGTATATGGGAGGGGGAAAACTTTTCCAGATGGGTGATGACCATGGTGGCCATTTTGAAGTTGGATCCAACTATATTTTTTTCAATGCAAAGAGGGTCATGTGACACATCAAACTTACTGAGAATTTCATAATAAAAATAATGGTGTGCTTTGTTTTAACTTAAATGTATTCTTTCATGAGTTATTTCCAAGTGTATGACCGCTTATAAAATTACTAGCTGGGTGCCCGATGCACATGCATCAGGATTCTAGAAGATCGAGTCTCTGACTGGCAATGGCCGCTTCGCGGCCAATGCTTCGCGCTGCTAAGGTGACTCGCCATGCCCGCTGCGCGGGCATAGCGAGTCGCCTTAGAAGTGCTCGCAATGGCCGCTGCGCGGCCAATGCTTCGGGCGTATCCACATGACCACGCTGACTCGCAGCGCGAGCGGACTCAAAAGGGGCAAAAAACCCATTAGTGATTATATAATAGATGTATTGAATTACTGAAATAAATGAACTTTTTGATGATATTCTAATTCATTGAGATGCACCTGTATTATGCACACATTTCATACACATATATACATATATTACGCATACCTACTATTCAAACACCAGAGGCAGGCGGAAAGGCCGAGGCTGCAGCAGAAGACCAATTGAACCATTCCAATCCTGGGCACCTAAACCTTATTATCCGAAAACTTCAAATGTGTATTAAAGAAGAACCACAAAGCAGATTTCTTTACTAAAGGTATCAATTTAATTAGTATAACAGCGCCATTATGGACATGCCTTTACTTCAACTTGCAAGACTGTGCCAACAGGTTCTCTTTACATTAATAGCAATAAAAAAAACTACCGTAATTGAATAATATATTATATATATTTATTCACTTATACAGCACCATTAATTCCGCAGCTCTTCACCCACAACAGCAACACTGTCCCCATTGGAGCTCACAATCTAAATTCCCTATCAGTATGTTTTTGGAGTGTGGGAGGAAACTAGAGAATCCATAAAGGTACCGTCACACGCGGCAATTTTGCAAGCAATTTCACTGGCAATTTGCTGGTTGCAGTGAAATCATGGATACATGGTTCCATTTCTACACGGCAACAAAACAGAACCATGTATCCATGATTTCACTGCAACAAGCAAATTGCCAGGGAAATTGCTTGCAAAATTGCCGCGTGTGACGGTACCTTTAGAAACACTGAAGCACGGGGAGAACATACAAACCCCTGTCTGATGTTTTCCTTGGTGAACCCAGGACCCCAGCACTGCAAGACTGTTAACCACTGAGCCATCATACAGTGCTAACCACTGAGCCACATGTTCACAGTGTTATAAAAAGTGTTATGATTACAGAGAAAAACCAATTAAGGGCCCTTTCACATCTGCGTTTTTCGTAATTCGCGGCAGATGCGGTGAAAAAACCGCATCTGCCGCGTTTACCGCATAACCGTTCCACTTGCGGCGCGGTTGCGGTTTTTTCTATGCAATGTATAGGGGGACTTGCGGCAGATGCGGCAAGTGCGGTTTTGCACTTGCGGCAGGTGCGGCCGCGAAAAAAACCGCAAGTCCCCCTATGCATTGCATAGAAAAAACCGCAACCGCGCCGCAAGTGGAACGGTTATGCGGTAAACGCGGCAGATGCGGTTTTTTCACCGCATCTGCCGCGAATTACGAAAAACGCAGATGTGAAAGCACCTTAAGCCTAGGTTTATCATGATTGTTTTCAATATATATATCTGTAGCTACCAGAATAAAATGCTAGTAAAGAAGAATAATACTGATGGCTTTCAGTTGAGAAGATCCTCTCATACAGTTGGGTTCAAAATAATGGCAATGTGTTCAAAAACATGGGTTAAGCCCAAAATCTTTACAACAGTTTTTATTTCAGTGCATTGGGAACATTGCACTGTTCTATAAATCAAAACATGAAGAGAAATTTATATAATAAAACTCAAAATATGTACGGTACTTTTTTTAGGATTTAGCATTCCTGTGAATCACTAAACTAATATTTAGTTGTATAACTGCAGTTTTATACAACTGCTTCACCTCTAAAAACCAACCAACTTCTGGCACCTGTCAACTGTTATTCCAGCCCAGGATGCTTTGACTACATCCCACAATTTATTGGCATTTGTTGGCTTTCCCTCAGAAACAACATTTTTTTATGTCAGCCCACAAGTGTCCTGCTTGTGCCGGTGTCATGTGACTGGGCGCAGCAGATGACTTCATCTGCTGCGCCCGGTCACAGCACTAGAAGCCGGCACAAGCAGGAAGAAGCCGGGACCGGAAGAGCGGCGCTGCCAGCCAGGAGTCGCCGGAAAGGTGATGTATGAAATGTTTGTTATTTTAACAGGTGCCGCAGCTTGGGGGCCAGATACGAGGGAGGGGGGCTGTATATCACTGCAGAGGGGCCTGTATACCACTGCAGAGGGGCCTGTATACCACTGTAGAGGGGGCCTGTATACCACTGCAGAGGAGGCCTGTATACCACTGCAGAGGGGGCCTGTATACCACTGCAGAGGGGGCCTGTATACCACTGCAGAGGGGCCTGTATACCACTGCAGAGGGGGCCTGTATACCACTGCTGAGGGGCCTGTATACCACTGCTGAGGGGCCTGATACGAGGGAGGGGGGCTGTATACCACTGCTGAGGGGCCTGTATAATACCACTGCTGAGGGGCCTGTATACCATTGCTGAGGGGCCTGTATACCATTGCTGAGGGGCCTGTATACCATTGCTGACGGGCCTGTATAGCATTGCTGAGGGGCGCTATATACCAGTGACGGGGGGCTATATAACAGGATGGGGGTCTGCTGCATTTCTCACCCTAGGCTTATACTCGAGTCAATAAGTTTCCCTGGTTTTGGAGGGTAAAATTAGGGGCCTCGGCTTATACTCGGGTCGGCTTATACTCGAGTATATACGGGTAACTGTCTGCAGCCTTTGGACTAAAAAACAACAAATTTAACTTTCATCAATCCACAAAATGTTTCTCTATTTCTCTTTAGGCCAGCTGATCTGTTCTTTGGCAAATTGTGTCCGCTTCAATACGTGTCTTTTTTTTTTTAACAGTGGGACTTTGTGGGGACTCCTTGCTAATAGATTAGCTTCACATGGGCGTCTTCTAACGGTCACTGTACTCACAGGTAACTTTAGACTGTCTTTGATCTTCCTGGAGCTGATCCTTGGCTGAGCCTTTGCCATTCTGGATCCATTCAAATGGTAGTCTTCCGTTTTCTTCCACGTCTCTGTGGTTTTACTTTCTATTTTAAAGCATTGGAGATCATTTTAGCTGAACAGCCTATCATTGTGTGCAATTCTTTATAGGTTTTACCCTCTCCAATCAACTTTTTAATCAAAATATGCTGTTCTTCTGAACAATGTCTCAAACGACCCATGTTTCTCAAGATTTAAAGGAGAAATGAATGTACAATGTGCTGGCTTCACCCTTCAAGAAGGTCTACTGATTCACACCTGTTTCTTCCTAGAATGATTGACCTCACTAATTGAACTCCACACTGCCATTATATTGAACACACCACCTTTCAATTAATTATTCAAATAAAGACTCAACAACATGCAGATCATGAATTCTGAAGGCCGCTTTACACGTTGCGATATCGGCGTCCAATTTCAATGAAAAGTTACGTGGTTCGATCGTTGAAGTCAATATCTTTCCTGCGTTGTATGGTGTGAACGTCCAATACGATGCAGGAACGATGTCAATGCGATATCGGGGATTGAATGAGCGTGCTATTCAATGCTCCGATATTGAATGGAGATTGGAGCCGGATCGTGCTGTGTGACAGCCCAACTACGATGTGAAGTTCAACGTCACCCATTCACTCCCATGTTAAATGGTCGTTCCTGGGTTTGTGGGCGTAGACATCGTACGGACGTTGGATCCTGAAATCGCAATGTGTAAACCTCAGAAATGCGGGAGAAACGTGCACTAAATGCGCGCTCCAGCGCCATTGAATTGCGAGATCGAAACGATATTGCAACGTGTAAAGCGGCCTTCAGAATCTACTGCACTAACTGGTAAATTGTTTGACATGTTGTAATATAATTTATGCTGAAAACAGTGAATAATCTGGATAGTCCTATTGGACTGCTATTATTTTGAACACTACTGTACATAACAGTGCAACCTGTGTCTGTCTGCAATGTTTCTGCCATTCATACCTTGGCTCCTGAGTTTGAGTCCTTGGCTCTGACAAGTTTTAAAAGTAGATTGTGTTAATTAAATATTAAGAGACCTACACTGAGCACAGAGGACCCTCCCCCCAAGAAAAACATTATAATATAGCAGTTCCGGTGTGTAATGTTGGTTTTCCGTGGGCTCATTGATAGAAGAACAAGACTGTTAGGTAGACTAAGCAGGCAGCTCATCAGCCAACATATGAGCAAAACACTAGTTTTTTGGGTACAATTATTTTTTTAGTTGGCGTAAAAATCATATTTCTCGACGGCACATTGTACTATGTAAACAAGACATGCTGCTGAGCACAATTATAATTCATGTGCACAGATCAATTGTATTAGTGATTGTTCTGCGCACATAGAATTCAGGCTGACCTATGTACACAGGCCATTACATAGCTAGCTTGCGTGGAGCTGTTCGGCAGTCATTTAACACCTCCGGTCGACATGCGTAAACTCAGCATAAGACAGGATTGTGAATACAGGAGCTTCTCAACAGCAACAGCTAAGAAGAGTGCTTAGACGCCTCCGTGCCATGGCTGCCAGGGAGAGATGTTCCCACCTTTACTATATGTGCGGCTGCGGGACTTGGGCAGTGTGCAGGACCGAACCCGGACTGAGTCCTAAGAGTAGAAGCTGCACGGCAACGTACCTGTGTAGCTTAGAGGGAACACCTCCATCTCAGGAGCATACACTACGGACCAAGAACAATACATGGGCCCTGTGCCGTACAATAGCTCATCATAATTCACTATTCCACCTGCATTGGAGAAGGATATAGCACCTTACCTGTCGGGTCCCTGTTGCCCATTGGTGTATCCACCACCCCTGCTTCATCTGATTTGTGGCAACTGTGAGAAGGTCTTCTATCCGCAAAACTAATATTAATGCAGAATGATTCAACAAATAGGGGAAACTATGCCATGATAAATATTGTATCCAGTTGGATGAAAATACGCTAAGTGGGCTGCGCTGCTGCAGGATTCTTCAATGATAGTAATAAGGGTAGTTCATTCGCAATGTGTTAACGCATACCAGCGCTTTTATCAAGTGAGAATCCAGAAGGTTTTGTTTTTTTCACTTGATAAAGGCGCCGGTACGGTTTACAAACATGTTGTGAAATTAAAAAAAAACTTTTTATCATCATTGTTGAAGAATCCATTTCCGGCAGCATCGCAGCCCAACTAGCGTGTTTTATCCAACTAGATACAATATTCCTTGGAGGATTCATCCACCGGACATGGGGCAGCAGCAGCAGTTTTCCTTCATGCCTATAGGAGTTGTGTTTGTCACAACAGGTGATAGCACTAACCAAGCACTTACCTCCTGTCCCCTCATAGGACATCAACGTATTCTACAGTCTGTTCTCCACCTCTAGATTTCTTCATGATAATTATTGTGAAAGCCAAAGAATACGTCTGTAATAAAGTGTCCATTCAGGGTACTCGGCGTCATCATGCAGGCTCTGCTCATGTTATCATTCACTACCCCAACAATGAACTATCCCCATACACTAAACCCTTGGTTCATTATGTGCTCCTTCTAAGGCTGCTTTCACATCGCGGTTTTTTTTCCTGTCCGTGGGGATCCTACTTTTTGCAGGACCCCACGGACAGGAAAAGACAGCATCGGAGGTGACCTCCAGCTGCTATTTCTGTGTCCGGGGCTGTGATTATCACAGGTCCGGACATAGAAAAAACAGCTGACAGGAGGCGGCAGGGCACTTTCACTCCCGCAATGTATATTATACATTGAGGAAATGAAATTAAGTAAAAGCAAGGGTTAAAAATACAAAATATGTATTCTCACCTTTCCAGCGATCCCCCGACGCCTCCATCAAGCTCCCAATGGCTGAAGAACCTGGCTGGGTGGGGCTACCTGATCAGCGTCATTGGTCACATGATCGGTTACCGCAGTCACATGATCGGTTACCATGGATCCCAGAAAAACACAGTGTGAAAGCAGCCAAAGTCACTTTTTTTCTTATCTTTTTGTTTGAATGTGCAGATTCTGTGTCAAATTCATTAAAATGATGTATGATGTTCGATCAACTTGGTGAAACTACAAGCATGCTATTTTTTTTGTTTTATATGTACATCTTTAGTAAAATGACGCATGGCCTTGCAATAAACTTCTAAAAGTCGCATGTTAGTTTTCTAGTTTTTGAATCAAGGAACCTGGACCCCAAACGCTCTTATATACCTAAAAAATCAAACCAAAACACAGAGACCTGAACAGCAGCGGGGAGCCAGCACTGGACCCAATGAAGGTGAGCACTGCACTGTTGGTGATTTTAGGTATATACAGCTGTGCTCAATAGTTTACATACCTCAGCAGACTTTTTGCTTTCTTGGCCTTTTTTCAGAGAATATGAATGATAACACAAAAGCTTTTTTTTTTTCACTCATGGTTAGTGGTCGGGTGAAGCCATTTATTGTCAAACTACTGTGTTTTCACTTATTAAATCATAATGACAACGAAAAACATCCTAATGACCCTGAACAAAAGTTCACATACTCTGGTGATTTTGGACTGCATGCACAACCATTGACACAAATGGGTTGGAATAGCTAATAAAGGTAACATCCTCACCTGTGACCTGTTTGCTTGTAATCAGTGTGTGTGCATAAAAGCTGAGTGAGTTTCTGGGATCCAAACAGAATCTTGCATCTTTCATCCAGCCACTGACGTTTCTGGATTGTGAGTCATGGGGAAAGCAAAACAATTGTCAACGGATCTATGGGAAAAGAGTTGAACTATATAAAACAGGAAAGGGATACCAAAAGATATCCAAGGAATTGATAATGCCAGTCAGCAGAGTTCAAACTAAGATTAACAAATAGAAAATCAGGGGCTCTGTAAAAACCAAACCACGATTAGGCAGACCAACAAAAAGTTCAGTCACAACTACAGGAAAATTGCTCGGGATGCAAAGAAAAACCCACAAATAACATTACATGAAATTCAGGACTCACTGAAAACTAGTGGTGTGGCTGTTTCAAGATACGCAATAAGGAGGCACATAAAAATGTGCTGCATGGTTGAGTCGCCAGAAGAAAGCCATTACTGTGCAAATGCCACAAAGTATCTCACCTACAATACGCCAAACAGCACAGAGACAAGCTTCAAATATTCTGGAACAAGGTCATTTGGAGTGATGAGACAAAAATCGAGCTTTTTGGCCACAACTATAAATGTTACATTTTTAGAGGTGTCAACAAGGCCTATGATGAAAGGAACATCATTCCTACTGTAAAGCACAGAGGTGGATTGCTGATGATGTGGGGATGTGTGAGCTACAAAGGCAAAGGAAACCTGGTCAAAGTTGAAGGAAAGATGAATGCAGCACATTATCAGCAAATACTGGAGGCTAATTTGCACTCATCAGCACGGGAGCTGTGCATGGGACGTTCTTCGACTCCAACATGACAAGGGTTCAAAACACAAGGCCAAGTCGACCTGTCATTGACTACAACAGAACAAAGTGAAGGTTCTGGAGTGGCCATCTCAGTCTCCTGACCTCAATATCATTGAGACACTCTGGGAGAACAAAAGCGCACAGTTCATGTAAGAAAGCCCAGGAATTTACAGAAACTGGACAAATTGCCACTTCAATGAAGAATCTAGCACCACCTTTAGGTAGCAATCCTCAAAGTCAAAGTCGACTCTTTAACGAGCCTTTTAATATGACCAAGGATTCAAGCCAGATCAGAACTGGAGGCTTTTTGACAAGAAGAATGGGCAGCTTTAGCATCTGAGAAAATAAAGAGCCTTATCCACAACTACCACAAAATACTTCAAGCTGTCATAGAAGTTAGAGGGGGCAATACACAATATTAAGAACTGGGGTATGTGAATTTTGGATCAGGGTCATTTGGATGTTTTTGGTTGTCATTATGATTTAACACATTAGTTTGACAATAAATGGCTTCACCCAACCACTAACCATGAGTGGAAAAAAAGTTTTTGTGTTATCATTCATATTCTCTGAAAAAAGGCCAAGAAAGCAACAAATCTGCTGAGGTACGCAAACTTTTGAGCTTGTGAGCACAACTGTAAACGTTTGGGGTCCACATAAAGTGGTAAACCCCAATAATGAATTATCTAAACATATCTGAATAACAAAATCCACACCTACACTGTCAAGCAAACCTAAAAAATTTAAAGATTGAAAAAACCTGGAAAAAAATTGTCCTTAAGTCATAAACGAATTTGGTGCATACATAAAAAGGCCTAAAAAAAACCTTTTACTTAAATACAAATGCAAAAAGGTCTTCAGAATCGGGACAAAAAATAATTTTTTAAAGGCATTGGGAAGACCCAGTAGTTCATGAGCCACATTTGGAAATCTCGATTGTAAATGTCTTTACTCCAATTACAATGCATATATTGTGAGCCCTCGCAGCCAGGGTCCTCTCTCCCCTCCTAGTGAGTCCTCACCCATCCCTTGTAGACTGTGAGCCCTTTCTCATCTCCTAGAGAATCCTCACCCATCCCTTGTACACTGTGAGCTCTCGCGGGCAGGGTCCTCTCTCCTCTCCTAGTGAATCCTCACACATCCCTTGTAGACTGTGAGCCCTCACAGGCAGGGTCCTCTCCTCCTAGTGAATCCTCACCCATCCCTTGTAGACTGTGAGCTCTCGCGGGCAGGGTCTTCTCTCCTCTCCTAGTGAATCCTCACCCATCCCTTGTACACTGTGAGCTCTCGCGGGCAGGGTCCTCTCTCCTCTCCTAGTGAATCCTCACCCATCCCTTGTAGACTGAGAGCCCTCACAGGCAGGGTCCTCTCCTCCTAGTGAGTCCTCACCCATCCCTTGTAGACTGTGAGCCCTCACAGGCAGGGTCCTCTCTCATCTCCTAGTGAATCCTCACCCATCCCTTGTACACTGTGAGCTCTCGCAGGCAGGGTCCTCTCTCCTCTCCTAGTGAATCCTCACCCATCCCTTGTAGACTGTGAGCCCTCACAGGCAGAGTCCTCTCTCCTCTCCTAGTGAATCCTCACCCATCCCTTGTACACTATGAGCTCTCGCGGGCAGGGTCCTCTCTCCTCTCCTAGTGAATCCTCACCCATCCCTTGTAGACTGAGAGCCCTCACAGGCAGGGTCCTCTCCTCCTAGTGAGTCCTCACCCATCCCTTGTAGACTGTGAGCCCTCACAGGCAGGGTCCTCTCTCATCTCCTAGTGAATCCTCACCCATCCCTTGTACACTGTGAGCTCTCGCAGGCAGGGTCCTCTCTCCTCTCCTAGTGAATCCTCACCCATCCCTTGTAGACTGTGAGCCCTCACAGGCAGAGTCCTCTCCTCTCCTAGTGAATCCTCACCCATCCTTGTACACTATGAGCTCTCGCGGGCAGGGTCCTCTCTCCTCTCCTAGTGAATCCTCACCCATCCCTTGTAGACTGTGAGTCCTCACAGGTAGGGTCCTCTCCTCCTAGTGAATCCTCACCCATCCCTTGTACACTGTGACCCCTCGCAAGCAGGGTCCTCTCTCCTCTCCTAATGAATCCTCACCCATCCCTTGTAGACTGTGAGCCCTCGAGGGCAGGGTTCTCTCCCCTTACATGCTGCAACCTAACCCATCACTAGTAAACTGTGAGTCCTTGTGGGCATGCTCCTCTCTCCTGTACCTTAGTGAACCTAGTATTCAGAATTATTGTACTTGTCACATGTAAAGCACAATGGAATAAATGGCGCTATAAAAATAAATAATAATAATATATATGATGTCTCTTTTGAATTGTTAATTTTGGTTTCGTTAGACTCAGTGCATGTTGTGTCTTCCCTTTTGTTGGTGCTATCCAAGGTAAAGATCTTCTGATGTGTGTGTGCAATGGAATAACTACGGTAGTATGAAGCTGTACATCCATATAGGACAGGGGTTCCCAACTCCAGGCCTCGAGGGCCGCCAACAGTGCATGTTTTCAGGATCTCACAGGGGTTGGAATCATTACCTGTGCTTTTGATCACATTAACACCTGTGCAATACTAAGGAAATCCTGCACTGTTGACAGCCCTCGAGGCCTGGAGTTGGGGACCTCTGATATCATATAGGACATATGCCGCACATAGGATAACATTGCAAGAAAATGTATATTGCACACTATGGTGAGTTCTCCTACACAGTTTGCCATTGTATACCATCTGGCCAAGGACAAAAGGACACGCTCTGACAGGTAGTATGGATACAGATGATATATACGCTTCTCCTGACCTCAGATGGAGCTGTGGCCATGGACAGGGAGGGAAGCAGCTGGTACTTCGTGGCTTTCCACTATGGTCACAGACAGGGGTCCTAGCTGGAGACCCTTTCCCACTAGAATATCCACACACTTGGCGATTTTGCCTCTTTTAACTTATTTTAGTTCCATCACATTTCCTAACTCTGAATAGATAGTAATGACACGATCCGATTGCCAGTTGTGATACGTGACTCGCAGCTAGGAGTGTGCACGCCTCTTTAGATAACTCTATCGATCTGTCTGCGATTTAATGCAACTGTTCTGGGAATGATCAATGATTATTCTCAGTCATTATCTCCACAATTGTTACATTTAAAGAAAAATCTCCTCGAGTATGTGTCCAAACACAAGGATGCAATTGTTACTTTTCCTACAACAAGAACAGCTAATGGCAGAACGTCTTTGTATGCGTGCGACGATTACACATGGCTCCAATATTTATTAAGAACCCTTTTATGTCCTCTAACCTCTTGTTCCTACTTGTCATAGTTCTTGCCATTTGTAAGAAGCCATGATGCTGTGGTGAATTTTTCAATTGACATTAATGGGGTCCGTGGGGGGTTTCTGGCCTTAAATAGCACAATTCTTGGCATCAGAAGTGGCGGACGAGCACCCCTGGAGGAGCACCTTGATGGGGTCTGTCCAAGGGGGTAACTACAGTAGGTGCGGGGGTTGCAATCACACCCTGACCCTGGAGCCAAAGGGGACCCAAAAGTCCCTTTGGCCTACATGCTAATAAAGATTTGCAATAATTGGGGGCCCCGTCGGAGCTTTTGCATTGGGGCCCATGAGCTTCAAGTTACCCCACTTGATTTTTGCTTTGGTTGCTGGATATATTAGTTCAGCACAACACTATATGACTAACAAAAAGCAAAACAAGCCTGACAAAATAAGGCTATGTCCACATGATCAGTTTTTGGTCACTATTTGTGGCCAAAACCAGGAAAAATACAGCCTTTGTACATACAGTGCAGACATGTAACCCAGACACTAAATGTATCAGTTCCCACAATGATGTTTACAAAATGACTCAAATCTAAGTCAGATGTCTACACTGGAGCCCTTCACATAGGCTGGGACATCAGAGGGTGAAGTGTCCTGGTGGTCCAGGGGGTACATATCTGGGGTTTGGGGGGTTGTATGAGCTCACACAACAGGACACATGCGGTTGTGTAACTTTCTATAGAGGCAGTGGAGCAGGAGGGGCCATTTGTTTACATTTGTATAGGGTCACCATCTGTCTGGACACCATCCCTGCCCTCTCCTGGACACTCTGCTCCATACATCACCACACATTACATTGGAGCCTATGACAAAGTTGCAGATTCCATGGAATCTCACACACTCACCATTTTGCTAGCGTCCATCTTCCCAATGAGATCCCTTGCAGGCCACTTGCAGACCCCCCCTTGTTGCTGCTGCTGGATACAAGCTCCACCTCCAGTGCCCAAAATGCAGTTTAGGAGTTATCACACAACATTATCACACCCCAGGGTGGGAGATAGCGCTGCCCACCCTCCAGAGGGGGCACACAGGACAAAGTGTGCTGCCAATAAAGGAGGCTGAGGGAGAAAGTGTTCCCAAGTGATGAGGAAGATGATGGAGAAGGGGACACACAAGTGACCAGAGGCTGAGCAGGCAGGGGCAGATGGTGCTGAGGCAGTCAGTCACACAGGGAGCTGCAGAGAGGGTGGGCACAGGATGGAGGAGGGAGCCTGGCACTGCCTGCTGCATCCAGCCACAAGTCACAGCCTGGCATCACACAACTCTTCCTGCTGCTGGGGGAGAGGCCGAGACAGGAGAGGAGGGGCAGTGAGGATGGAGGATTGTGGGAGAGCAGAGCCCCCAGGCCAGACAGGAGGGGGCTCCACATGGCCCCGCCATACAACACCGCCTATTGTGACTGCGGGAGGGAGGGGGGAGGACATGTCTGCTGCTCCGGGATTACACTGCATTCTCCCGGGATTAGGGGATTAGGGCCATCCGTGCAGTGTGAGGGTCCACAGCCGGGGAGGGGGCTCCATCCACAGGGAAAAAGAAGTGCTGATGATGGACACCAATACACTATGGTACATCCACACTACACGGCTGTACACTGAGCACACCGCCGGGTTGTGTACAGTTATCTGTGTATTCAGGAAGGACCAGTCACAACTTTATTATCTTCTGTGCAGCTTTTCCTAAAGTCAGACACTTTGTACAGACACATAACCCACAATGGATCATTACAATCTGTCAGCAGGTTCTTGTCTCCTAATCTGAGAGCAGCATAATGTACAGACAGATTCCAGCTATGTGTCACTGGGCTACTTGCTGTAGTTGTGATAAAATCATTTATATAAGCAGGAGCAGAGGTGTAACTAGGTATTTTGGCGCCCGGGGCACAGATCTATCTTGGCGCCCCCCCTCCTCCTCCCCCTCCCCAAGGTAGGTGAGGACGGGGGGGGGGGGGGGTTGGGGGGTGCTGTCAGCCTTCCTCAGTCACTCACCCCTGCTGTCCCCCCCCTCCTCCACCACCGACTCCTCAGTCACTCACCCCGTCTCCTGCTGGGACCCCGTCTCCTGCTGGGACCCGGTCCCCTGCTGTTCCGTCTCTCCTCCGTCCTCCAGTCTGGACATATGAGGCACCGCCACCAGTGCCGCAGTTTCCGGGGTCTCCTGCGGTCACCCCGCACCGGACCCGCTGCCGCCAAGTCTCCCAGTGGCCCCCGCGGCCCCAGACTGGCGCGGAAGTGACGTCGGGCGCTTCTGCGCCGCTAAACTGTGAATATCAGCCCCTGTAATGTGTGGGCGGCCGCCAGGTATAGCAAGAGGCGGAGGGGGAGGGGGGGTGCCGCTGGCGCCCCCCGCTCAGTTGCGTCCGGGGCAAAAGGTCCGGCTGCACCCCCCTAGATACGCCCCTGAGCAGGAGCTCATCAATAGAGAACTAGTAAACCTGCCGCCATGTAGTCCTCCATAATTATGAGCTCTGTATATCCGGCCTCCACTACTGATTGGCGGCTTTCTGCCTATGCACTGTGCAAGAGCAAAACAGGGAGATAAGCGCAATAGATAGGGGCGTAACTACAACAGGTGTAGGGGTTACAATCGCACCCGGGCCCTGGAGCCTAGGGAGCCCCAAAAGTCCTTTTGGCCTATAGAAAAAGATTAATGCTATAAAAGATTTGCAGTAATTGGGGTCCCATTGGACCTTGCACACCCATGAGCTTCATGTTACGCCTCTGGCAATAGGGTCTTATGGCGGGTTTACACGTCGCGATATCGCAGTACAATTTCAATCAAAAGTCACGTGGTTCGCTCGTTGGACCCGATATCGTTCCTGCGTTGTATGGTGTGAACGTCCAATACGATGCAGGAACGATGTCAATGCGATATCGGGGATCGAATGAGCGTGCTATTCAATGCCCCGATATTGAAGGGAGATTGGAGCCGATCGTGCTGTGTAAACGCCCAATTACGATGCGATTTCATACGTCACCCATTCACTCCCATGTTAACTATGCGATCCTGGGTTGGGAGGCGGAGACATCGCACGGACGTTGTATTCCGATATCGCAGCGTGTAAACATTCAATGCGCTGCGGGAGGAACGTGCACTAATTGCGCGCTACCGCGCCATTGAACTGCGATATCGGAACGATATCGCGGCGTGTAAACCCACCATTAAAGGGAACCTGTCAGGTCCTCTGTGCACCCAGAACCATGAGCAGTT
This sequence comes from Allobates femoralis, assembly GCA_033576535.1. NCBI lineage: Eukaryota > Metazoa > Chordata > Amphibia > Anura > Aromobatidae > Allobates > Allobates femoralis. The sequence continues at coordinate 102,220,418 of JARQOC010000002.1, read as the reverse complement.
CTGGGTGCATATCTGAAACCCCAGCCTGACACTCCACATATTGTAGAATACATAAACAGATCTTGAGAAAAAAGTATTTCTAAAGATCGTCTATGACATGCTAATAGAGGGCTTTGAGAAGGTGATAGTTCCCTCAACTAGTCGGCCTACTTAGCTTCTTATGCACCTGTGGGTGTGATAACAAGCTTTTTATAGCATTGTCATCTGAATTGCTGTATTAAATCGTATGTGCGCACTGCTGTATATATCCCTCACCATTGAGAAGCTCTATCTTTAGGTGTATGCACCCCCGGGCTTCAGAGAGGCTTACTGTGCACAATCAAAAGTCGCCTTGTTTCTGATCATGTGCACTATACCTCCCTGAAGTCAGGATGCATACACCTTAGAGTAGTGCGCATGACCGGAAGTGCGAACAACTTACGATCATGCACAGTGAGCCTCTCTGAATCTGTGGTATGTACACCCGACGCCAGAAAAGCTCAATGAAGGATAATATAGCGATTGTGATGACGATGCTATGGAAAGCAAGTTATTACGCCCTCAGGGGCATGATGACATGCTAAGTGGGCCAACTAGTCGTGGTGACTAACACCCCTTTGACTAGTCAAAGCCCTAATTAGTATCTAATAAATGGTTTATAGAAATATTTTTCTAAAGTCCTGTTTATGTATGCTACTACATAGAGGGACTATAAGGCAGGGATTATAGATATGGGCACAGAACTACTCATGGTTCTGGGAGCAGAGGGGACCTGCCTGCTCCCTTTAACTGTTCAATACAAGTAGTACTGAGGCGAGAGTGCTCACCTGGTAGGGCATCCACAACCAAAGAGAATTTTTTAGGGTGGTTTCACACTAGTGTCTTTGCTATTTGCGTCAGTATCCGTTGCTATCCTGATCAGACATGCGTCCCTATACTTAACATGTGGCCACAGGGATATCAGGTGGCATCAGGATTTTGGCAGATCCGCACTACTGCATCATTTTGACCTCCGCCGTGAAAGCAGAAAATTGCATTTTTGCAGCACACTAAAAACCCTGATGCAGCGTAATGCAGCTAAGTGACGCATTGTTATCAGTGAGGCTGCATCTGTCCGCTCGTGAATGTGGCCAAACCGAATCAGGATTTCACACGTAGCACGCCTAGAGTACCGTGAGCATGCTCAGTAGCCTGGCGAATATCTCTTTCTCTCTGTGTCTGTCTAAGGGACCTTTCACATCAGCGTTTTTTGAAATTTGCAGCAGATGCGGTGAAAAAAACGCATCTGCCGCGTTTAACGCATAACCGCGACACTTGCGGCACACTTGCGGCAAGCCCCATGCAATGTCTATGGGGCTTGCGGTAAGGGTGCGGCAAGTGCGGTTTCGGCACTTGCGGCAGATGCGGCCGCGAAAAAAATGCTATCAGCCGTGTTTTTTTTCGCGGCCGCACCTGCGGCAAGTGCCAAAACTGCACTTGCCGCACCTGCCGCAAGTCCGCCTATACCTTATATGGCGTTTACCGCAACCGCGCCGCAACCGTGCCGCAAGTGCAGCCGGTATGCAGTAATCGCGGCAAATGCGGTTTTTTCACCACATCTGCCGCGATTTGAAAAAAACGCTGATGTGAAAGGGCCCAGCCTCTCTTTTTCTCTCAAACAGTAATTTGTTAGGGTGCTTTCACATTGTGATTTTATCCTGTCCGTGGGGATCCTATTTTTTGTAGGACCCCACAGACAGGAAAGGACAGGATCGCATGTGGCATCCTGGTGCCATTTCTGTGTCCGGGTCCGTGATTTTCACGGACCCCGACACAGAAAGGGCACTTTCACTTCCGCAAGTATATACATATGTTGCGGAAGTGAAATGATGTAAAAGAAGGGTTAAAAATTAAAAAAAATCATGCTCACCTCTCCAGCGTATCCCGCGATGCCTCCATCTAGCTCCCGACAGCAGGACCTGGTGGGGCGGAGCAAGCTGATCAGCTGATCGGTCACATGACCGGCATCAGCTGAGCGGTTTAAACCCCACGCCCGTCAAACCAATCGGTGGGCGGGTTACATGACTGCATTAGCTGAGCGGTTTAAATCTCCTGCCTGCCGATCGGTTTTGGTGCTCAGTACACTAAAATCGGGTCCGGGAGACGATCCTGTGTTTTCTCTGACCCGTGCTCCATAGGCCCCCCATGTTAAAGGCCGCGGATCGGGTCGGATCCTATTCAGTCCGATTTGGTCCGCTGTGCCCAAAATCGGAGAAGTCTCCGATTTTGGGTATAGCAAAAAATTGGACAGAATCGGATCCGACACAAATCGGATGCCATTAAGGGCAAATCCGATCTGATCTGATGCCCATAGGGACACATGGGGACTAAATCGGATCCGTGGCTGTCCGTTTTACAACAGACAGCAAATTGCACACAATAGACCTCGAGGCTGTAGGTCAGAGAAGGGTGGCGCAGATCTAAATGTAAAAGTACAATATTTCTCAGGAGTACAAAGGGCAAGAGAACTCACCTTTATTGTGTCTTGTTTTTTTGCATGTCGACCCACTAGGGGTCTTACAGGGGTCTTTGTCTCCTTGGTATGCTGCTCCAGAGAGCAGAACTCCCAGTTATGAGCCCGTGGAATGAAGCAAATATTCAAGGTATCCAGATGATTGAGCGCTCCCAAGGAGATTGACCTTATGATAAGGACTCTGACTCCTTTTTCTTTCTTGGAGATTTATTTGAAATAGCTTCACAGTAATAAAAATCATAAGATTCATAAAAGCATAGTTAAAACAACGCGTTTCGGCTATGTACCATGGACACATTGTTACATTTGTACACGGCAACAAAATGGAACAATGTGTCCATGATTTCACTGCAACCATTAAGTTGCAAGTGAAATTGCATGCAATGTTGCGACGTGTAAAGGTACCCTAAAGCGGCCGTCACACGCTACGATAAATGGCTAGATATCGTTTAAGTGATCTGCTTTTTGATCGCTTAAGCGATATCGTTTGGGCATCGTTGCATGTAATCAAGCGATTTTACAATGTAAAATCGCTTGATCGTGACATCGCAGATATGTGAGCCGGAGCTCAGATCTAGCGATGAACGATTTAACAATCTGCTTCATCGTGGTGTGTGACACCACGATGAACGATCTCCCAGCGGCAGAGCCTATGCTGGGAGATGGTATCTATGGTAAACGTCGGGTTACTAAGCGCCGCGCGGCGCCTAGTAACCCGATGTGTACCATAGTTACCAGCGATCTCGCTGCTCCACATCGCTGGTGAGTCTGCTTGTGTGACAGCTCACCAGCGATGTGAGCGATATTGTTAGCGATCGTGCGTGCACGTGATCGCTAACAATATCGCTCACTATATTGTAGCGTCCGACGGCCGCTTTAGAGTCCTTATCATAAGGTCAATCTCCTTGGGAGCGCACAATCATCTGGATACCTTGATTATTTGTTACAACAGACAGCCACAGATCCACAAAAATCGCAATGTGAAAGCACCCTTAAACATAATGCAGGACAGATCAGGATGAAAACACATACAAAAACATGCTGCGGCATGCATTTTACATGCATCAGCAGATGCAGAAGCATGCGTTTTCGTCCTGATCCGGATGCAATGCTACTGTAATACTACCCTTAGGCTACATTCAGGCGTAGCGTAATTCGTATTCCTGCTTTTACGCGGCGCTTTTGAGCGCTCACGTAAAAGCAGTGCCAAAGAAAGCTGGATACGCCTTTCAGCAAAAGCTATGGCGCGTTTAGCCGTGTATTTTTGTGCACGTGCTTTCACTGCAAAAGCGCAAGTGCAAAAAGAATTGACATGGCAATTCTTTGCGCTTTTTTCGGCGCACTTTTCCCATTGACTTCATGTTAAAATGGCCTCTGGAAAAGCACGCCGGGAAAACGCACGCAAAAAAGCACCACGGCACAATACGTGGCCAAATACGCCGCGTCTGAACATGCTCTAAGGATCTGTGAAAAACTCTAACAGCAAATTGAAGGTATCTTTTAGTTGCATCTTACAGCTGTTCATATTTCACAGACTGCTAGGATAAACCTCTCTTGGTTTTATTTTTTTATATGCAAGAGAAAAGTGATGGAACACAATTAAAAATGGACACACAGATTGAAACACTGAGCAAAATATGATCCAGCAACTCAGGGAAACCAATCATTATTTAACATGCTGGAAAAACCTGAACGAAGCCTTAATTTCTATTAATAGTGACAGGTAAGGCTACATTCACACACAGCGTTTTTGCTGCATATTGTGAGTATCCGTTTTTGGTGCAGAAACTACATTAAGCACGGATCCTCACAAAGTGTAGCCTCCCATGTATGAATGTGTTGCGTTATTCTACTGCGCTTTTTACTCACATCGCCACGCTAACCCGGTGATCTCTAGCGGTGTCCCATCATTCCCGGAGGCTGCAGTGTCGCTGACTGTAGGACCCTGCGGCCTGCACATCTGACTGTGTGATGTCACACGGTCCCATGGTGCAGTGCCAGGTCCTCCCGCAGGTCCCACGGCCTCGGTATGAGAGGACATCGCTGGAGATCACCGGGGCATTTTAGGAAAGGCACACAAGATAATTATTTTGTCATATCAGCAGTCGAGCAGTGGAGACTTTGATGCATGTGATGGAGCATTGTCCTGCGTAAGTGACACGCCCCTCCAGGGCCTTAGGATACTGAGAATGGGGCTTTGAGGCTTCTTCACGGGAGTCACAGGGACTGAGACCCAGCTCAGTGACCCTGGCGGTGTCATTAAAATTTCGGTGCGGGTGGCTCTCTCTCTTAGGGAAGGTAATCTGGTGTAGAGGGTTTATTTTGGGAAGGGATGACTGAACCTGGGGATACTTGTGTTTTTACGTGACGCCACCGGTTGCAGCTATAGATGCACGACAGTTCTCCTAGGGGCCGATGGTAGGGAGGCAGCAATGTTTTTAAGCCCTCTACACATAAGGCTGACCCACAGGGCAGGTAGAGGTACCTAAGTGAATTGGTAGTGGTGTTTCTGGTGCTCTTGGCATGTTGAGAAAGTTCACAGACACAGCGGGGTGCAGTCTTCAGATCTTTTACTCACAATCTTTGTGTAAGCACTGGGTTCTCAGAGGCAGGGATCCAGCTACTCCCGGATAAAAGGAGGGTACGTAACCGGTACCCCTTCTCTTTCCTTTCTCAGCCGTCTCACACTGTGCTTGTGTGGCGCCCCGCAACGAGTGCGTCACAGGAAGGTATTGCATCCCTAACTGAAGATGTAATATCTTCTGTCTCAGTGATGACATGGTTAAACCCAGAGCTCCATACACCACACAACACACCAGAAGTAGAGGGCCAATCAGGTCCTGGTGGGAGGAGTGTAAGGTGTAGTGTGTGGGGGAAGTTAGAAAGAGCAAGTTAGTCTGTGACGAAGGAAGGAAGGGAGGAGAGGCTGCACAGTACCGTGCAGCCATGAACAGGCAACTTCACTGAGAAGGAAACTTACCGGCTGGGCACCATCAAGCGGTGACCTAGACTGAAACACGGGCAGCTACAGAGCGGGTCCAGGAGTACCAGTGCCCAAACCATCGGATCACCGGTTCCGAGGCGAACAGACGTCCACCGCTGTTTTGCAAACCGGAGTGAAGGAACCGCTTCTAGGAGCACCTCACTGCAGCCACAACCAAGCTGTCTTGTCAGCAGGGTACCCACCACTGGGACACAGAACCTTACAACCGTCTGTAATTCGGCTAGAGAATCCACTAGAAGTTTCCTTAGTACCCTGAACTGGTACACTAAGGCGGCACCGGCAACCATTATAGAAAGGTTAGACAAAGGAGGAACACCTTGGAGCTCTGGACTAAGATCAGTCACCGCTGAGATTACCCGGTCCGTTACCCAAGACTGTACACCCTGTACCACACTAACCGTTACAGTAAAGACCCGTTGCAGAGGAAGTTGGTGTCCGTGCTTTTCTTCAGAACTGTTATTAACTCTGAACACTCAGAACTACTGAGCTGCCATATTCCATCGAGTGCAGCTCCTGGCCCCGGGGACTCCTGCTCACCCTGTGGGGAGCATCTCATCTAGCTGCCGCACATCCCCCGGAGGCCCAAGCAGCGCCGTGCGTTCACCGGACTCCCACAGGTGGCGTCACGACAAACAAGAATCATCCCAATCCTTTAATCCCCTTTGATCTGACCACCGGGCCCCAGCCCCATAGCCTCAGGCGCGGAACCGTGACGAGGGAATCATCGCCTGAGACGGGAGCATCCGGCAACGGTGAGTCACTTGCTTCTCCCTCCTGCCTTGTGCCTCGCTACACAGAGCTCTGAGCCAGTGACTGTAGGCTTTTCTTAGGGGTTGACCTGTAGTATCTTCCTTAGCCCTATGGTTGCCACCTTTTCAGCAGATGTGTGCGGTTATCAACTGTGTCCCCATTGAAGTTCCACAGCCCCCAGGTTGCTAGCTGAGCCTGGTCTGTCTTCTCCACTAGTCTTGGGGTTCCCAGTGCCCCTTTCTTGCGGCCTGGTCCCTCCACTTGCCTGAGAATGGATATGAATCCCACAGGTGGATTGCTCACTTCCCGTGCCTCTGGGACCCCGTCTTCCTCCTGGAGCCACCTAGTTCTTGTCTGTGCTCCTCTGTCTGGCCTCAGGATGAGCTCCCACTAGCTCCAGTCCTCTGGACACATCTCTCAAGTTCGTTTCCTTCTGTGACAGGCTTTCTTTTCTAGCTTCCCTCCAATTCGGCTCTGACTGTCCCACTGTTCTTCTCGCTGTTGTGTAGCAGTCTCTCCTCTCTGCTGTTTAACTGTCTCTTCTCCTTTATAGATCTTTCCCACTCTATTTATACCCTTTGTCATGTGTCCTTCGTCATCTACGTGTGTTCTTCCTGACTTCACTCCTTCCCAGGTGCTCCCTCTAATGACTTCCTCTCCACCCATCCCCACTACAATTGTTCCTAGTGCTTGGCCAGGGTGTCCCGGTACCGGTCTGTACCCATCTTACCCAAAAGTGAGATACTACACCCTAATAGGGGTGCAGTGCCTCTGTGGCGACTGGATCTGCAGGAACGCCATATAAGAATCATGGTTTTCTTGAAAGATGCTTACTTTTTAGTATACCATTGCTTGAAGAACATGTCTTCTTAATACTGGCAGTAGGTTTGGTTGTTAATTTTGAGTCCATCCGCAACCGAACGAGGTCCAACAAGCTCAATTCTTCATAATATTTGTCCACCACACTACCCCAACAAATCCTTGCTGGAGTTGAAATGGATATCTGTGCCCGCTACTGATCCAACCACAGGCCCATTCACCTAGTTTGTCAAGAATCACTCTCATCTCATCAGTCCATAAAACCTCTGAAAAATCTGTCTTCAGATACTTGGCCCAGTCTTGATGTTTCCACTTCTTGCTCAGGGGTGGTCGGGTTTCAGTCTTCCTTACCTTGGCCATGTCTCTGAGCACTGAAAACCTGATATTTCTGGACACTTCACGGTTGCAGTTCTGGAATATGACAGCACTGGAGGATAATGGGTTCCAGGTCGCTTAATGTTTCATTCTTCTCAAATGTGCATCTTTTTTAACATGTTTTTTGTTCCTGTTGACTATTTACAGCAAAACCTTGGTTGGGTCACGAATGCTGCAATTGCACACAGTGTATTTCTCTCCTCATTTCCCCTTCCTCTAATCTCAAATCTCTTCCTTTCCTTCTTTTACTTTCTGATCTGCTTATATGGTTACTTAAGAAGTCTTGTGTGGGGATTGAGGCAATGCACTTTCCTATTTCTGCATTTTATTTGTATTCATTCTTGTAAGGTTTACAATAAAATTCTTCTTTGAAACTAAAAGTAGACTATTGATGTACATATCCTTATAAGGGATGTTTTCAAAAGTTATGTTTTTTTTTTTTACAAATGCCATGTTCTGATGCATTTGCTGTGATATTTTTGCAGTTTTGTTTCTTGCTGCTAAGCACTTAAAATTTAAGCTTTCACAATGACACTTTCCTAACAATTCCCCTTAAAAAAGCTATGAGTTGCATGTGTGGCACCCCTGGGTCAAAGTGCCACAGTGTCATCACTGCCCCCGGGTGGTGGTGTCACAGGAGAGCAACAAAGGGTCTTCTCATCAGGTAACACGCACACAACACTCACAGCTCCAGGCCAGAAGGGAGAGACCAAGCCCGAGTTCAGGGTGAGCTTCCCTATAAATTCTGGTCTGGGATGGGGCTAGTTAGTTCAGTTCCTGGGAGGACTGTGAAGAGGATCTGGGTGTAAAAGAGCCATGCTAAGCTTATCCCAGAGTCGCTAACTGAGTTTCAGGCCTAAGGTTAGGGTCTGAGGAGAGAAGTGAGGACACACCTGGGAGGCTAAGCAACCCCGTGCTAACCCCAGAGGAAAGACGCAAAGAACGGACACCGGAGTCTGAGACTGTGCAGGGTCTCACGTCCCGGCAGTCAACATCGGAAGGTGGGGATTTCAAATTCTCCAGCCACACTGTAGCTATAGACACAGCAACATAGAGAGTTCAGAAGCTGACACCGAGGAACAGGGTGGAAAGAAAGGACTCGATGAGCCTGTCATACCGGTACCTCGCAGGAAGAGACAGGGCCAGCAGTTTAGGTTATGCAGCTGCAGGAGCCAATACACTAAGCTCAGTAAGGGAGCCAAAGACCCAACCGGATAGGAAGAAACCGTGAGTTGCTCTCAAAGACTCCGTAGATAGCTATCATTAACATCTGTTCCAGTAAAGGACTAAGAAAACTACAAAACCGTGAGTCTGCCTGTTACTTGCGTCCATCATCCTGCACCCAACACCCCAACTACCTTCACTGCCCCGGGGAAGCTGCTCTGCCCGTGGAGAGCCACTCCATCCTAGCTGCCCGTCCATCACCCCGGAAGTTCTGCAGCAGCGGTGGCCATCCCTAGCCACACAACACGGGTGGCGTCACAAAATCTTCCTTGTATATAACACCTCTCTTAACAACGCCCCCCGTGACTTCCCCTAGAGACAGCAGCGACCCGGTCTCAAGCACCCCACATCTCTGGGGGCGCATCACATGCATTTTTCACATGCTTTTAGCCTGGAAAATTTGAGTATCAAGTTTTTAAGTGTACAGCAATAGGGCCCCCAGTTATTGCAAATCTTTAATAGTATTGGTATTTTCATATATGCAAAAGGGACTTTTGGGCCCCCTAGGCTCCAGGGCCTGGGTATGATCGCAACCCCTGCACCTATTGTAGTTATGCTCCTGCATCCCAGCAAGTATGTGAGGGTACGATGTTATTAAAAAGCAAGTGAAAAATGAAGAAATTTATCCAAGCAAAGCATCGGCCAGACGAGTGGTGTGAGCCCCGCCACAAATCCTACTCCAGTACCTGCTGGAGTAAGAACTGTGAGGTCGTGAATGCCACCAGTTGTCATGAATTTTACAAGTGGCAGTCTTCACAACTGACCTCAACTCTGCTCACTTTGTCAGAACCAAGCTAAAATGGTGTGAGATTGGAAAACGTTGCATCATTGTAGTGCAGCTGCAACAAAATTACAAGACTTTTCAGAATACTTGAGTAAAAAGCTTTGATGAATCTACCCTTTGTCTTTAAGTCATCTATCTACATTCTGTGGGCAAAAGTATTGGGACACTTAAGGTACCATCACACTGGGTGACGGGGCTGGGGATGTCGGCGGCGAGTGGCGAAGTGCGCACGTTTTTGGCGCCCCGCCAGCGTTGCCGTCCCCCATTTACACGGGGCGACATCTCCAGCCCCGCGCCGGCGAGCTGTCAGGCGGCATCGCCGCCGAGGTGTCTGAAAAACCCAGCGGCGATGCAGGACAATGGGAGCCTATGGCTCCCATCGCCTGACAGGTCGCCAGCGGCCGGTTACATGGGGGAATGCCATCAGTCACCTGGTTTCAGAGCGCTAGTCTAAAACCATGCGACCTCCCGACAGCTCCAAAATCGCCCCTTTACATGAGGCGACATAGGGGCATGTGACGGGCCCTTTACACATTATACTTACAGCAGCTTTTATGACATCCCATTCTAAATCCATAAACATTAATATGGCGTTTGTTTCCACTCTTCTGGAAAAGCTTTCTACAAAATTTTGGAGTGTGTTTGTGGGAATTTTTTCTCATTCATCCCAAACCAGAGAGGTCAGAACCTGATGTTGGTTAAGACAACTTGCTATGCAATCTTTGTTCTGGGTCATCCAAAGGGTTTTAGATGGGATTAATGTCAAGACTCAGTGTGGTGGTCAAGTTTTTCAGCACCCAACGTCCCCAATCATGTCATTATGGATCTTGTGGACTGAGTAACAATCATGCTGCAGCAGAAAAAGGACTTCCCAAACTTGTTTCCACAAAAGTTGGAAACAAATGGTCAACATGTTTTCTTATGCTGAACCATTAAATGGTTTGTTTACTACCAGGACAACGCATTCTTATTCCAGATGTTTGGGAAAAAGAAGCTTATACTTCCCTCCCCTGCAGGCACCATTCCAGTGGTGTTGGTATTCGCGCTTCTGGGGCTCAAGTGAGGTTGTGATGCTGGCTTCTCTCTCCCCGCCTTTGGACATATAGTCAACATGAAGTGAGTGGCAGCCGCAGCTCTCACTTCATGTTGAGTCTCATATGTCCAAAAGTGGGGAGAGAGAAGCTACAATTACTGTATAGTTGTCCATCAGAGTGCAAGATAAAGAAGTGTTATCTGTCACTCTACACAACATGTTTCCACTGTGGGGTGCTTCTGTCCAATCCAACCTACACATAGCATTGTGCTTGGTGATATAAGGCTTGATCAAGGAAACCAATGAAGCTTTCAGCATACAGTTATCATTCAGGGGTTAATGACAGAAGGAGTTTGTACTTTTATTGAGTAAGCAGAGCATTGGGGGCTTTTATGCATTTTGCATGCAGAACTCTGAGATCTCGCTTTGTAAATTTATGTGATCTCTTCCACTTTGCAGCAGAGTTTCCTAAACACTTTGACTTTTCAATACCAATTGATTGTGGAATCATGAACTGACTTGTTACACTGGTAACTTCCTATTAGGGTATGTGCCCATGATCAGGGCTATGTGGCATTGTAGAGGCAGCATATTTTTGCTGTGTCCGCAGGAGGCTCAAGCGTCAAGCAGAAGAAAGCAGAGCATTTTCAAGTTGCCCTTTCCTTAATTTGAAATGTAATTCAGAAAGAGCAATTAACAGGAACAGTGGTGGTCAAGATAAGGTCTGGAAGGCCAAGCAAAATTTCAGTGAGAGCTGCTGGTAGGATTGCTAGAGAGGCAAATCAGAACACCTTCTTGACTGCAAAAGACCTTCAGGAAGATTAAGCAGACTCTAAAGTTGTGGGATATTGTTCTACTTTTCAGAGACACCTGCAACAATATGGCCTTCATGGAAGTGTCTTAAGAAGAAAACCTCTCCCGCATCCTTACCATAATAATTCAGCATCCAAAGCATGTAAAATAACATCTAAACATACCTGATGCATTTTGGAAACAAGTCCTGTGGTTTGAAAGTTTAACATTTTACTATTTGACCACTATGTTCAAAGGTATGTGTGGAGAAAAAAGGGCACAAAATTTCAGGAAAAGAACATCCCACCAACCATTAAGCATGAGGGTAGATGAATCATGCTTTTGGGTTGGGTTGCAGCCAATGGCATGGGGAACAAAGGTGCATGCTGAAAGTATTACAGTTGCCTTCATAGTCCCCTGCTCTGAACATCACTGAAAATCTGTGGCTAAACCTCAAAAGAGCAGAGCATGCAAGACGAGCCAGGAATCTCACAGAACTGGAAGATTCTTCAATGGAAGAATAGATGAAAATTTCTCAAACAAGAATTGAAAGACTCTTGGCTACTACAAAGACTGTTTACACGTTGTGACAATTGCAAAAGCAGGTGCTACAAGGTACTGTCTATGCAGGGCGCCAAACTTTTGTATCTGCCCATTTTCCTTTATGTAATTTTTAAATTGTTAAAGATGAAAATAATTTGTTGTTGTTGCATAAAATACAAAATAAAATTGTCCTCATCAACTTTATGCCTTTTAGAGAGCATTTCATCTTCAACTTACTTACCTGTTCACAATAACAGTAATTTTGTCCAGAGCTGCCTAAACATTTGTATGCTGCTATCTATCTATCTATCTATCTATCTATCTATCTATCTATCTATCTATCTATCTATCATTTGTGCACACAAATCTGCAGTTTATGTACAATAAACAGTGAATCCTCTCACTGATGTGGACAACGTCCTTTTCTGAACACCAAAGTATGTAACAGCCTGCACTAGGTCTCAACATGCCAGGATGCATCACTAGAGAAATATTGACCCCAGGGAACTAGTTTAACTTTATAGGACTCTAAATTCACACTTGTAAAAGATAAGCAAAGTTGCCTTCAATGAAAAACAATATTTTAGGAATTTATTAAGTTTTCCGTCTTGATCTAAAGTAAGAAGGAAGATACACCCCATCTATTTATTGGATGCATCTCTGACTGTTTATACACCAGAAGGTAAAATTTACACTATGTGCGGGTGTAGATTTACATGAATATGCTGTGTGCTATAATTTGCATAACTATCTGGCATTAATTGAGAACATTTCTTGTCCTAAGAAGTCCGTCGATTATGTATTAGCACCAGGTTCAGCAATGAACTATGAAGAGACGATTTCCAAATAAAGACTTTAGTACTTGGCATTGTACAGGAGAGCAGATCCAGATGTGCATAATATACCAGACATGGAGATGTAAAGATAAATGTCTAAGGCCCATTTCACATTAGCGTTTTTGCTGATTTGCGGCAGATCCGGCGGATTTACCGCATAGGCGGCACGCTTGTGGCAAGCCCTATTCATTCTCCATGGGACTTGCGGCAAATGCAGTTTTTGCCGTGATCCGGAACTTGCGGCAGTTGCGGCAGGTCAAAAAAACACAGCTAGCAGTTTTTGCAACTGCCACAAGTGCCGGATCGCGGCAAAAACACATTTGCCGCACCTGCTGCAAGTCCCATAGGGAATGAATGGGGCTTGCCACAAGTGTGCCGCAACTGCAGCCATTACGCGGAAGACACGGTAAATCTGCTGCAAATTAGCAAAACGCTGATGTGAAAGGGGCTCAAAATGGGTTGGAAAGATACTGCCAGTCAGCGGTGGAGCTTGAAGTGAGAGGACTTAGGAGTGCACTCTTACCGCCGTGTATGCTTTGCTACATATCTTACTACAATATGGGATTGGAGTAAGATTTGTGGTATAAAGAATGCTGCCGCTCACCATAAATCTGACGCCCCCTCCCACCGCAGCTCCTCATACTTTGTTGGAACTCGGTGAAAATAGCATGAAAACACCTCAAGTTGCAACATTTTTGGACAGCTTTGAGTTGCATCAAAATTTTGCAACTTTTCAAATCTTTTCACGCCAGAATGCAGGCATAAAAGCTTTGATGAATCAGTGTCTTGTAGATGGAGGTACAAGTAGACTATAGTGACCCCCTTATTACATATGGTCAAATTCACTGCACACTTGGGTGATGCGAAATAGAAGCATTTTACTTAGGGTGGAGGCATACTATCAGGCATCAAAAACGGAGCGTGAGTTTAAATGAACATCACATGCTTGAAACAAAGTTTTTTACTCACAGTTTTGGAAAGGTGTCAACTATTTTGTCCGGTCCATTATTGGAATTTTGTGTGAAAAGATGTCCAATTTGCTTTTTTTTCTGCCATTCCAATACACACAGAGGAAATAAACATGGGTATAACAAAACGTGTAATTGCAATAATTTTCTGGAAGAAAGACTTAAATTACTGGAATAATTTCAAGGTGCCAAACCGTTCAGCCATGACTGTATAACCAGCTATGAGTTGTATACTGAAGAGTTTAAAGATCCTTCCTTGTTTGAGAATGGGAAGATTTTTTTTAATAAGAGATAAATTGCTACCATTTAATAAGATGAAACAAGGGTTATAATAAGAGGTTAATGATCTATTTTCCTTTGGATTGCGATAGGGACAGCGGAGGCTACCGTAATAATTGCTGCTAGTATTTTATTGTTTTCAGTCTAAGTAATTTGTGTCATTTCATGTAATAATCTAGCGTGATTGTAATATAATTATGCAGCGGATATTTGCTGGTCTAACACATTCAACCCACATACAACCTGATTCCAAAAATTGTACTGCAAGAAAACGTCCAGTTTACTGTCTGAATCATCACATTGTTACAATGAATGGCTGAGCAGTTAGTAATATGAATGACATGAATAATTCAGCGTTCACACCAGATGCTCCATACAGCCTCACAATGTACTTGTATCTGCAACCCGAGGAAACCCCATCGCTTATGTTTACTAACAAGTAAGCGATCAGCAGACATGATAAATGAAGGTTATGTTATATAGATGATATGTAGGTTATAATCATTCTGTTATTGCTCTATTAATTCATATAGCAATAGGTCAGATTCAAGGTACTCAAGAGTCATGGCACAAGAACACTCTCTAGATCACTATATATCTGTTATATAACTCCAGACATAAACTTTGTTATCAGTTTTTCAAAAATCTCCATATTTAATAGTTGGATTATTGCAGATTTCTGCAAACTTTACAGTTTCCAATTATAATCCAGTGCAAAAATTAGTAATTTAAAGGGGTTTGTATGGTCTAAAATAACAAATCTGCAGTCACTCTACATGACTGCAGACTTGTGAATGCTCACATCACACGTACTACAAGCTGTGAGGATTCACCGGTGTCCGCGCCGGGAACGGTAATCACGTAAGATATGTATACTCCTGACCAGAATCCGAAAAGACTGTTTCCAGTGTGCTCAATGCAAGTGTATTGCATGAAGGCCGGAAACAGTCTAGTCGGATTGTGGCCAGGAGTATGCATATCACATACTTGTGGCCACGTGATCACCATTCCCAGTGCTGACACCAGAGAATCCTCCCATCGCACAGTGCATGTGATGTGAGCATTCAACACCTTTAAACTTATCTTTAATTTAAAATCCACATTGGAGGTCAAATTTTTATTTCTGCAGCATGTAGATGAGGTTTGTTAAACCCTTCATGACAAAATGCAAATATATACCTTGGCTGCCTCCCTATCATTGATGCGAGCTCACGTGCTGCATTTGCATCATCCCTTAGACATGTCAGCTGATCTGATCAGCTTGTGTGGCGCCCCTATGGCTAGGCGCCACAGGGAGGCACTGCACCCCAAACAGCAGGTGTAGTGCCTCCGTAGTTACGGGTTTGGGGTTCTCCTTTATAGAGTCTGTCTTTCACACACAACACTAGGCCACCTTAGAGTAGGGGACTGATTATCCAGTAGGTCCCAAAGGGGGTGGAGCCTAGGTTAGAGTCGGAGACTTGAGAGTGAATTTAGAGAGTTTGTGCTGGGAAGGCAGCCAGAGAGGACGCGCCTGACAGCATCTCTGACAGGAGGGCATCTATCTTCAAGATTGTGAACCAGGACAGAAGGAGACGATCTAGGACCGGTTGGAGCCAGCTGGAAACATCTGGGGACAACAACCAGCATACCGGAGCCGAGGCAGTGAGCGGTCTTTCGCTCACTGCAAACCGTACGACTGCGGGTCTAGAATAAGGGAGCCGTAGTGCCACAAAGACGTACCTCCACCTCAGTCCCAAAACAGGTCCAGGACACTCTAGATTACGGGCTAAATTCTAGTGGCGGAAGGATATGTTTGTTGTTGCTCTCGTCCGTACTGGTAAGGAACAAGCAATGTCTACCAGTAGCAGACCAGGGGACTGGCGAGGAGCTCTGCAAAGGTGGTAAAGGACAATGTATGGAAAGACTGGGACCCCGAAAGCCATAAAGGAAGGTACACCGACGGACTCTATAAAGATACCTTTACACGCCGCAACTACGGTGTGGAAACTGAGAGGCAATCCGGAGTTCCGTCACCGTTACCGTGAAATTGCTACGAAATTGCGGCGTGTATTTGGGGAACTCGGTGGTGTTTTAGAAAATTGCGCCCGGTTGCGATTTCAGAGCACTGCCCAAAACCAGATGCAACCCTGAAGGTGAATTTCCCTGGTTTTGGCGTGTGAAGGGGCGATAGGGATGGAATCAGTGTCGCCTACTGATTTCCCAGAGGCGTGCCACAGCGTGATGGAGACCGCCCCCCCCAGCGATGATTGGAGGTGGCTACTGTGTTACCATTGGCTGTCCCTTCACAGGGCGACATATTTGAAGAACTGTCCATTCACACAACACAATTGCAATGGCGTCATGTATTAGCCAGCCTTCCTGCGCAGGCTGGCCAATCATGATGCTATTGCGTTGTCTAATCAGCGTGTTTGGGGCGCAGAATACACAAGTCTGTCACACCTATGTTCTTGCGGCGCTGAACATGTACGCCCACATTCCTATGGGGATTGCGGCGTGTGAAGCTGCGTCAGGAGTCAACCAGATGTTTCCCAATGTTGGTGTGGGAGCTTCCGGGACGACGCATCACCTTACTTTGAGGGCTCAATTGCAGCGTGTAAATGCGCCTTCGGCATTTGGAGGCAACCATGAAAAATGTGAAGGCGCACGTTAGGTTGCCGTTGATCACCGACAAAAGTTGCGGCGTGTAAAGGTACCTTAAGGCAACCCGAAACCTGTGGCTACGTTCCCTTTGAACCAGACTTTAACTGTGTACTATAATATCTGCCGGTACCAGTAAAGTGACGTTTGGAGTTGAATCGGTGTCTATCCTCCTTTCCCACTGACACCCCAAACGCCTCAGCATCATCAGAGGGATAAGAACAATCACTCCCTTCATCCACCCTGCTGCCCTGAGGTAAAGCTCCACCAGTGGGGAGCTGTAACACCCAAGCTGCATTACATCACCTCAGCAGCCGGCTTTCAGCGCTTGTATCTAAATTACCAGAAACCACAGGTGGCGTTGAGGCGGTCGACAGGCTAGTGGGTAATAATGGCGGCTTGGATGGGGGATCACGGCTGGTCGGTCCACGTTCCCGTGCCCTGGACCCTCAATTGCGGGGAATGGTGAAGGAATAAGGGAATTGGTAATGTGACGTCACCTATGGTACCTGGTAACCGGTATACCAGCGCTGAGGTGATGGTGAGTGCAGCAGAGTGTGGTACAGCTCCCCACAGGTAGAGCTTTATCTCAGGGCAGCGGGGATGGATGAGGGGAGTAGTAGTTGCGTCTTTGCAAACAAGGTGGTGAATTGCGGCGGTTAAGCAGGCACACACATACACAGTGATCATTGTTTCGGTACCTTTTACTGGTAACAGGGTAACAGGTACAGTCCAGAGAAATAACCAGGTCCCTGTTGCAACTTGGGACTTCCACCTTAGAAAGTTATGAGGCCTCCTCTGTCTCTGTGCTCTGTGGTTTGGGGTAAGTCCTGCCTGTGCTTGAACCCACCGCTTCTTCTCCCTCTCAGGGCTTTGCTCTCAACTGATTATGTGGTCCTTCTGCGGGGTCCCTGTTTCTCCTATGGCCCATGGTCCTGTACTTGGTCAGTTTTAGCGTCTCTTACTTGTCTTGCTTCAGGGGTTAACTCCTCCTTGTTCTCCCTGGATTTTGCTGTTACAATGAATGCTGGCAGTGTTGGACTCTGGTGTCCGGGTGTACTATAGGGAGACCTTAACTGGTTCCCTTTCTTGATTCCCTGCTCTCCACTGGCCTCCGACCCTCTCCCTAGGGTGCAACACAGCGGTCAGTGGTCCCTGGTCCTGGGCCTGGATCCTTCCCAGCGACCAGCTTCTCACTCCAGCTCTATCCACACACTCACTAAGACTGACTGACTCCTCCCCTCAGGCCTGGATCTTTTAAAGGGTAACTGGCTTAAGGCAGCCAGTGGAGCTCCCCCTTCAGGTCTGGGGTGGAAGGTGTTGTGTGCTGTGTGAACCAAGGTGTAATTCCCTCCTTGCACTGGTGGATCCTGTGGCAATCCCATGCAGGGGTGCCACATTCCCCCCCTAGTTAAATACAGTCTTCCAGGACTGAAACATTTTTCCATAAACGTAACATAAATTAACTATTTACATTTGATCATTTGAACAGAGTCTTAAAAATGAAAAATTTACAAAAACCAGGTATAAATAAGAAAACGGGTGACCAGGCTGTTTAAAGGGTGTTTAACGAGTGTTTGCCACTACCAGTCCTGTGGCTATGGTCCATTTTTGAAAATAAGGAAAGGGAAACGTTCAAAAGTCCAAAAGGTCAAGTCTCTGTAAGCTTAAAGATTAACATTACACAACAACAAACAATACGGGTGCCTCGGCGTAGGAGTCCTAGTTACTGCTGGGGCCTCTAATGGGTCATAAGCGCTGTAGGCCTCCTGGCCCTGGGTTCACCTATTGGCCAAGATTTTGCTCTCCCTAGACAGCTCCTTATGCCAACTCCACTCACCCCTCTTACTGGTGTTGTGTACCTGGTCTGAGTTGTTTTTGCCTAGTCTTCACCATTTTCTGTACATTGGCATTAGTAACATTTTTACACTCCGAACATATTTACATTTTCCCACATTTTACAGTTTATTCTCTATACCTCAGTGGTGGGTGTCCTAAATTGAAACATGTTGACCTACGTAATTCTGGTGTAGGAATGGTGAGAGTGGGACTATGTGCAACTGGTAAATCTAGTGGATGCATACTAAATATTTGCTCGAATTCCTGTGCTACCCAGTAAGAAGGGGTGGCATTAGTTCCTAAGTGCAACTGCTGACACCACTCCTCTAGCTGTCCTTTGGTGTTGTTATCCTCCACCTGACTAGACGAGGAAACAGATTCTACTGCCTGTATGTTGTTGTCACAGACAGTATACAGCTTTGCTACAGTAGCATACTGGGGTAGTTTTGCTTCCTCTTCCCCACAATTTAACACACGGATTGGTACTCTTCCCTTGCGTACATCCACCACCCTCTGGCTGTCAGTAGTGTAGGTCTGTGCTCTGAATATACTGTCTCTACAACTGCCTGGTATTCCTGTCCTCTGCGACCTATCGCTGCTCGACACCATATCATCATCTCGCTTTTTGGTGGTAGTACAATGGGAACTGGGTCTGTTACCCGCACACTGCCAATTTCTCCCCCAGACAGATTTACCTGTTGCTTGTGGATGAGGGCTCGGATCTCTCTTTGGATGACTCTTGCCCGCCCATAACCAGCAGTCTCAGCAATCTGTCGGAGTAAAAACAACACTTCTCCAAAGCAGTTTTCAAATACATTAGTATCAATTACCATGTAGGGGTATTTTTCATTAGGATTGTCCTCTACCACAAATAACCCTTGGCCTTTTCATTCTTTCCTCCCCAACTTTATTGTAGCTTCTCTGTACCCCACCTGTTTTTGTGGTTGTCCATTAGCTGTACTAATAAAAAATTTGGGATTTGGGGGGTTCAAGATCGTCATTAGACCAAAATTGTTTGTAAAGGATATGTGGGATCGTAGTGACCTGTGACCCAGTGTCCAGTAGGGCCGACATGGGGATTCCTTCTAGCGTAATGTTGAGGTACGGACGGCCTCCCACGTATCGGTTACGCCAGTCATATGGACCCAGCTGCTTTACTCTTGGGGGCTGGCCCTAAGGCCCAGGAATCTCGTGTTTAAAGGACATCCTCTTGCAAAGTGACCCGGTTTGTTGCATCACAGGCAGATGGGTTGTCCTGAAGAATCCGTGTAGTCCCTGGCTCTGCGGGGACATCCTCAGGGCTATCAGCTAGTTGGATTTTGCTTGATGGCGGTGCCCCAGGCATAGTTTGCAAGAGCTTTAGTACATAGTCCATGTTTTTTGGTTAGCTGCAGCACCTGGTTACGCATGTCATCATCTGAGTTATCTGCTACAGCTTCAAGGTACTTGGGAAAAGGTGTACAGCGGTCTGCGCTGCCAGGGTAACTCACATCAAAGAATACACGGGTAGATGAAGAGTTAATCAGATCCTTATTTATTCTCCGACGCGTTTCGATGCCCTCCTGGCACCTTCATCAGGGATACCCCCAGGTATAGGTATCCCTGATGAAGGTGCCAGGAGGGCACCGAAACGCATCGGAGAATAAAGAAGGATCTGATTAACTCTTCATCTACCCGTGTATTCTTTGATGTGACTTACCCTGGCAGCGCTGTACACCTTTTCCCAAGTACCTTGATGCTTTTCCACGTGTGAGTGGTTGGTGGAGGTCCAGCAGCAGCCATCAGGACATTATTCCTATCAAGCCTTCAAACCAGTTGTGGGTGTCACAACTGGATCAGGTGAGTGGATTGCTTTACTCACTGGTTTTGCAAACTAGTGTCGAGTGATAAGGGCACTATTGCGCCTCTTGTTCCCCTCCCCTTTTGTATCTGCTACAGCTTGTCGTTCTACTTTGGCAGGCTTTGTAGAAAAGGGTTTAAAGTCTATGGGAGAGGTGTTAACCTACCAGGATTGTATTTCAGGCTCTGCAGACACTGGATCCCTTAACACAGTTATAGCATGATCTTTTAAGTCATTAAAGTTCTCAGTTGGTTGATCCAATACCCACATATGTACCTGCTGGCGGTGGTAGTCTGACCTCAATCCCTCTGTAAACTGTTCTGCGAGCATTTTATCCTCTTCCAATACACTTGCCGGGTCTACATGTTTTAAGGACCGGAGTGCCCCTTGTAAACGGAGGGCATAGTCTCTGATGGTATCTTGCAGTCTCTGTTTACACTGGTAGAACAGCATCCTCAACTCAGACTGTGTGCGTTTTTCAACAACAAGTTTTAACTTATCAAACACTTTAGCAGCAGAGTCCCTGTCAGCATCACTCCAGGACTCAACCTCCAGCTCCGCTGCGCCTGTTAATTGTCCCAGCACAATGGTGGCTCGCTGCTTCTCTGTCATCGTATACATGTCCAGAATTGCACACATCTTTTTCTTAAAAGCAGCTAACGTACCGGGTTTGCCTTCATATGTTGGAAACCATTTGGCACCCAGTATATACAGCAAGGCTATCAGCATTATTTGGGCCGCTGCTCCGGGTGCTGCGTTCCGGGCATCCCCCCTGTCAGGGACCTGTGCATCATCCAAGTCACTCATAATGGGGCCCCCCTAGTTAATTGCTGCCAACTGGTGAGATGAAAGAAACTTTTCCGGTCTTCGGCGACTCTGCAGAGGGAGCGGAGCACCTCGGGTATTTCCGGAACTGGGCACTGCGCTTCGTTGATCTACAGCAGAGTGAAGGGGCGGGGCTTGTCTTCCCGCTCTTTTCCACCCGCGCTGTGGCGCAGTTCAATTTCTATAATGGCAGTCCGAGTTTACAGTTCCCAAACAATTAATAAAGCTCAGATCTTGGCACACAGTACCCGGTTTTACCAGGCACGAGATCCTGTTTGTGACGCCAGAATTGAGGCAATCGACAGGGTAGGGGGTACTCAGGTACCAGGGCTGATGGCAGCTTGGATGGGGGATCACAGCTGGTCAGTCCCCGGTCCCGTGCCCTGGACCCTCAATGACGGTAAATGGTGGGGTAATAAGATAATTGGTAACGTGACGCCACCTATGGTACCTGGTAACGGGTATACCAGTGACTCACCATAGCCGGGTGCTCAGGCCTCGTGCAATAGCTACTGTCACGGTCCGGTGCTAGAGGCTAGATGGGCCCGGTGGTCAATTAATAGGGAAGGGTAGTTTGGGAATAAGGTTTGTCTCGTGACGCCTCCTTTGGGTGTCCGGTGATTGCACCGGCGCTGCTTGGACCTCCGGGGGATGTGCGGCAGCTAGATGGGAAGCGCTCCCTACAGGACAAGCGGAGGTCCCCGGAGTCAGTATCTGAAAGGGTAGAATACGACAGTTTGGTCGGTGTCGTGAAGCCTGTATTGGAACAGTTTGGAAGAAAGCACGGACACGGTGCTCCTCTGAAACGGGTCTTTACTGAAGTTGTACACGGTACACGGTAATACAGTTTTTGGGTAACGGACACTGAGACGGAGAATATTGCATCTTCAGTCAGGGATGCAATACCCTCCTGTGACGCACTCGTTGCGGGGCGTCACACTCCCCCTTGGGAAATTACACTTGTCCCCAAGTGTCACAAAACCCAACCAGTACAGAGAAATTATTTTTATATATTTGCAAACATAAAAAGAAATAAACATTTTTATGAACAAGATTTACGCGTTACTTGTCTTTCTTCCCTTCCGGGAGGCACATTATCTTATAACGTTACAAACTTTTATTATAACGGAACCGGTTAACTCTTGCGGACCCGGCGGTTAGTGTCACTGTCTTTCTGGCAATGTCCGGGTTACCGCTGGGCCGCACCACTCCTTTTTTGGCACACAATTTAACTAAAACCATCTCGTAGAAAAGTCCTTTCTAAACTTTTGAGATAAGGCACAATAGAAATTACTTTTTATTATAAGGCTCGCACTTGCGGACCCGGAGGGCATACCACCCCTGGGGCCCGGCGTGTCTCTCGTAAGAGATTGTCTCTCCCCGGTACAGGTCTCATTCGGGGTGTCCTTTAGGAAGATGGGACTCAACGTCCCTGCGAAATATAAAGATTTCCTCATATACCCCCTCCTCCCAAGCAAAACCCCACCCGTTGTCTAAGTTGAAGGTAGTGACCGTACCTCGCTTACGCAGCTCGTTCGCCATCGGTAATTGGCGGCGGGCCTCGGCTTGGACCCGTAGATTTTCTTGCTCACGGGCCCACCATTTGGCTCTGCGTCTTTGGCATTCAGCGTCGTCGGTCGGATGGACTGTTTGAAGGTAGTCCCTCCGGTTTGCAGCGTTGTTCGAGGTTTGGGCTTGTCGGCAGCTTTGGACCGGTGTAAGGCTGTCGCTGTTAGAGACGGATGCCGCGGCGGCGCCACACCATTTGAGCCAGTGGAGCTCCCCCTTCAGGTCTAGGGTGGAAGGTGTTGTGTGCTGTGTGAACCAAGGTGTAATTCCCTACTTGCACTGGTGGATCCTGTGGCAATCCCCTGCAGGGGTGCCACAACGTCACGACAACATTTCCTCCCCCATCCCCCATCATCACCTTTAAATGAGGTTTAGGTCACGGAATCGGGAAATCGACCACCCGTGATCCCCGTTACAGCCATCCACTTGTCCCGGTATCTGAGTACCCCACCCTGGCCGACTCACTGACATGTGTAGCTAACAGCACTGATCGGATCAGTAATCCGATTGTGCTGTCAATCACTAAAGCACTGCGGCGGGGATTGCGCTGCTCTCAGCCAGCATCCGTGGCCCCATGATCGCATCGATGAGTAACCATGACAGAGCAGAGTCAGCTGATGCTGTCATAACTCAGATCCTGCCAGCAATGCATGAGTAACGTCACTGGCAGAAAGTGATCATTTTTGCTGTGCAGAGAAATGCTGATGTCTCTAAAAAGCTTGGCAAATACATGCCTGGTGGTTCACAATGCAAATTTAAAATAAGCCTATATTCGCATCCATGGAGTACCACCTTCCCATTATTTTCATTCTGGGAACACCACCTCAGGCATTCATTCAGACCTTCTTTTATCTTCTCGACGTGTTTGTGTGGGTTTCCTCTGGGTTCTCCGGTTTCCTCCCACACTCCAAAGGGCATACTGATATGGCATTTGGTCAGTGATGATGTCTGTAAAATGCTGTGAATATTAACAGCACTATATAAGTGACACGCCCCTCCAGGGCCTTAGGATACTCAGAACTGGGCTTTGAGGCTTCATCACCGGGATCACAGAGACCGAGACCCGGCTCCGTGACCCTGGCGGTGTCATTAAAAGTTTGGTGTGGGTGGCTCTCTCTCAGGGACTGTAATCTGGCAACGAAGGTTCATTCTGCGAAGGGATAACTGGACCTGGGCATGATTGTGTTTTTACGTGATACCAACTGCAGGTTGCGGCTATAGATGGCCGCCGCTGCACAACAATTCTCCTGGGGGCCAATGGTAGGGAGGCAACAGTGTTGTTAAGTCCTCTACAGGTAGGGCTGAATCCCAGGGTAGCAGAATGTACCTGAGTGAGTTTGTAGCTGTGTTTCTGGTGTTCTCGACGTTTTAAGAAAGTTCACAGACACAGCAGGATGCTAGCTGAGCCTTGACTGTATTCTCCACTAGTCTTGGGCTTCCCAGTGCCCCTGTTCTTCGGCCTGGTCCCTCCACTTCACTGCGCCTGACAATGGATTCGAGCCCCATGGGTGGATCGCTCACTTCCTGTGTGTCTGAGACCTTCTCTTCCTCCTGGAGCCACCTAGATCTTGTCTCTGCTCCTCAGTCTGGCCTCTGGGCACTTCTCTCAAGTTATTTTCCTTCTGCGACAGGCTTTCTTTCTCTAGCTTCCCTCCAACTCAACTCTAACTGCTTCACTCTCCTTCTCTCTCTCTGCAGCAACTTTCCTCTCTGCTGTTCAACTGTCTTTCCTCCATTCTAGATCTTTCCTGCTCCATTTATATGACTCACCGCGGCCGGCTGACTCCGGTTGATACAGGCGATTCTTCTCCTTCCTTGTCACGGGTGGACCGCGCCTGCCGGTAGTGGGGCCCGGTGTAGTGCAGATCAAAATTGAAGACGTCTTACGGGAACAGATTAAGGGGTTTTAATTTCCTCTGGGCTTTTGTAGTCCAATCGTGGGAAAAGTCTTTGGGGTCCGCCCCCATGGTTGATTCGAGCAATCAGGGCGGACAAAGAGTTTGGCGCCTTTCGTCTTTGGCCCTCCCACAATGAGGGGGGGTTGACTCACTCCTGGGCTTCACGTGGCGGCTTCTTGTGGCGGGAGCGCCATCTTGGGCGCCATCTTGACCCAATGGTGTAAAGGCGGGAAAGTTCTTTTAGGGACGAACAAAGTCCAATTGTAGACAATAAAGTCCAGTTTAAGCACAATATACCCGTTGGGTAACGGGCCTGCTCGTATCCTGTTCGTGACGCCATTTTCTGACTCACCGCGGCCGGCTGACTCCGGTTGATACAGGCGATTCTTCTCCTTCCTTGTCACGGGTGGACCGCGCCTGCCGGTAGTGGGGCCCGGTGTAGTGCAGATCAAAATTGAAGACGTCTTACGGGAACAGATTAAGGGGTTTTAATTTGTTTTCTTCGTGACGCCACCTATGAGTAGATTCGGTAAGGGCTACCGACGCTGCGGAACCCCCGGGGGATGGACAGCAGCAAGATGTTACGCTCCCCACAGGCTGAGCGGTGATCCCCGGGGGCTGGAGCTGCTCAAGATGTTGTGCGGCAGCTGCGGTTACCTTAGTGTGCGGACGGATAGTTCATAAGGAGACACGGACACAGATAGTCTCTGCAACGGGTCTTTACTGTAACCAGCAGGCAGTACATGGCTTACAGTGGTTGAGTAGTAGACCGGGTGGACTCAGCAGTGATAGTGTTCCTCAGAGATCCGCAGTGTTCCTCCATTCTACCTACTTAGCTCCTTCTTCTTGTGCCAGCGTCGCCCAGGAATACCAGATCGGGTACGGGGAGGCTGCTTCAATGCCCTATCCATGATGTACGTTCTGGATGCTTTGGGGAGCCTTGTGTCCCTCAGTGGGTACACCGCTGGTTAGACGACTGGAAACTGGCTAGTGGTGGGGTGCTCCTATAAAGCTGCTCCTCCACGGGGCTGGTTCGCGTGGCAGAGGTGAACTGCTGCCAGCTTCGGTACCAGTGAACCGGCTGTAAGTTGTGGGCACGGGAGTCTTTTGGGAACCCGTGTAGATATGCCCTTTCCCGGTGGTTAAGGCCTCAGGTGCTGACACCCGACCGGTGACGGCCCAGGGGCCCGCACAGAGTGCGGAGCCCCCGCTCCTCTCCAAGTTCTAGTCTGCTCTTGTCAGGTTCTAGATTCTTTCTTGTTCTGACTCTCACACTCTGTCTAGATTATTGTGTGTTCTACTACACTACCCTAACACTCCACCCACCAGGACCTAGGATTGGTCCCCTGTTCTAGGTGTTGTATGTTGGGTTGGATCTCAGAGTTAACTATTGCACTGCTTTGTCAGAGAATATTGCGGCTGCAATACTCCCTTGTGACGCACTCGTTGCGGGGCGCCACATATACCCTTTGTCACGTGTCCCACATCATCTACGTGTTCTTCCTAACTTCACTCCTCCCAGGTGCTCCTCTAACTACTTCTTCGTCTTTGTGTCCTGGCACCGGTCTGTACCCCTCTTACCCATGAGTGGGATACTACACCCTAACAGGAGTGCAGTACCTCTGTGGCGACTGGATCCGCAGGGGCGCCACATAAGTAAGTAAAATTGATAAATAGATCTTAACAGAACATTAGCATCCAGCACTTGATGCAGCTATGAGCAGCAGTTAAGAGTAAGGGTCCCGTCACACTCAGCAATGTTCCAGTGATGCCGACAACGATACGACCTGGAAAGGATCTCTGGAACATCGCTACATGGTGGCGGGTGAGATGTCAAACCGTCAGATCTACAGAATGACGCAGCAACGATACGGCAACCCGTATAACGACCTCGGCGGTCGTTGGGACCCTGTCACACAGCTGCTAATCTGATGACTCAGACCTACGTGGCTGAGTTCTGAGTCGCCAACGAGGTCGTTGTTAAGGTGTCAAACACACCGGTGCATGCTGCCCAGCAGGAACCTGACTATCAAAAAATGGTGCGGACCATTCCAACATGATCGGCAATGTCACAGTGGGGGCCCAGTTGCTGCTACGTGTCAAACATAGCGAGATCACTGGCAAAGTCACTGTTATGTCACAAAACCTGTGACGCAACAGCGATCTCGCTAGTGATCTCGCTATGTGTGATGGGGTCTTAAATGTGGTATAAACTCTAATTGAATAATCCTGAATATACCTGTAAAAAATAGATCAATTAATAATGTGTACTCCCTAAGGAAGATATATGCAAAATGTGCATTGGGGTGCAATGCAGGGGAGTGACCACAGGTGTTTATTAAGGGTTTTTTCTACCGTTGCCTAACAAACAACAAACTTTATTTCTTCATTTTGCTCTGCTCTCTTGAAAGGGGGGACTGCCGACATCATGCTGAATGACAGTCAGTTCCCCCCGTTAGTCAGTGGAAAGCCAGCTGTCAATCAACATGACGTTGGCAGTCCCCCAAAAAGGAGCCACTGTTGAGATCAGTAGAAGCAGCTAAATAGCCATGAGACACAGCCTGTGCCTGCGAAAAATGGCACCGCAGGTAGGTAGCAACAACCTGCCTGTTAATGATAAGGCACATTTATTTATTTTTTTAACAAAGTCCCGGATGTCACCTTTAAAACTGCAACCGAGGTAAGCACTGATCTCTGCTGGTAGATGCCGGCTACGAGTAACAGTCAACATCTGCTCGATATGTAGCGGGCTCAGCTCCTGAACCCACTCCATGCAAGGGCATGCTTATTGTGACAGTTATATCATGGTGCAAGAAGGGGTTAATTTCACTTGTCTTTTCCTAAACATGGAAGGACAAATGGAATTTCCTAACACATGTGAAAGAACTCTTATAAATTTAGTAAATGTGCCCTATGTACACAAATGTTTTATAAAAACTACAACAAAATGCACTATTACATAAACGCATCTTACAAAAATACATACAACTCTAAAAACAGGGACATGTGAACATACAGTACGGAAATATATACACATATATACAAATACACAAACATATACAAAGACACATACACAGATATATTTGCATACAGGCACATGCATATTTCAAGACATATATACAAAGACACATACACAGATATATTTGCATACAGGCACATGCATATTTCAAGACATATATACAAATATATAAGTTTACACATGCACATACATAACTAGAGGTACACAATGATACATATATCTGCATATTGGGGGGGGGGGTTTACTTATGAGGATCAATGAGAAACATCTTCTCCTGGCTTGTCTCTTGACTCCTATCCACCCCACATGCTTTTTTTTTTTAACCAATAAGTTTTTATTCAAATTTAGCATAGAGAAAAGAAACAACAATTGGCTCAGCCAGAACAAACTGGCGAGTCGGCTAAATAACAAATTCAAAGAGCAACATACAAACTGTGAGACAGACGAAGAGAGAGAAGAAAGAATAATAAAAGTGAGAGATGGTAGACCAAAGAGGGGAAGGGCAATAGGTATCGAAGAGGATAGTGGTGGAGAGGAAGACGGGAAGGGGGGGGGTGGATAAGGACAGGGAGGGAGGAATGAGGAGGGGGGGGTGGGAGACGCGTCCCATTGCCTGCCCCGACCGGGACCAAAAATCCCACAATCTTCCAGGTCTGTTATAGATTTTGCAGTTCAGGCGGACATATGTGTGGGCAAGCAGAGATCACTTTGGATAACCTTTAGAAATTGTCCGAGTCGTCAGCATGAGGTCCAACAGGGCAAGCAAAGTGAGAGGGACAGGGTCTGGGAAGGATACCAGAGGGGACCGGAGAGGCCTGCGGGTGGGAGGCCCAAACCTCCCATTTCTCCCGAGCATTCCGTCTGGCAGGTTCAGTCAAGGCTAAGAAATACTCTTGGTGAAAGATCCAGTTAATCTTTTGAATTAGCTCAGACAGGGTGGGAGGGGAGGGAGCCTTCCACTTCGCAGCCAGGCACAGCCGAGCAGCTATGAGTATGTATGCGACTGTGCCGCGCAGCGGCAAAGGGAAATCCTGCATGCCGATATTTAGCACTGCCAGTTGTGGTGTCATATCTTGTCGTAATCCTGTAACAGAATGAATCAGACTTTGGACTAATGTCCAAAAGGGGCGTATGTGTGAGCAAGACCACCACATGTGTGCCAGATCGCCTCGCTCCCCACACAGCCTCCAACATAACGAGGACTGTCCTGTGGCGAAGCGGGTAACTCGAACCGGAGATAAATACCACCGGAGATGGATTTTTTTGATGTTCTCCAGGTGGTTCACACATCTGGTGGCCCTCCTCACCTCCGTAGTCGCCGAGTGCCAATCCTCTACTTCAGTGGAAAAGCCTAGGTCAGCCTCCCACCTCCTCATATATGGAAGCTTTGTCTCCCCTTCTCCCAACACCAAGTCTCTATATATTCCAGACAGAGTTCGGGGTTTTGGAGGGTCTGCTGTAATCAAATTTAGTAGTGTCGACGGGCGGGGGGGTGGGGGGGAAGCCAAGGGGATACATCTGGAACTGCGGAGCAAGTGGTCTAACTGGAAAAATTGCAGGAAGGCAGGGCAGCACTCCGGGAAGTGTTCACAGAAGGTCTCAAATGAAGGCCACCGTCCCTCCAGACAGAAGTCTCCCAAAAATTGTAATCCCGTGTCCTCCCAAATCCGAGTCTGCAGGGACGGAACAAGAAGACGTAGCGCTTGGGTGGGGATGTCTTTTGGGGGGAGTCGGGTCCAGGCACGCGGGACAGACCTCCAATAATGTAGGAGGATCTGGGTTGTCTCAAGGCGGTGAGCCCAACTCACCGGGCGAACAGACTCAGCCGCCAAGAGGTCCCGCAGTGTGCCACCACCTAGAAAGGAGGTCTCAATAGAGATCCACCTAAGGTGATCAGGGCTGCGCCACCCCACATGCTTTTTTGACACTGCTCTTCAGCGGGAAGGAGCCAGTGCAGGGCATGCTGCATGCCATCAGCTTAACAGGCATGGCCACGCACAGTGAACTGCCCCCGGACATGTCTTCTGTACTGTCATTGTGCTTGTAAATGTGTCGGTGTGCCAGCCCTGCTGCATCACATTATAGCGGACACAGACGTGCGCAGTTTGCTATGCGTGGCCATATTTTTGTTATACTGACCTAACCCAGAGGACGACCCAGTACAGCTGATAGTGAAGCAGCCCAGGGGGCATTTTCCCCTCTATCCCCCAGCCCAACCTGCCCCTGAATATCATCTATTCTTTCAAATTGCAAGCAATTGCTTGAAGTCACCTTGTATCCAATGTGCATGCACATCAGCATTATAGAAAGATCAGATCCCCACCACCCATAGACATTTGATTCAACAAAAGCAATATTATGTGCACAGTGAATCTAATGTACTCCTCATAGGATATTGCATATATTTTGTAGGATGACCTTCCACATTCAGATATGTGTCATTTGGCAGGATGGTTGATCACGGGTTAGCACTACAGTCTTGCAGCACTGAGGTCCTGGGTTCAATTCCCACCAAGGACAACATCTGCAAAGAGTTTGTATGTTCTTCAAGTGTTTTGAATGGGTTTTTTCTGGGTAGTCCAGTTCCTTCCCACACTCCACAGACTAATAGGGAATTTACAGTAGATTCTGAGCCCCAATGGGGGCACTGATGATAATATGCTACAGAATATAATGGTCATATATAAGCAATGCATAATAAATAAATAGGTTATAATTGAAATGGAAATCCATCAAAGATCTGGTCTTCACAGGCGATTTCAATATTTACTTAGGAAATTTACTTAGAATGAAAGCAACAATTACAAAAGGTGAGGATAAAGATGGGGTATAAAAAGGTCTACACAGAAAGTTCTATCAATACTATACCCTTTTGTGATAAGTTGCAAAAGTGTTTAATATTTAAAGGGAATCTGTCAGAAGGTTTTTGCTACCTCATCTGACATCAATATAATGTTTGCAAAGAGACTCTGAATCCAATGATGTATCACATAGATTACTGGCTGGGGCCATTCTGACATAATCAAAGAATTTATTTTCAAGAACACAGCAGAGCTGAGATAGCTTCCCCCGCACACACCAGGCCCTCTATAGAGATTGCATGAGATGTAATTTGCATCAGGGGTGTGCATGCTGACATTGTAGTCCTGTAATTGTAATCACAGGGTAATAAAGCCATTAGTTTAAGTAATCAATAGCACACACACAGATAAGAGAAGCGCAGTTGCTTTTAGTTTTTTAACTCTTACAGCTTACATATTAAAAATCTGCTTACAGATTCTCTTTATATCTAACTACATAGAGTTCTGCAGGCTCAGTCTTGGTTTCTGATAGCGGAAACATGTTTTTATAGAGTTGGTTCATAGCTGACATATAACAAGTAATATAATATATCGACAAATCATGGAGCTCTATTGATTTTCCGGAACTCAGAACTCATTCTGTCCACTTTTTTCTGTATATTGTCTGCTCCTTCCCGCTTTCCTTCGCCATCTGATACTTTGCTCTCTAAGTTGATATATTGCCTTTCCATCATACTGTATATCAGGGTGTCATAATAGTAGAAGTATGACACATGGCACTTCATGGGATAATATCTGGCTCCTTAGTTTTTGGCAGTGCAGTGTTACTGTGTCAGGGAAGAGATCTGTCGTTGTTGGCAAAAAGAGATTTAAACCCACAGTTCCGGCCTTTCCATTCAACTGAATAATAATTTGCCAGCTGCATGTGGGATACTGAGGCGCTGTGTGTGGAGGTGGAGGAGGGGGCTACCCCACTTTTAAGATCCCATTCACTTGCAGCTGCTTGTATCTCCCAAACGGTCTTCTGAGTGCCAGGAAGAGTTCCGCGCACAAGAGGTCAGCTCTCATTGCTTAGAAAGGCTGAGCAAGAAGAAGGAAAACCAGCAAAACAATGGAGAAACTGGCTGAGCTGGAGATTGTAGAATTAATAGAGACACTGATATACATTGTTATTACAGGATGCTGCCTAAGCTCTTCTGATGAATTATTAAAGGACATTCGATGAGCCGGATTTAGTCTGTCCGGTGGGACCATTAAGAAGCTCTTAGTCTGCCTGTCTTCTTTATTTTCTGGGGGAACATACTTTCTTTTTCGGTTATAAGGCTGCCTCAATATACTATGTGATAGATACCTAACCCATAAGATTAACCTCCTAAAAGAATGGGGCACTGTAATGTGGCTCAGTGTCACTGAGAACAAGGGGATTTTATTTTATCGAGATTTTGCTTTCTTGCACGACCAGATATATATAGTGTTGTCATTTTCGTATTATAAAATGCACTTGTATTTTTCATTCATTAAAGGGTAACTAAACTTTTTCCTTTTTTTATGAATTAGTAGAACAAGTGAAGATATAAAACTTTGTAATATGTTACTGGAGAAAAAAATGTTTTTTCTCTTCACTACTAATAAGGCTGGTTTTACACTACTGTATTTTTTTTATGCCGGGGGAATGTGGGTGAAACTGCATCACCCCGTATTCCCTCACAATGGTAAAACCTGATGCAACTGGATGCACCCGCACCGGTATCACTGATCTTTCTCACATACGTCGGCATCCTGTTGCATCAGGTTGTGATCATTGTTTTGCTGGATTTGGTAGAAAAGGACAGGCTCCCTGGGTGTGTCATTTAAAACTGGGTTCTGGGCATTCTCAGTCAAAAAAATGGGATCTGGCATCCGAATCCAGCGGGATCCAGATTCCGTCGGATCCGGGTTCCATACAGCACCATTATAATTTAACCGCGTTGCCCCAGATCCGGCTGTCCACAGTTTTTAAACGGTCACCAAAATCGCTACAATATGCGTTGTTGGTTTCAGTGGAAAAACCGTGGACACCTAGATCAGGAGGAACCGTAAACAACTGGATGCACCCGCAAGTTCCTTCGGCCCCAAACACATATAATGTTCATCAACAAAAGTCAGTAGTTTTCATATGTATTGTTATCCATCTTCTATCTGTGTTACATCCATGTGTATTTTACATCCGCTTGGCTTTCATGTATATATGTCAACATTTCAAAAGTACATGATCATATACAGTTTCCTGGGTTAAAAAAAGCACTTCCTTTAAAGTTTTTCTCCTCATAATATATTGAAATCAACATATTATATAGCATTGTGTACTTTCAATTGCTCATTTTGCCCTTCTACCTAGTTAATTCTTCTGTTTCCCATTAGGTATATGATATCCCGCGTTTAAAAACAGACTAACTCAATCCTTCTCAGCTCTATGTAGAAACAAGTAGTCTATTTGACTGCACGAGTCATCATTAAAAATACAAAGTTTTTTCAGTTATGTAGATATTAAGTTGTAATGATGACTCATGGAAGGAAAAAAATACTTCCTTTTTCTACACAGAGCTTAGAAGGATTCAGCTAGTCTGTTTTCACATGATGTCTTAATGGAAAACAGAGGAATTAACTGGGTAGAAAGGCAAAATTAGCAATTTTAAGGACGCACTACTATGTAATATGATGACTACAATATAGTAAAAGGATAAAAATGTTGATGGTAGTGCTTCATTAATAATGGTAATTAGAGCTGAGCAAATGTATTTGAATGACAATTAATTTTACTCAAACATGCAAAAAATCCACATTTTTGAGAATATGGATGTTTGCAAAAATTTTTGCATAGATTCATCAAAATGGTGATAGAACTTAGATGGCCATCGATACTTAAAAAAAAAAAAAAACCCTATACTCAGCTCTCCGCTCAATCGTCTATCCCCTCCATTGATTACTGCACACCGTCTGGTTCTTAGTGCCACCATATTTGGTTATGATCTAGTGGTATTTGTCTGTTATATTGCATTATTATTCTACTATCTTATTATCATTATTGTATCTTATATAGCAGTATTATTGAATATATAAGTAATAGAGACCCAAATCTGGGTAGGGGGATGGAGCTGGCATGGACCCGGGCTAAATTTTCATTTCAGTCCATCCCTGTCCATATGTTAAAAAGAAAAAAGCAAAATGTCCAACGATTGTTTTTTTTTGAGGCATGGAAATAATGACATATTGTACATCCCCCTTACTCGATGATACACCGTCTGCTGCTTTTTATCCTTTTCCCAGTGGTCTGCATTACCTAATGTTGTTTCAGAAGATGACTTCAGAGGTCAAAACAGCCTCACGACACAACACTGAATGATCTGCTGTTTTCATACTTTATTATTGAAAAGAAACATTTGAATTATTCAATCTTTAATTTTCTTGTTTGTGTAAAAATATGGAGTTAAAGAAGAGGGGTGGACACTGTGAATACGTTTTGTGCACACCATTTTTTCCATAACATTGTTTCACATAGGACCTACTGCAACTGTCATATGCCAAAAATGATATAGAAAAGTGACACAAAATATACTCTATTATACAGAATCCTTATGAGAAAAAAGTGTATCTCTATACAGTGGTCTACATCATAGCCTTCTGTTGAGGGTATACGTTGTAGAATTCTTAAATCTCGAAGGAAAAATAACTAGATCTGAGCTGAGATGGATGTCTCTGTGGTCTATGCATTAAGCTCCATCTAAGTGCAGCTTTTATAAGTGCACAGCAGAAATATACCAGAAATGCCCCTAAGTGACCTGAAAGTAAGAGCTACAACTGTCTATTAATTGTGATTTCCTTTTCTTTTAACACTAACTCTTACTTTAACCATACTCATATTTGGCATGACAGTTTTGTTCCACTATTGCTTACCTTCGCTATTCCCAAACGCCAGCACTCTCCAAGCAAATAGTGATCTCACCTTCCTACTTACCGCCCCACCTGACCCCATCTGCTGACCTGCTCCTAAGCCTCAGGTCTCTTCTTCTAGAACTCAAAACATGCCGGCAAAACACAACTCTTCTTCTCCCACCTCCTCTCCCTCTCTCTGCTTCTCCTCACTGTTAGCGACATTCTCCCAATCCTGGACCCTCTCAGCTGATACGTTCTCAACCTATTAGAAACTAATGCAACCTCTCCTACATAAAACCCATTTCTTTGATGCCCAACCCACAGCTCCATCTCTCTGGAGCAGTGTGGAACGCCCACTCAATCAGCAGTAAGCTGCATGTTATTCACAAACTCTTTACCTCTCACAATGCTTCGTTTCTGGGCCTCACTGAAACATGGCTAACACGCTTCGAAATGGCCTCCCCTGCTGCACTGTGTTACGGTGGCCTTCACTTCACCAACACTCCTCACACTAGCAACAGACATAGTCAAGGACTGGGCTTTCTAACTGCACATTTAGTATCTCCCACTCCCATCTCCTCATCTAGCCCTCTCTTTGTCAGAGTCCCTCAAGGCTCTGTTCTGGGACATCTACTCTTAATATTATTATTATTTATTTATATAACACCATTAATTCCATGGTGCTGTACATGAGAAGGGGTTACATACAAAATTATAGATCTGGTTTACAGTAAACAAATTAACAATGACAGACTGATACAGAGGGGAGAGGACCCTGCCCTTGTGGGCTTACATTCTATAGGGCAATGGGGAGGAAACAGTAGGTCCGGGTTGCAGCAGATCTGGTGGTGGAGAGGTGGTAGCTTCGGTGGCGGTGGGGCAGCAGCTCCGGAGGCGGTGGGGCTGCAGCTCTGTCATTGCAGACTGTAAGCTTTCCTGTAGAGATGGGTTTTCAAGTTCCATCTGAAGGATCCAAGTGTGGTGGATAATCGGACGTGTTGGGGCGCAGAATTCCAGAGGATGGGGGATATTCGGGAGAAATCTTGGAGGCGGTTGTGTGAGGAATGGATAAGTGTGGAGGAAAGGAGGAGGTCTTGGGAGGATCGAAGGTTACGTGAGGGAAGATAGTGTGAGATTAGTTCTGAGGTATAGGGAGGAGACAGTTTATGGACGGCTTTGTAGGTCAGTGTTAGTAGCTTGATATAAAGAAATTGCTGCAACACTGAACACAATATGCTAGGGAATAAGCTAAATGGCTGATACATGAAATGCAGGATTGTCTGTGCAGCTAAGAAATGCATATGTGATAAATGAACACAGTAAATACTGTACTGGAATCAATGAATTGAGAGACTTAGCTTCATCACTGACGTCACTGCGAAGAGCCCGGTAAGTACGCCAAAGTGCTCTCAAACTTACTGGGTCCTACTCTGACACTATGTGTGGTCTACATTGCTGGGAAGTGGTTTATATGCTTGTGTAGTGCAATTAAAAAACCAGCTGGTAGTGGTCTGAACCAGGACCAGGGCTACAGTAAGAGAAAAAAAAAAAAGTGTTAGTAGCTTGAACTGAATTCGTTGGGGAATTGGGAGCCACTGGAGGGATTTGCAGAGGGGAGAAACAGGGGAGTAGCGAGGAGAGAGGTGGATTAGTCGGAAAGCAGAGTTGAGGACAGACTGTAGAGGTGCAAGACTGTTAGTAGGGAGGCTGCAGAGGAGAATGTTGTAGTAGTCAAGGCGGGAGATGATGAGGGCTTGTACAAGAATTTTAGTAGATTGAGGGCTGAGGAAAGGACGGATTCTGGAATTATTCTTGAGCTGGAGGTGGCGAGAGTTTCGATGTGTGGTTTGAAGGATAGGGCAGAGTCAAGAGTTACTCCAAGACAGCGAATTTGAGGGGTGGGAGAGAGCATGATGCCATTTACCATAATAGATAGATCAGGTGGTGAAGATGAAAGATGGAATGGAGGAAAGATGATGAGTTACGTTTTCTCTACGTTGAGTTTTAGGTAGCGAGAGGAGAAGAAGGAGGATATGGCTGACAGACACTCAGGGATTCTGGACAGCAGAGAGTTGACATCTGGGCCAGAGAGGTAGATTTGAGTGTCGTTAGCGTACAGGTGATACTGGAAGCCATGGGACTGTATGAGTTGTCCTAGGCCAAGGGTATAGATGGAGAAAAGTAGAGGCCCTAGGACAGAAGGACAGAGCCTTGTGGGACTCCAACAGAGAGAGGGCAGGATGAGGAGGAAGTGTGGGAGTGGGAAACACAAAATGTGCAGTTGGCAAGGTATGAGGCAACCCAGGACAGGGCAAGGTCTTTGATGCCAAGGGAAGAAAGAATCTGAAGTAGGAGGGAGTGGTCGACTGTGTCAAAGGCAGAGGACAGGTCAAGAAGGAGGATGGAGAATTGTCTGTTAGCTTTGGCTGTGAGTAAGTCGTTGGTAATTTTGGTTAGGGCAGTTTCGGTGGAGTGGTGGGGCCGGAAACAAGATTGTAGATTGTCAAGGAGAGAGTTAGATGAGAGATGGGAGGAAAGTTGAGCATGGACGGGTTGCTCAAGGAGTTTGGAAGCAAACGGGAGCAGCGATATGGGGCGGTAGCTCGTCTTAGCAGTCGGGTCTAGGTTTGGCTTTTTGACGATGGGCATGATGGTGGCGTATTTGAAAGCCGAGGGGAAGGTCCCAGAAGATAGTGATAGATTGAAGAGGTGGGTTAGGGTTGGGATGAGCATGTTAGTGAGGTTGGGAAGGAGGTGGGAAGGGATGGGGTCAAGTGCACAGGTGGTGAGGTGTGATTTGGTTAGGGGATGAGTAAGTTCTTCTTCAGTGATGGAGAGGGAGGTTATGAGGGAAGAGCAGAGGTCTGGTATATGGAGTGGTTGAGGTGGTGGAACAATAAAGGTTTGCCTTATTTGGTCAATCTTATTTTTGAAGTTTGTAGCGAAGTCCTCAGTAGAGATGAGGGAGGTCGGAGGGGGAAGGGGTGGGCGGAGGAGAGAGTTAAAAGTGCTGAACAGTTGTTTGGGGTTGTAGGATAAGGAAGATATAAGGTTTGTGAAGTAGGTCTGTTTAGCAGAGGTGAGGGCTGATTTGAAGGCAAGTGTAGCTTGTTTAAAAGTTGTGAAGTCGTCTGGCAGGCATGTTTTCTTCCAACGCCGCTCTGCAGCCCTAGACTCTTGTCGGAGTTTTTTGGTGAGATTGTTGTGCCTAGGTTGCCTATTGATTCGTTGCCTCTTGCGATGAACGAGAGGGGCAACTGAGTCTATGGCTGATGTGAGGGTGGCATTGTAGAAAGCAGTGGCACTGTCTGTGTCATGGAGTGAAGATATAGAGGACAGGGGGAGAAGAGAGTCAGAGAGTCTGTGAATGTCTAGGTGTGCGAGATTTCTGCGAGGATGAGCTAGTGGCTGGATATGGGGGACTGGTGAGGAAGAAAAGGATGAGAAGGTGAATAGATGGTGGTCAGATAGGAGGGAGAGGTTGTGAGATTAGATAGGGAACAGAGGCGGGTGAAGATGAGGTCTAGTGTATGTCCATCTGTGTGGGTGGCTGTGGAGGACCACTGAGTAAGTCCAAAGGATGAGGTAAGAGAAAGGAGTTTGGAGGACGCTGGCTGGCGGGTGTCAGTAGCGATATTAAATTCACCCATATGATGTGGGAATGTCAGCAGAGACTTCTCTATCTATACCCTTGGCCTGGGACAACCCAAAGTCCCATGGATTCCAGTACCATCTATAAGCTGATGATACTCAGATCTATCTCTATGGCCCAGATGTCACCTCTCTGTTGTCCAGAATTTGAGAGTACCTATCAGCCTCTTCTGTCTTTACTCGCTTCCCAAGGCTGAATGTGGACAAATCCTATATCATCATCTTTCCTCCGTCTCACTTAACTCCTCTACCCGATCTATCACAATAAATGACATCACACTTTCTACTGTACTGGATGTCCGTTGCCTTGAAATAACCCTTGACTCTGCCTTGTTCTTCTAACCACACATTCAAGCTTTTCACCATTCTCCTGCCACTTAGAAGTTAAAAATATTTGCACAATTGGTTCTTTCCTCAATCCAGAATTTATTAAAATGCTAGTGTATGCCCTCTTATCTCTCATCTCAGCTACTGCAAAATCCTCCTCTGTGGCCTCCTGCTAACACTCTTGCAACTCTCCGATCCATCGTTAACTCTGCTGCCTGACAAATCCATTTCTCCTCTCTGCAAATCCTTCATTTGCTCCCAATTCCCCAACATATCCAGTTCAAACTACTAACAATGACCACAATAATGACCATAATCTGACCCCTCTGTATATCCCCAAACTATACTTCTGATATCTGACATCACATAATCTCCAGTCCTCCCAATACCTCATTCCCTCCTCCATACTCATCTGTTTCTCACCCAATCGCCTCCAAGACTTCTGCCAAGTATTCCCATCCTCTGGAATTCAGTTGCCCCAGTCTGTCCGACTAGAGGTGCTGCTAACCCCCCCAACCTAACGGTCTCCCTCCCTCCAGAAAGGGCAGGGTCATCTCTCCTCTGTACCAGTCTGTCCTTAGTTTTTTACTGTATCTTATACCTGTATAATTGTATGTAAACCCATTCTCATGCACAGCACCCATGGAATCAGTGGTGCTCTATAAATAATATATATATATATATATATATATATATATATATCTATATTAATAATATGATGGTGTTGTATATAATACCGTGAATTTAGATTATATTAAATTATTTAAACAGTTGCCAGTTCGGTATAGGGAAAAGAAGCTGTGTAATTCTGTAAATTCCAACTAATAAAGAATAATATACCGTACTTATTAAATGCGCGCTTCTGTCCTCACAAAGTAATTTGTTTTGCCAAATTTCAGTTCCATAAATTTGAAGAACAAGAGCAAATAAAGTTATGTGTGTGAAACAAACAGCAAATATAGTTCTACTCAATGTGTTATGGTATCACAGGCTCAGGTTGTGTAATGGAAAACACCTTTCAAATGAGGGATTATTCTTACACTTGCAAAACAACAAAACAAACAGTAAAAGGATATCTGGCATTCCGA
This sequence comes from Allobates femoralis, assembly GCA_033576535.1. Taxonomy (NCBI): domain Eukaryota; kingdom Metazoa; phylum Chordata; class Amphibia; order Anura; family Aromobatidae; genus Allobates; species Allobates femoralis. The sequence goes on along the minus strand of JARQOC010000002.1, from coordinate 102,181,111 downwards.
AAGTGAACTAAAAAGTTCAATTTTTTATAAGAAACAATAATATAGACAAGACAAAATCAACGCATTTCGACAAAAGGATCTTACCCATGATTAAAACCCAGTGGTCGAAATGCGTTGGTTTTGCTGACTAATCTGTCTTGTCTATATTTATGAGTCTGAAATAAACTTGAAGATTTTAGTCTACATCAGAGTGTTGGATATCCTTTCATCGTTAATGTCTGACAAGCTCATGTGGATTTTATTGCAGGACTGGTGAGCTGGAATCCCGATTACCTGCACCCAAACAAACAGAATTGAGAAATACTGTATGTATAGTGTTTCATCTAAAACAGCTTTATCACTTGTCAGGAGTCCATCTCTTTCACAGTCCCTAACCCTAGGTCAGGGGTCTCAAACAAGCAGCCTGCGGGCCGCATATGGCCCCTCGGGCTTCACTGTGCGGCCCGTGGCACCAAGACAACTTGACAATGCTGTGGTCTAGTGCAGGGGGCCGCTGTGGTCCGCGCTTTATTATGTCTTTTGGGTGCTGAATACAGACAAGTTCCCCGTACATGTACATCAGTAGCAGCTGCTTGGCCAATCAGAGGCCAACAGCTTACACCAGCGTAAGACATCACCTGCGGGCCTCTGATTGGCCAGCAGCTGCTACTGATGTACATGTACGGGGGAACTTGTCTGTATTCAGCACCCAAAAGACATAATAAAGCGCACACCTGCAGCAGGAAGATGATGCTGAGGGAAGGAGGACAGGTGATAAGTGTGTATGGTGTGTTGTTGTGTGTGTGTATGGGTGTGTGTGTGTGTTTATGGAAGCACTACACAATATTGGGACCAGCATGGAGGTATTACTACAATATGGGGACCAGTAAGGGTATTACCACAATATAGGAGTAGGATGGGGCATTACCACAATATGGGGAGCAGGATAGGGGCATTACCACAATATGAGGACCAGATGGGGGTATTACCACAATATAGACCAGGATGGGGCATTATCACAATATGGGGACCAGGATGGGGCATTACCACAATATGGGGACCAGATGGGGCATTACCACAATATGGGGACCAGGATGGGGGCATTACCATAATATGGGGACCAGGATGGGGGCATTACCACAATATGGGGACCAGAATGGGGGCATTAACACAATATGGAAAACGGAACTCATATTTCCTCCATCCCATCTTTCATCTTCACCACATGATCTATCTATTATGGTAAATGGCATCATGCTTTCTCCCACCCCTCAAATTCACTGCCTCAGAGTAACCCTCGACTCTGCCCTATCCTTCAAACCACACATGCAATCTCTCGCCACCTCCTGTCGCCTTCAGCACAAGAATATTTCCAGAATCTGTACTTTCCTCAGCCCTCAATCTACTAAAATTCTTGTACATGCCCTCATCATCTCCCGTCTCGACTACTGCAACACCTCCTCTTGGCCTCCCTACTAACACTCTTGCACCTCTCTAGTCTGTCCTCAACTCTGCTGCCCGACTAACCCACCTCTCTCCTCGATACTCCCCTGTTTCTCCTCTCTGCAAATCTCTTCACTGGCTCCCAATTCCCCACGAATTCAGTTCAAGCTACTAACACTGACCTACATGATGCTAATTGTAAGACAATATTAAAAGAAAGGGATAAAATATGGAAAAAAATCAAAAGGCATGACATTGTTTTTCCACTAAAAATGCTGTTTTAATATATAAGCTAAAATAACCAAAAATGTATGTCTGTAATCACTGCATTCATAACAACCCAACCTATAAAAAATGGTACCATTTGCAATAAATGCAATTTGAAATAATAAACTATTCAAGCAGAAATGCTGGATTGCAGATGGGAGGTCTGCAGTCCTGCATCAATTGGTAAGGTCCCCTTCACACCACGTTTTTCGGGATCCGGGGCTGTACGGTGTGTATTCCTATGGGGCCGGATTGTCCTGGATGGCAGTGTTTTGCCATCCGTTTTTATGCTGCCGGGAGGATTCGGCAGCTTTCATTTTTAGGCCCCAGAACACAAAATCGGAACAAGCAGCATTTTCTGTGTCCGAGGCCAAAACCGCTCAAAATCGGACCCTCCCCATATCCGGCGCAATCCGACGCACCATAACATGCGAGTCTATGGGCGCCAGATCCAAGAACAAAATCGGATCCAGAAGCCGGATGCTGAGTGCTGGAGTTTAGCAGCGAGTACTGCTAAATTTCACCATGTGCTGTCCCTTGCAGAGATTTCAGGACTGCGGCTAGAGGGGATCTTGAAATTCCAGCAGCTGCAGCTGCGCTCGGCTTCATCCGGCTGCAAAGGTTCAGTTTCAAAATCGGTTTTAGATCCAGCCATGGTGTGAAGGGGGCCTTAGGGGTCGTCTTATTCCCAGTCAGCTACAACAGTACATGGGACACGCACAATGAAGCTAGGTATTGTGGACTCAGATTAATTTGCATGCTATGTGTGTGCCAGATATAGCTGGAAATGGTTTGTGTCCAGCCTTTGAGACATCAATCATGGCAGTTGTAGGAACAGCCACTGTGACTCTTCACAGAAGTAGCTTCATCCCTAGGACTCCTTACTGGTTATTAGAATAAAGTGCACAGGGTTTTCCAAGCATTTTCTATGTTATACTGCATTGTCAATAATACAGTGGCAAGCAAATGTTTAGGCACCCCTGGTGAAAATTACCTTTGACCAAGGTGTCAGACTTTAATTAGCGTGTAGGGTTATGGTTTGTTCAGTATTATCATTAGGAAAGGTCAGGTGATGTAATTATCACAGCTTTATAAATACCTTGCCTCCTCTAACCTAGTGCCAAACAACAGCAGCCATGGGTTCTTCTAAGCAGCTGCCTAGCACTCTGAAAATAAAGCATGTAAGTGTGAATATTGGGTAATGACCTAGAAAGTGAAGGGCAATGAATGAAGTAGGTTCTCTGGTAAATGGATATGGCAAAAGTGGCGACCACCATTAGTTAGAGGTTCATTTCTTTAAATAATCAAAATGATTGTGATTAGAAAACAGGAGCACAAACCTTTACTCATTAATGCATATGACCACTTTGTAAGAAAAGGAATAGACCGTCTGAAAGGTTAAATGTATATTGCTTTTTAATGTATTGTTAGCATCTGCATTTTGATTTCTATGGGAAGCTCCATCAACCTTGAAACAATCTTAATGGACTTTGATTTTTTTTTTCAACTTCTTGTCAATGATAAATCAGATGAATTACTGTATTTCTAAGGCTGGCTTCACACCACGGCAAGGTCCGGTCCGGGGCTGTCCGGTGTAAACCAGACAGCCCCTGACCGGTTTTTGGCCCCATAGTAGCCTATGGGGTCGGATGGAGCCAGATGGCAGCTCTCTGCCATCCGGTTTCCATCTTGGGATGAATCCGGGAGAATTCGGATTATTCTCACCGGACACAAAATGTTTCTTGCAACGTTTTTGTGTCCAGGGAGAAAAATCTCCCCAAAAAGCCGGATCCCAGATTCGCCTGGATTCTTCCGGATCCTCCTGGATCCGGGTAATCCGGCGCTCCCTAACATGGGAGCCTATGGGGCCGGATTGCCCCGGTATAGGAGGATCCGGGAAACGGACACTGGCGGCTCCATGCCGCTGTGATTTCAGGACCGCGGCTAGCTCCCTTCTAGCTGCGATCTTGAAAAATCAGCAGCTGTGGCTGCAATTACAGCCATCCGGCTGCACACAGGACTGGAGGGCATATTTGGCCCTCCGGTTCTGTGTGCTGATCCGGTTCGGGGCTGTCTGGTTCATGCCTGACAGCCCCGGACCGGACCTTGCCATGGTGTGAAGCCAGCCTAATGGCAAATATTAGCATCAGACAAACAGTGGCATGTGGAAACATTGTGCAGGACCTCATATACAAGTATAAACGGAATCACTGATACTGAGTCAATGAATAGAATTATCTGCTACTATGCCCAAAGTAACACTTATTATAACCACCTTGATTTTTCAATTGTAAAAGTTTCCTAACCAGTCACTTGCAGTCTATAAGGGTGTGTGCTCACAATCAGTAAAAGCAGTGTTTTGCTGCTGCGTCAAAAACGCTGCGTGGAAGTACAAGCTTACAGGATGGGATTTGTAGATTTCCAATGCTCACTGTGCTTCTCCCGACTGCAGCGTGTTTTCACCTGCGGTGTGGACTGCTGCACTTCTGCATCTCCGCAGCATGTTAATTTCATGGTGCCGAGTTGAAAGCGGTCACCATCGGGTGCACGCAGCGAGAAGCCACCCTGCACCTGTGGCGCCCCTGTGACCAGGGCGCCACAGGGTGAACTGCAGCCAGACAAGGTAAGAGGGTCCACACACTGACACACTCCGATCCTAAGCCACTGACTCTATGTAGGGCAAGGGGTGGCGGAGTTTAGAGAAGTGTGGTTGGAGAGAGAGGTAGAACCCGGACAAATGGGTGGAGGAGAAGTACTAAGAACACTGAAACACTAAGTTAGAGGAGTGGATTCCCAAGAGAAGAGGTTCCCAGGAGGCAGCAGTTTCCTGGAGACAGGATACTCAGGAGGGTGCTCATCCTAGAGAAAAAGGCGAGGGAAGAAGCACCACAAGCAGAGACACCCCACAGCTGAACACTAGAGAATAGTGGGAGAACAACGAGCCCAGCAGCCGCAACCAGTATAGCTGGCTGGGGAACTCAGAGCTGACAACCGGCAGGCAGAAGGAGCCTGGTGAACCCAAACTACACCTGGGTCACTGGAGGGCTAGGCCAGGACGACCAGACAGCCGACGCTGTAGAGGTGATTGGGGAGACTTTATGACCCTAATCACGAGACAACCCAGCGTAGTACGGGGACTCTATGACCCGTGAAATACCTACCCGCCACGGAGTAGGTACACAGCCATCGTACTAGGGCTAGTGACCCTAAAGCAGAGGGAATCATCACTAAAGAGCCCGTGATTGCCAGACCGAACCCGTGAGCAAGAACAGAGAGAGACTAGCAGGGCCTGAAAGGTAACTTGAGGGATGCGATGCAGAGGAACTGTCTGAGCTGCAGTGACACCCGGGTCCCCAATAGACTGTAAGAACTGAAACTGTGAACTGTGTTTTAAACCACTTGAAAACTTTGAACAGTAAAGTACCCGGTCAGCTCAAAAGTGCCTGAGACTGTTTATTGGCTAAACTGCATGCTGTGAGAAGCTGCAGGAGAGACCGATGCAGCATCCAGAGTACGCAGCCCCTGAACACGCTGCACCGGAACCGGCCTAACCCGATGGGAGGGCTTCCAATATGCTGCCCCTCATCACCTCCCCGCGGATACAGCCAGTGTCACCTGACACTACTCGGGTGGCTTCACAAAACATCTCTTCATCTCCCATGTAAATACCCTGTTATTGACCAGCAATCTGGGACAACTGTCACGTAGAGCTCACAGTCCTGAGCACCCTGGTCCCTGTGGGTGCGTCACATCCACCCTAAATGGTGAGTACAGGGTGGCTGCGGTCTCCCTGCGTGCACCTGCAGATACCTGCAGATCTGGAGGCACTGCGTCCAAGACGTGGTGCCTCCGGATCATAAGTGCAAATCCTAAGGCTTTGTACATGTACATGGTCTTCATTTAACTTGCACGTAATTAGGAAAGATAGTGTGAAGAGGGGTGCAGAAGACTAAATTTGTCTATACACATTAGACGAACAAAGCTTTGGATGATTGTTCAGCCATTAGCCTTCTCAGCCAACTCCCATACACTGGAGCATTTTCTTGCTTAGCGCTCTTGTTTTATCAGTGAGAAATCAATGGACTGACACATTGGCAGGTGGCTTATTCCCCAGAGAACAATAGGATCAGCTGTCCAAAATCAGACATGCGTGATTTGCATCTCCAACAACTATCACTCAGGAGATGCCCCCATATTCATTAGATCGTTGGCCGAACCCATCACTATTGTTGGGTTCAGTCGACATTAGTCTACTATGTATGCCTTTAGATTTTGGGAACGCTTAGTGGTTTGCAGTGTTTAAGAGTGGCCACAGTGACTGGCAGTGTTTTGGGGCTGTGGATGGCACTTGCAGTATAAACTGTAAATGTTAGAAAAGACACTTTTTAGGGGCAGTGTGTGCAGAACTGCCTATGAGCACATTGTAGCAGATTCAATGCCAGGGGCAGAGCCTGAGGTCCTTGGGCCATGATACAAAATTTGTAAAAGGGAGCCTCTAAAGAGTCACTTGGCCACGTAGAACTTCAGTCCTCCGGGACTGAAACATTTTTCAACAAGTATAACATAACATTACTAATTATATTTGAAGTTTGAACAGAGTTTCAAAAATAAAATTTACAAAAACCAGGGAAAAATGGGAAAAACAGGTAACCAGTCCATACAGCGCTAGTCCATCCGCTGCTGGCTGTTTACAGTATTTTTGCCACCACCAGTCCTGTGGCTATGGTCCATTTTTGAAATTATGAAAAGCAAATTCAAAAAGTCCAAACAGGTAAAGTCTCTGTAGGCTTAAAAGTTCAAAACACACAACAAACACTTACTACAGGCGCCTTGGCATAGGAGTCCTAGGTACTGCAGGGGCTTCTACCAGTCATAAGCGCTGTAGGCCTCCTGGCCCTGGGGTCACCTATTGGCCAAGATTTTGCTCTCCCTAGGCAGATCCTTACGCCAACTCCACTCACCCCTCTTTCTGATGTTGTGTACCTGGTTTGGGTTGTTTTAGCCTACTCTTCACCTTTCTGTACACTAACATGAATTACATATTTACATTTTAAACATTTATTTACATTCTTCTATGTTCACATTCTATTGCCTGTATCTTAGTGGTGTTTGACCCAAGTTACTACGTGTTGACCTGCGTAAAACTGGTATTCCACCAGTGTGTAAGCCTGGTGTAGAGTGAACACTATTTACTGACCCATGTGTTGATCTGCGTAACAGGGGTATGCCTGAGTGTCTTCTCATTCTCACAGTGGGAATGGCAGGTGCACCGATTGCAGGGTTCTCTGGCTCTGCTACAACGGGTGGTTCTTCTGCTCTTGGTTCTTCTACTGGTTGTGGGAATGTCAACATTGGTATTAGGTACGCACCTTCTATTTGGGGCCAATCTGCAGGTAGTTCTCCTATGAGGGACTGGACTGTCTTTGGCTCCTCTTCTTCGGGTTCTGGACAAGGTACATATTTCTTTGGTTGTGGTGGTTGAGGGCACTTCTTTAAATGATCTCTGGACACTGTTGCTGTTGTTTCTCCATTGTCTTTGATGATCAGACAGGTCTTCTGGTTGTCAAAGTTTGATGGCAATACAGTGTATGGTTCTGCTTCCCATTGATCATCTAATTTGTGGAGTCTCCTTTTCCTTTTCAAAACCAATTCACCTGGCGTTAAGGGTGTTCCTTGTGCGTTTTTGTTAAAATTAGTTTCTTGCTTTTCTCTGGATTTTGCCAGACTTCTCTCAACACATTCCTGTATTTTCTCGTACTGCTCTGTACTTCTGGTATCTCAATTTGCATCGGAGATGTCGTCTTCAGGAACTACAATGCCTATTTTAAAGTCTACTGGCAATTTTCCTGGTCTTGCTCTCATGAGGTATGCAGGGGTACAATTTGTTGAGCTTACTGGGATGTTGTTGTAGATGTCAACAAGGTCTGGTAACTTCTCTGGCCATCTGTTTCACTCTTCTAAGGGCAGAGTTTTCAACAATTCTATTACCACGTGATTCATGTTTTCGCACATTCCGTTAGTTTGGGGATGGTAAGGCGTGGTACAAATTTTCTTGCATCCGTATAGGTTACAGAACTTTTGAAATACTTCAGCTTTAAAGGGAGGATCTTGGTCTGTCAATACCTTTTCTGGATACCCATGTGGTCTGCAGAAATAGGCTTGAAAGGTTTTTGCTGCTGTCTGAGCTGGAGCTACCACAAGGGATCTGGAATAGTGGTCCACCATGGTAAGAGCATAGGTATAGCCCGATCTGCTGGGTGTGAGTTTGACGTGATCTAAAGCTACCACTTCTAAGGGCTGTTTAGTGATGATAGGTTGGAGTGGTGCTTTCTAGCTGTTACGGTCTTTTCTTCTTAACGAGCATGGTCCACAATTTTTACACCATTTCTCTATGGTAGACCTCATGCCGATCCAATAGAATCTCTCACGTAACAATATATCCAGTTTTCTCCATCCAAAGTGTCCTGCTACATTATGGTACGCTTCCAACACCATTTGGACGTCTCTCTTTGGAACCACAATTTGCCATACCATGTCATGTGTTCTGGCGTTGATATACTGTCTGCAAAATTAACCTTGATAGATGAATAACCTGCTTTGTTCTTTCCACAGGTATTAGGCCTCTGGTGGAGCATTCTTTTCAAGTTGGGAATCTGGTTGGGTTACTAGCCTTTTTATTAGGCTCACTGCCGGATCACTGTCTTGTGTCTCTTTCCATCCATAGTGAGGCAACAGGTTTAGTGCAACATTCTGATGGTCTTGGTAGATATGGGTTTCTGTCATTTTTCATTTTCTTTACTTTTATGGAAAGCTAGGAGTTCTACTTCCTCCAATTCATCCGCCTCTTCTTCAAGTCCTTGCAAATGTACTTGAGGGTTTCTGGAGAGGGCATCAGCATTTGCATTGTTACGGCCTGCCCACTACTTGATGATAAAGTCATAGTTCGATAGTTGGGCCATCCAGCTTCAATGCACCAAGCTTTGTGGTATACAAGTGTGTTAATGGATTATTGTCCGTGAAGACAGTAAATTTTGAAGCTGCCAGGTAATGCTTGAACTGCTCTGTTATAGCCCAGACCAAGGCCAGGAAGTCCAATTTAAAGGAACTGTAGTTTTCAGGATTTCTCTCAGTGGGTCGAAGTTTTCTGCTAGCATAGGCAATTACTCTTTCCTTGCCATCTTGTATCTGGGATAGTACCGCTCTCAGGCCTACATTGCTTGCGTCGGTGTATAGGACGAATGGTAGCTTATATTCGGGGTAAGTCAGGATTGCCTCACTGGTCAGAGCCTGCTTAATCTGTTGGAAGGAGTCTTCTTGTTCCTTTCCCCATTCCAATGGTGGCTCTGAAGACATTCACTTCTTAGTTTGGCCTACCAGAAGATCTTGTAGGGGCGCTGCCATCTTTGTGTAGCCCTTAATGAATCTTCTGTAGTACCCAACCAAACCTAAGAATTGACGTACCTCGCTGACGGTGGTTGGCCTCTGCCAGTCCTGGATAGCTGTCACTTTTTCCGGGTCTGGTGCTACTCCATCTGTGCTGACCAAATGCTGGAGGTATTGGACTTTTGGTTTCAGCAGGTGACATTTAGATGGTTTGAGCTTCATTCCGTACTTTGTTAGAGCTGTAAATACCTCTGCCAGGTGTTCCAGATGTTCTTCATAGGTTTTGGAATACACGATGAAGTCGTCCAGGTATAAGGGCACAGTCTCGAAGTTCCGGTGTCCCAGGCAACATTCCATGGTCTTTGAAACGTTCCCAGTGCATTGCATAACCCAAATGGCATGCTGTTGAATTCGCATAGGCCCATTGGTGTTGTGAATGCTGTCTTCTCTCGCTCTTCTTCTGCAATGGAGACCTGCCAATATCCGCTAGTGAGATCTAACGTAGAGGGTAAGGGGTAAGCATCCTAGTGAGTGATCTTATTGATTTCCCTGTAATCCACACACATCCTCATAGTGCCATCCTTCTTTCTGTCTAGGACTAAGGGGGCTGCCCAGGGACTACAGCTATCTCTTATAACCTTTCCTCCTGCAGCATCTCTTTGGCACACTGGTAATGGTTTGGTGGAACGGGTCTGTGTCTCACTTTAATTGGGGATGATCTCCTGTGGGTATGTGATGGTGTACCCCTTTAATCCTCCCAAAATGTAATGGATGCTTACTAAATATCTGTTCCAACTCTTGTGCTACCTGGTAGACTCTCTGCTTCTGGTGGGAAGAGTTGGCATCAGTTCCTACGTGCAACTGCTGACACCACTCCTCTAGCTGTACTTTGGAGTTGTTATCCACCGCCTGGTTTGACAGGGAAAAGGGCTCTACTGTCTGTATGTTGTTGTTACAGACAGTATACAGCTTTGCTACAGTAGCATACCGGGGTAGTTTTGCTTCTTCTTCTTCCCCACAATTTAACACACAGATTGGTACTCTTCCCTTGCGTACATCCACCAACCCTCTGGCTGTCAGTAGTGTAGGTCAATGCTCTGAATATACCGGCTCTACAACTGCCTGGAATTCCTTTCCTCTGAGACCTATAGCTGCTCGACACCATATCATCATTTCACTTTTCGGTGGCAACACAATGGGAGACGGGTCTGTTATCCGTACACTGCCAATCTCTCCCCCAGACAGATTTACCTGTTGTTGTGGATGAGGGCTCGGATTTTTCTTTGGAGGACTCTCTTCCGCCCATAACCATCAGTCACAGCAATCTGTTGGAGTAAAAACAACACTTCTTCAAGGCAGTTTTCAATCACATTAGTACCAATTACCATGTAGGGGTATTTTTCATTAGGGTCATCTTCTACCACACATAACCATAAACATATTTTAACTCCACCCTCCCCAGCTTTATTGTCACTTCTCTGAACCCCACCTGAGTCAGTGGTTGTTAGTTAGCTGCAAGAATGACAAAGTTAGGGTCTGGGGGTCTAAGATCAGTATCAGACCAAAATTGTTTATAAAAGATATGTGGGATGGTGGTAACCTGTGACCCAGTGTCCAGTAGGGCCGATGTGAGGATTCCATCTAGCGTAATTTTGAGGTACGGACGGCCTCCCACGTACCGATTACACCAGTCATATGGGCTCGGTTGTCCTACTCCTGGGGGTTGGCCCTCGGACCCAGGAATCTCAGGTTTAAAGGACATCCTCTTGCAAAGTGGCCTGGTTTGTTGCAGCGTAGGCAGATGGGTTGTCCTGAAGAATGCGTGTGGTCGCTGGCTCTGCGTTGGAAGGGTGCGTTGGTCACCTGGACGGGCGACTTGTTTGTCCCCTCCACGGGCGACTTGGGCTTCCTCCTCATCCACGGGACATCCTCAGGGCAATCAGCTAGCTAGATTCTGCTTGGTGGTTGTGTCCCCGGCCTGCCTTGCAAGAGCTTTAACACATAGTCCATATTTTTGGTTAGCTGCAGCACCTGGTTACATAGGTCATCATCAGGGTTGGTTGCTACAGCTTGCCCTACCACTTTTGCAGGGTCTTTGTGGGTAGGTTCAAAGTCTATGGGAGAGGTGTTAACCTGCCATGGTTGGGTTGCAGGTTCTGCAGGCAATGGGTATCGTAGCACCGTTATAGCTCGGTCTTTAACACTAGAAGTCCCGGGAATTTAAAGGATCCTTGGTTTTCAATGGTAAAAAGGTCAAATGAACCGTCTATGGGACTTCTAGTGTTAAAGCATTAAAGTTCACATCAGGATGATCTAAGACCCACATGTGTACCTGCTAGCGGTGGTAGTCCGACCTAAATCCATTCATAAACTGTTCTGCAACCATTTTATCTTCTTCTAGCACACTTGCTGGGTCTACCTGTTTTAAGGACCGGAGTGCCCCTTGTAAACGTAGGGCAAAGTCTCTGATGGTATCATGTGGTCTCTGTTTGCATTGGTATAATATCATCCTTAGTTCAGACTGTGTGCGTTTTTCAAAAGCAGCTTTGAGCTTGTCAAATACTTTTGCTACAGAGTCTCTGTCAGCATCGCTCCAAGACACAACGGCGGATCGCTGCTTTTCTGTCATAGCACACATGTCCAGCACCGCACACATCTTTTGTTTGAAGGCTGCTAAGGCACCAGGCTTACCTTCATAGGTTGACAACCATTTTGCACTCGGTATGTATGGCAAGTCTAACGGCATTATCAGGGCCACTGCTCCGGGTGCTGCGGCTCCCACACCGGCTGCAGGACCGGCTGGTGCTGCGTTCCGGACATCCCTTCTGTCCGGGACCTGTGCATCGTCCACTTCACTCCTGGTGCTGCCCCTTTAGTTAACCACTGCCAGCCGGTGAGGTAAACTTTTTCGGTAGTTGGCGGCTCTACAGGGGGAGTGGAGCACCTCGTGTATTTCCAGAACCAGACACTGCACTTTGTTGATCTTCGGCAGAGCGGAGGGGCGGGACTTATCTTTGCACTCTTTTCTAGCCGCAACGCTCTTCCTGCTCTGTGGTGCAGTAATGGTGGCCCAATTTTACAGTTCACAAAACAGTCAATAAAGTCCAATTTAAGCACACAGTACCCGGTTTTACTGGGCAAAGGATCCTGTTCGTGATGCCAGAAATGAGTTGGTCGACACGGTAGGGGGTACTCAGATACAGGGACAGGGGTTTACTTCGGTGGGGGATCACGGCTGGTCGGTTCCCAGTTCCGTGTCCTGGACCCTCAATGGCGGGGTGGGGGTGATGATGATGAGGGAATAGTAACGTGACGCCACCTGTGGTACCTGGTAATAGGGTTACCAGCGCTGCGGCTGGCCGCTGAGGTGATGTAAATGCAGCCTTGGCAGTACAGCTCCCCACAGGTGGAGCTTTAACTCAAGGCAGCGGGGTGGATGAGGGGAGTAGTAGTAGCGGTTCTGCTGTGAATGCTGCAGGCGGCAGCGGTGAAGCAGGCACACACACACAATAATCTCTGTTTCGGTACCTTTTTACTGATGTCCGGTAACAGGCACGGTCCAGGAGGGTAACCAGGTTTTGGTACAGCTTGGGACGTTCACCTTGGAGAGTTGTGAGGCCTCTGTTAGTGTGTGCGGTGATTGGGGTAAGCTCTGACTGGAGCTAAACCTGCCGCTCTTTCTCCCTCTTAGGGTGCTACTCCACAACCGACAATGAGGACCTTGCTGTGGGGATCCCTATCCTCCTCTTGGGCCCCTGGTCCTATGCTTGGTCAGATTTGGTGTCTCACGTGCGTTACCTTCAGGGGACTAGATCCTCATGGTTGGTCCGGGCTTTCTCTGCTACCTTTAGATGAATAGCAACTTCGGACTCCGATGTCCAGGTGGCCTAAAGGGATACCAGGTATGTTCCCTTCTTCTGTCTTCCTACTCCTTCCACTGGCCTCCGTCCCTCTCCCTAGGGCGTTGCACAGCTGGGTCAAGCTTCCTGGTTCTGGTCCTGGCTTAGTCCCAGCAACCAGCTCCTTCCAGTCCTTCCACTTTACTGTCTAGCTGGAACTAACTGACCCCTCCCCTCAGACCTGGATCTTTATAGGGGATCTGGCTTAAGAGCAGCCAGTGGTGCTCCCCCTCCAGGGCTGGGGTGGAAGGTGTTGGATGCTGTGTGTGCCAAGGTGTACATTCCTCCCTGCACCCGTGGCTCCTGTGGCAATCCCCCGCAGGGGTGCCACATAGACACTGCTAGGAGATGAATGGCAAAAGATCATTAGGGGAATATAAATATTATTTTAATGTTTTTGTCCATGCAGGTCCAGAGCATACATTTTAAATATAAGCCCCAACAGAGCCTCCTTCCACAGTTGACTCACACAGCTAAGAAACTGACAAAAAAAATTGTGTTGAAGGCAAGCTGCCATGACTGAATACTACAGATTGAAATAATAGAATACAATTACCCATACATTTATTTAAATATTTTTTTTTTAATTATTGTCTTCCCTGTATTTTTGATTGCCATCCAAAGTAAAACAAGGCAGCTGGGGGTGGCAGCCCGTAGCTGTCCGCTTTATCTGCACTGGGAATCAAAAATACAGCGAATCCCTATGTCATTTTTAAAAATTATTTATTTTTACTCTACTATGACGTCAGGTTTGTTGTCTATGGTAACCAATCACAGGCGCCAGATTTATGGGTGAGGGGCACAAGAGCCAATTACAGACGTTGTCACAGAGAGTGGACGTCTGTGATTGGTTGTTGAAGTGCAGTAACCTGGAAGCAGCCCATACATTCTAGCATCTACCGTGCAGTGAATAACCAGGTAGTTAATGAGCGGGCCCGGAAGTACAAAGTATGTATGAAGCTGATGTCACTGTTTTGCTTATTTTTACAGCCCCCCAGCCCCCGAACCCAAACAGTAACATGGACTTCTCAGGGAAGTCCGTGCTCAGGTTCCGTTCCCGAACATTAGATGTTCAGCACAGACCCCAAACTTTACAGTTCATGTCTACCCATCACTAATGGAGACACATTTTATACAGAGATTAGATGAGAACCGCATTTTATTAGATTGTATTATAGTACATAGCGTATAGAGCTGACAGCAGAGCCAGTATAGATACAGACGGGAGACCAGGATTGCTGTATATGACCCGCCCCAAGGCTTGGGGTACTCAGATCCCGGGTGTTGGATACTGGGGATGTCACAGGCGGTCGTGCCCTGGGGGTCGCTTTAAAAAGGGGGGAATTATTTACAGGGATTTGATTGTAGATGTTGTGACGCTACCTACGGAGTCTGGTGATGTCACCAGCGCTGCGGCAGACCTCCGGGGATGTTGGATGAGCAGCCTGATGGTATAGCTCCCCGTAGGCGGAGCGGGTCCCCTGGGTAGTGATGCAGGGATAGGAGTTGGCACAGGGATGAGGCTTTGCAGGTGGGAGGTAATTACAGTCTCCGTGCTGGACAGGACCAGGGCGGTAAGAACTGACACACACACACACACACTGGGAGTAGTAGTTTTCCGTACCTTTACTGATGCCAAACTGGCACTGTCCAGGGTACACTCCAGGTGGTTGGGATTCACTTCAGGATTTCCACAGCGAGTGATTTGTAGGGCCTCCTTGTCCCTTCTCTTAATTATGGTGAAGCCCTGACGTGTATAGAACCTGGTATGGCCTGCGCTTTATCTTCCTCTGTAACTCTGAGCTCGTGTAAGAACCTTCTCCAGATTGCCGCTATCTCTGGGGATTTTCTGCGGGTCCTGGTCTTTGTTTGGTTTGTGGTTACAAGTGACCGGGGAAACCGAAGTCTCGTTGGTCAGACCGGTGCTCTTCTGCTGGGCTAAATGCTTCTTAGCAGACTCGGACTCAGGTGTCCGGGTTGCTTCCGTGGGGTGAGCCGGTATGGCTCCTCTGCCCCCAATTCTACTTCTTTCTCTCTAGTTTTGCCTCCGATCCTCACTCTCAGATACCTCAGTCTGGCTAGACAGTACTCTGGCTCGGGCCTAGCGTGGCTCCGGCACCAGGTTGTCTTCACAGTACTACTCCGTATTGCACGGACTGACTAACTCCAGCCCCAGCACCGGTATTCATAGGGGATCTTTCTTAAGTCAGCAAGTGGAGTATCCCCCTACAGGCCTGGGATGGAAGGTGTTGAGTGTATAGGTTACTTGTTGTGGAAATCCCTCCATGCACTAGGTTGTCCTGTGGCTTCCTGTTAGGGCAGGGTGCCACATATAGGTTAGCATTTGTTAGGAGACAGACCTGAAGCTTTTGGCTGTTTGGTTTATTTTGTTAGATTTTTACCACTTTTCCCATCATAGTTATTGTTGCAAAGGGACAAACACTATTAAATAAAAACCAACAGGGAAGACAAGCGTGAAATGACGTACAACGTACTACATTGGGTGTTTCACTTGCATATTTTATCTGTTCTATTCAGAATTACAGTCACATTCATCACAATAAATGTCATGTACAAACAATGGACAATTATCCAGAAATGTGGCTGTCTCTGCTGACCTTCACCTACCACCACCATCATCATCACACTCCTCACATTATTCTTCAACATATTAAAACTCAATTGCTATACTATACATTTGAAATATCAGGCCCATCAAGTGGTTCTAAAATTCTTTTTTAACTTCACTAACAACATGGGAAAGTATTTCACACTGTAATAAACTAATAACAATGCATAGGGGATGTAGATTTTCAACCACCCTGGGAAAGAATTCAGTTTGCTATCTCCCCAACCTCCTATACAGAGCTTAATGAGCATGCATTCATCATGTGACCGTTTATATGCGATTTGCATACTTAGTCACGTGCAGATGAGATGCCTTTCATTGTTTTTTTATGGTCCTACAGCCCCAGCTTCATTGAGACAAGTAGGAAGAGAAGCCAGATGGCACATGACTGTAATGGCCAGTTTACACATAACGATGTTCCAGCGACCCCATGAATGATAGGGGTCGCTGGGATATCGTTATCTGATCGCTGGTGAGCTGTCACACAGGCAGACTTACCAGCGATCAACGACCAGCAGGAATGCTGGTATCCAGTGTAAACAGCGGGAGCTAAGCAGAGCTTAGTTACCCGCTGTTTACCTTGGTTACCAGCTCCCAGTGCCGCACAGGACACACTAGGAGCTGGCAACCAGTGTAATCAGCGGGTAACTAAGTGCAACCCTCTGCTTAGTTAACCACTGTTTACCCTGGTTACCAGCTCCCAGCGTGTCTGTGCGGCGCTGGGAAGTCGATGATCGTTGGTCTCCCGCTGTCACGGCGATGCTGGCCGCCTAGCGGGAGACCAACGATTGAAAATGGCCCTGGCCATTGTACCAACGATCAGCGACCAGCGAGCTGATCGCTGACCGTTGCAGTGTGTCACAGATAGCGACATCGCTACGAGGTCGCTGCAACGTCCCAAGTTTCAGCGACATTGTTAATGATGTCGCTACATGTAAACCAGCCTTAAGTGTGAAAATCAAGAGAGGTCATGTGATGACCATTGGCTCTGGCAAGCAAAAACGAATCCTGACAGTGGGTATATTACACACTGTTCAGATTGGTTTAGGGCTTAATTTTATAATTAGTGGGTTGCACAGGTTTGTGATGAATGTTTGCCATGACTCTATATGACTACTGAGCTGCCCCCAGGTCGTGGGGTACTCGGGTCGGGCCGGTGCTGTCTCTCTGGATATCACGGTAGTCGTCACCCAGTCCAGTGGCCTGGGCTCAGTCCAAAAAGGAAGGGGTTATTTACAGGGGATTTTGTAGTGACGCCACCTGAGGTATGTGGTCAGTGGGGACCACCTCTGCCGTATTCCTGCTGGGGACGGTGACTTAGGGCAGCTTGGATGGTAAGCCCTCCTCGGCTAGGGCTAAGTGTCTCAAGGGCAGGTGTAAATAGTCTATGTGTGGGATGCAGGGAGACGGGTACAAGAAATAGGCAGACTCACTGTAGTTTTTCTCAGTCTCTTACTGGAGCAGATGGTAAAAGCTGTCCACAGAGTCTTGAGAGTAATTTAGGGTAATTCTTACCCATCCGGGTCTTTTGGCTCCCTTACTGCGCTTGTAATTTGGCTCCTGCTGCTGCTTAAGCTTGGCTGCGGCCCTGTCTCGTCCTGTGAGGTACCAGTAGGACAGGCAACTCGAGTCCTTTACTTATACCCTGTTCCAGGGTGTCAGTGTTGCTGGAATCTATACGTTGCTGTGTCTCTGGTTAGTCTGGCTGGGAATCTGGAATCTCCACCGTCCGGTGTTGACTGCCGGGATGTGTGACCCTGCACAGTCTCGTACTCCGGTGTCTGTTCTATGCGCCTTTCCTCTGGAGTGAGCACGGAGTTGCTCAGCCTCCCAGGTGTGTTCTTGCTTCTCCTTTCCTCAGACCCTAGCCTTAGGCCTGGAACTCAGCTAGCGACTCTAGGATGAGCTTAGCACGGCTCTTTTACACCCAGGTCCTCTTCACAGCCCTCCTAGGAACTGAACTCTTCATACCCCTCTCTGGAGCTGCACTAACTTCCTCCTTCCCAGACGAGAATATATAGGGGAGCTCACCCTGAACCCGTACTTGGTCTCCCCCTTCTGGCCTGAAGGTGTTGGTGTTGTGTGTGTGTTGCCTGATGAGAAAATCCTTTGTTGCTCTCTGGTGACACCACTACCAGGAGTCAGTGATGACACTGAGGCTTATTGACGCAGGGGTGCCACACTACTGACTTCTTGATCCTCACAGCTCATGACCTGCAAGCTGCCAGGATCCTGCCATGCAATTTGCAGACTTTGAGCCATGTTCCAACTGGATGTGCACAGCCTCGCTGAATAGACGTCAATTGAGCTAGGTAGCACGTCTAGTTGGTACGTGACATCATGTATGCAAATCGCATACTTGCATTTCCATGACCAACCGCTCTCACAGCTTGCATGGGAAACTCCTGATCGTGTCCTGTGCACATGCTGTGAGCATTCAGAAGTCTGCAGTCACATAGCGACTATCATCACAAATCTGGACAATCCCTTTAATGCTACTATGCTACTAATATAAATGCAAATGTTGTAACCAGTTCAAGTTATGAATCATGTGCACATGATCAGAACCAATAGGAGTACAGGAATACATTCCCAGAACCCCCATCGGTACAGAAATACATAACCAAAATGACTATCAGTACAGAATACAGCATCATAATCCCCATCAGTATGGAAATACATCACCAGAACAACCATCAGTAAAACAATACAGTATGACAACCCTCCATCAGCAAGAAAATGCATCATCCGAATTACCATCAGTGCATGAAAACATCAACAGAACTACTTAAGAGCACATGAATACATCCCAAAGCTTAGCATAGCGATCAACTATATTGTCAGGTCAACCCCATATACAATTGTATTGCATAAACTTATAATTCTCAGTATTTTCCTAGCAATGGTATGGAGATAAAGGAAGTTATTGTTCCCAGCCATCATCAAACTGTGGGCCAGACAGGATCTACAGTATTGATGAGATGTAAACAGTACGACTAATAGACATTTACATCTAGGCACCTCATAGGTGATGTGTTCTCTGACTGACATCATTCTCCTTATTCTCTTCATCTGGTCCAGAGATCATGATGACTTTTAGTATCCAAAGTAACAAAAAGACAGCGGCACTCAAACACTAAGGCTGGAAACAGACTATCCAACTTACATGCCAGTCTCTCGGACGAGACTCGGATGAGACTGGATCAGTGACCCTGAACGGCCTCTCCCTCTCTGGATGGTGAACCCTCCACGCTATCCAAAGCTATTATTGTCTCTGTTAGCAGGTTTCTACTCGCCCATTCAAAGAGAGGATTTTAATCCAGAGAGAGGCTGTGACTGTAAAGGTACCTTTACACGCCGCTACTGGAGGATGGATACAACCCGCTACTTCACGTGCACGAGCACGCCCAAACGGTTACAAACGGGAAACGCACCACCTTTACACGCCGCCACAAGGTGCGCTACGCTACGCTACATCTACAGCTAGATACATCGCCGGGTGTCTCAAGTAGCCATCTGTAGCTCATCTTACCTCATTTACACACCGCTACAACCAGCTAATATGGGCGGACCTGGTGCAGCAGGGACAGCACATAGGCGTGCCACAATTTGGAGTACGAGACGTCCGTACGCTGATAGGACAAAGCAAGAAACCCATGATTGGCCAGGCATCGCAGGAGGCTGTTTAATACATGACACCCGAGCAATTGTGTAGTGTGACTGGGCAGCTCCTTAAATATGCCGCCCTGTACAGCGACAACCAATCGCAACGCAGGAGCTTCCTCCAATGATCGCTGAAGGGGCGCGATAACCCGGAGCCTGTGTCACGCCCCAGCTACATAGCATGGTGTAGAAACAACCCTTCTGTTCCTTCTTTACACGCCGATACAGCTCGCTGCAATCGGCTTTGTAGCCACCTGTTTCAGAGCAGTGCTCGGAAACAGATGTATCTGTTGCCGGCTGCCTCCTACCGTCTTCACATGCCGCTACTACGGGCTATATTGACGACGCAAGCTACAATCGTAGCCTGTAGCGGGTTGTATCCATCCTGTTGTAGCGGCGTGTAAAGGTACCTTAAGTGCTGGTACAAAAGTAGCTTACGACCCAGAAAAAGAGGCACACCTCAACGTGGCTACTGGGGGTTATCGATATGGCCATATTTATAAATTATGTGTCTCATTGTTTTCATATTTCCTTAGCTATAATGCTGTTCTATATTCAAGATAGCATGTCTTAGTGTTTGAGTGCTGCGGTCTTTTTGTTACAATGTGTTGTATTCAGCATTTCACCTACAGTATATACGTACATTGCATGAGGAGTGTCGCAGTTTTTTCTTGTTATCCAAAGCTCATCTCTGCAGCCTTCCCTCTTCTCCAGTCTTCTACAGCACATTGTAACAGGGTGTCTTTAATGGTTGCCAACTTGACTGTATTTTTTCTAGACAACTAATCAAAATTAATTTAAGGACAACATTTTTTACAGATACATTCGAAAACCACAATAAATTATTTTGAAGTGATGCATGTCTAAAGCCCGTAATTCTATTCTGAGGACATTATGTTATAACATAAATCAATCACCCACGGGTAATAGAAAAGAGGACAGTGCGGCCACACCCAGTCTGATCACACATTTCCTCACACCCACTTTTCATACAGTCCCCTCGAATTTATCCTCCACCCCCACCACTATACTCATTCCCCATTACAATAAACCTTTGGTTTCTTCAGCTGCATTGGAGCTCTTAAGATGCCAACGTTCACCCCATATTGATGTCAGTGACGTGGTCAGATGACCCAATTTGCTCTTTTGGCCATGAGATGCAGATGAAAACGTTAAACACACCGCGACACAGTTGAGTCCTTTTTATATAATTATTCCTTGAAATAATTTTTTAAAAATACGACGTGGGGCTTCCCTATATTTTTGAATGCCAGCCAGGTATAGCAGGCATGTATGAGCTGCCCCCTTCATCCAGCTGTCTAGTTTTGCCTGGCTGGAAACCAAAAATATAGGGAAGCCCTTTTTTTTTATTTCATTATATAATTTTTAAAAAAATTACGTGGTGCTTCGCCATATTTTTTGTTTCTAGTGAAGCCCAACTAGGCAGCTGGGGGTTAGAATCATCAGTGTTGGGAGGCCCAAGATTTATTTGACAGGACACAGATGTCATTTGTCAGATGTAATTTTTTTCTGCACCCATTGACTTGCATTGATGAGTCATGTCCGATAGATGAGTGTAATAGAAGCATTCTGAGATTTTTTCCTCGATCCAATTTCAGTTGAGCAAAACTTGCAGATCTGCTCTGCCTAATTCACTAACACTGGTCCGAGTGCAATGCAATGTTTTTCTCACATCGCACTCGTCCATTTTAAACACTATTGGGGAAATTACCCTAAAAGTCGCACAGATTTTTCAGCTTGAACCATTTTTCCGGGTTCCCCTCCACATTCCAAAAGATTTATTGATAGTTAATTTAGATTGTGAGTCCCAATGGGGACAGTGTTGCTGATGTATGTAAAGTGCTGTGGAATTAATGGTGCTATATAACTGAATAAAATAAATCAGTAAATAAATATTGCTGATCTTGTTGGAACTACAGGTGCATCTCAATGAATTAGAGTATCATAAAAAAGTTACTGTATTTCAGTAATTCAATACATAAAGTGAAACACATATATTATATGGAGTCATTACAAACAGAGTGCTCTTTTTCAAGTGTTTATTTCTGTTAATGTTGATGATTATGGCTTACAGCCAATGAAATCCCAAAGGTAATTATCTTAGAAAATTAAAGTAGGGAGGATGAAGGGTCAGAGAGATAAAATATGACCTAAATGGGTATCAGAAGCTATATAAAAGCCACTATAAAAGCATATCATGGCTGCTGCAGACCCCAGCATGATACATATAGAGTAGAGAGGATGAAGGGTTAACAACCGCGCTGCTGTATTCCACGAGACATCAAAGGGTGAATATAATATTGATTTATTAGTCAACACATTTCAGGGCTCCCTGGCCCCATCATCAGGACAAATCAAAATTATATTGCCATGTTTCTGGGAGGCCTGAAATACGTTGACTAATAAATCAATATTATATTCACTCTTTGACGGATCATGGAATACGGCAGCGCGGTTTTTAACCCTTCATCCTCTCTTAATTTTCTGAGATAATGACCTTTGGGTTTTCATTGGCTGTAAGCCATAATCATCACCATTAACAAAAATAAGCACTTGAAATAGATCCCTCTGTGTGTATAATATATGCGTTTCACTTTTTTTTATTGAAATACTAAAACAAAAATAACTTTTTGATGATATTCTAATTCATTGAGATGCACCTGTAGTTTTGACTATAGCATATTGATGTAGGTATTTGCTTCCCTCTGCTGGTGAAAAGGGTGATTGCATCTGAAATACAGAACTGAGCTGGTCTAGGGACCTACTGTAATATGTCATGGTAAGTCTGAGTCTCACTCTCAGCACCCTAGTTTTGGATGAACAATAACAATCTCTACTTTTAATGGTGGTAAAATGTGTCCAGAGTGCTTGTCTATTTAACTAAAGCGAGGTTCCTGATATTGGCTTATCTCCGGTATGACAGTCTATGGCCACCGTCAGGGCCTCACTACTCTGACAGTTGTCAGGGGCCTGCGGTGATGGAAGGAGAGGGGGGCCCGGACGAGAGGTGAGGGGTAGGCTACAATCTTCTCCAGGCCCCGCCCCCTCACATCTTCTACGGGCAGGACGGGCATCAGCACCCGTTTCGCCCCCCACCACTTTCGCTGCCTGTGGAACGCATAGAAGAGGAATCCCCTCTCCACCCCTTCACTTCCTCTTCCTTTGCGGTCCACAGTGTGGAACACATAGAAGAGAAGGAAGACGCCAGACTGCAGGTGAGTATGGCAGGGGTCCGGGGAGGTTCCAGTTGCCAACACCCGGGGCCCTGGTCTGGCGGGTAGGCCCCCTGTGAACTTCTCACCTTGCAGGGGCCCCTGAGCGCTGCTCCCCCCCCTCCCTCTCTCCCTCCCAACCTCCCAACCTGAGCGGCTGCAGCAGATCTCTACTTCCTGCTGCTGCTCACTACAGTCAGACGATGCAATCAGTGTCTGCCAGCTGTCTCTCAAGTTAAGAGAGAGAGGGGGCAGGGAGAGAAACAGCACTCGGGGGCCCCCTGCAAGGGAAAAACTACACAGGGGTCCCCTGCCAGGGCAGATTACAGAGGGGCCCCCTTACAGGTGCAAATTAAAGAGGGGCCCCCCTGCCAGGGGCAAATTACAGAGGGGCCCCCCAACCAGGGGCAAATTACAGAGGGGCCCCCCTGCCAAGGGCAAATTACAGAGGGGCCCCCTTGCCAGGGGCAAATAACACAGTGCCCAGGGCCCCCTGTCAGGGGAAATGTACACAGTGCACAGTCGGTAGACAGGCACAGGGGGAGACAGGTGCAGGGGAGAGACACAGCGTACAGGGAAGAAATGGGTACAGAGGAGAGATACACCGCACAGGGGGAAAATGGGTGCAGGGGAGAGACACAACGCACAGGGGGGAAATGGTTGCAGGGGAGAGACAACACACAGGGGGAAACAGCCAGGTGTAGGGCAAAGACACAGTGCAGAGGGGGAGAGAGAGTGAACGGAGGGGGAGAGAGAGAGAGTGAATGGAGGGGGAGAGAGAGAGAGAGTAAACGGAGGGGGAGAGAGTGAACGGAGGGGGAGAGAGAGAGTGAACGGAGGGGGAGAGAGTGAACGGAGGGGGAGAGAGTGAATGGAGGGGGAGAGAGAGATCAGAGAAAAAAACAATCTAGTCACAGACCATAATCTAGGGATTGGCAGAGGTCACGGTGTTAACCTGAATTAACAGTCTGTCTGTCTATCCTTACAGGAGAGCGGTCTGCCAGACACTCATTCTGACCACTGCTGAGAAACTGCAGTCTTCTGGACTACACTGTCCTCTTTCTCCTTCATCAACCTCTGTCCTCTTTCTTCACTATCCCTCTCTGTCCTCTTTTTCCTGTCCCCCTCTGTCCTCTTTCTTCACGGTCTCCCTCTGTCCACTATCTCCTCCGTCCCCCTCTGTCCTCTTTCTTCACCATGTCCCTTTATCCACTTTCTCCTCCGTCCCACGCTGCCCTCTTTCTCCTCCGTCCCACTTTGCCCTCTTTCTCCTCCGTCCCACTCTGCCCTCTTTCTCCTCCGTCCCACTCTGCCCTCTTTCTCCTCCGTCCCACTCTGCTCTCTTTCTCCTCCGTCCCACTCTGCCCTCTTTCTCCTCCGTCTTCCTCTGTTCGTTTTCTCCTCCGTCTCCCTCTGTTCTCTTTCTCCTACGTCTCCCTCTGTTCTCTTTCTCCTACGTCTCCCTCTGTTCTCTTTCTCCTTTGTCTCCCTCCTGTCCTCTTTCCCCTCAGTCTTCCACTGCCCTTTCTCCTCCATCCCCCTCTGTCCTCTTTCTTCACTGTCTTCCTCCTGTCCTCTTTCTCCTCCGTCCCCTTCCTGTCCTCTTTCTCCTCCGTCCCCCTCCTGTCCTCTTTCCTCTCCGTCCCCCTCCTATCCTCTTTCCTCTCCGTTCCCCTCCTGTCCTCTTCCTCTCCATCCCCCTCCTGTCCTCTTTCCTCTCCATCCCCCTCCTGTCCTCTTTCCTCTCCATCCCCCTCCTGTCCTCTTTCCTCTCCATCCCCCTCCTGTCCTCTCTCCTCTCCATCCCCCTCCTGTCCTCTTTCCTCTCGGTCCCCCTCCTATCCTCTTTCCTCTCCGTCCCCTCCTGTCCTCTTTCCTCTTCATCCCCCTCCTGTCCTTTTTCCTCTCCGTCCCCCTCCTGTCCTCTTTCCTCTCCGTCCCCCTCCATGTCCCTCTGCTCTCTTTCTCCTTCGTCTTCCTCCTGTCCTCTTTCCCCTCCATCTCCCTCTGCCCTCTTTCTCCTCCGTCCTCCTCCTGTCCTCTTTCCTCTCCGTCCCCCTCCATCTCCCTCTGTTCTCTTTCTCCTTCGTCTCCCTCCTGTCCTCTTTCCTCTCCATCCCCCTCCTATCCTCTTTCCTCTCCGTTCCCCTCCTGTCCTCTTTCCTCTCTGTCCCCCTCCTGTCCTCTCTCCTCTCCTTCCCCCTCCTGTCCTCTTTCCTCTCTATCCCCCTCGTATCCTCTTTCCTCTCCATTCCCCTCCTGTCTTCTTTCCTCTCCGTCCCCCTCCTGTCCTTTTTCCTCTCCGTCCCCCTCCTGTCCTCTTTCCTCTCCGTCCCCCTCCTATCCTCTTTCCTCTCCGTTCCCCTCCTGTCTTCTTTCCTCTCCGTCCCCCTCCTGTCCTTTTTCCTCTCCGTCCCCCTCCTATCCTCTTTCCTCTCCGTTCCCCTCCTATCCTCTTTCCTCTCCGTCCCCCTCCATCTCCCTCTGTTCTCTTTCTCCTTTGTCTCCCTCCTGTCCTCTTTCTCCTAAGTCTTCCTCCTGTCCTCTTTCCCTTCCATCTCCCTCTGCCCTCTTTCTCCTCCGTCCCCCCCTGTCCTCTTTCCTCTCCGACCCCCTCCATCTCCCTCTATTCTCTTTCTCCTTTGTCTCCCTCCTGTGTGGGGGTGGTCCAGGTCCCTCCCCTGATGATGACATCACATTCTGTTACCCTCCCTTGCAGTGCTTGGAGAATGTGATGAGGTCACAGGATCTGACCCCGCTCCACAGGACGCTGCCACTCATCCTGAAGATCAGAAAGCCAAGATCACCGATGCTCCAGCGCAGGAGGAACCGCCTGAAGCTGTCAACGCTAAGGCTGGCTTCACATTAGCGTTTGTGTCTGCATGCTGATGGCATGCAGACACAAACGCTGTCAGAAGCAGGGTCCAAATGATGTGTCCGCAGCGGATAATGTCCGCCTGCGAACACATCACTATGGAGCCCGGCAGCCAATCGGCGCTGTCCTGGTGCGGGCCGGGGGCGGAGATCAGCGCCGGAGATCTCCGCCCCCCGGCCGCCGGTAAGCTCCGGGACTGTCGGCGGGGAGAACAGCTGATGTGACAGCTGTTTGAATCTTCCCGCGCCGACACTGTGAGGAGATGTCGGCGCGGGAAGATTCAAACAGCTGTCACATCAGCTGTTCTCCCCGCCGACATCGCTAGGAGATTACAGGCGGCGGGGAGAAGGAGGACAGCAGAGGGTCAGCTGATCTCCCGGTGGCCGTCGGTGAGCTCCTGTGACATCACCGGCGGCCACTGGGAGATTTTTCAATGGGTCCGCAGCGTTCTCCCGCGCTGTCAAGCGCTGAACACTGCGGACCCATTGACGGCAATGCATTTTTTGTGCGCTTGGGGACGCTTGCTGATCTTCCAAGATCCCCAAACGCACAAAAAAATGCTGCAAGCTGCGTCCCGGGTGCGGATGCTGGACACCGGAAGGAGCAGATATCGTCCGCATCCGCACCCGAACGCAGCAAACGCAAGCACTATGCGTTCCTATGTTAAACATAGGAACCGCAGTGCGCATGCGTTTGAATGCTTATGGGAACGCAGCATACGCTGCGTTCCCATACGCAAATGTGAAGGCAGCCTAAGGCAGAGCCTGGGAGCCAAGGACAGAGCGCATTATGAAGATGAAAGGTCAGTGAATCAGCCCACAGCAGTCTCAAGTGTGTGAGTGTATAATATATATATATATATGTACAGTGTTGGCCAAAAGTGTTGACACCCTAGCCATTCTGTCAGATAATACGCAGTTTCTTCCTGAAAATGATTGCAATCACAAATTCTTTGGTATTATTATCTTAAGTTAATTTGTCTTCATTGAAAAAAACACAAAAAGAATTGTCCTAAAGCCAAATTGGATATAGTTCCACACCAAACATAAAAAAGGGGGTGGACAAAAGTATTGGCACCCTTAGAAAAATCATGTGATGCCTCTCTAATTTGTGTAATTAACAGCACCTGTAACTTACCTGTGGCACCTAACAGGTGTTGGCAATAACTAAATCACACTTGCAGCCAGTTGACATGGATTAAAGTTCACTCAACCTCTGTCCTGTGTCCTTGTGTGTACCACATTGAGCATGGAGAAAAGAAAGAAGACCAAAGAACTGTCTGAGGACTTGAGAAACCAAATTGTGAGGAAGCATGAGCAATCTCAAGGCTACAAGTCCATCTCCAAAGACCTGCATGTTCCTGTGTCTACTGTGCGCAGTGTCATCAAGAAGTTTAAAGCCCATGGCACTGTGGCTAACCTCCCTAGATGTGGGCAGAAAAGAAAAATTGACAAGAGATTTCAACGCAAGATTGTGCGGAAGGTGGATAAAGAATCTCGACTGACATCCAAACAAGTTCAAGCTGCCCTGCAGTCCGAGGGTACAACAGTGTCAACCCGTACTATCCGTCGCCGTCTGAATGAAAAGGGACTGTATGGTAGGATACCCAGGAAGACCTCACGTCTTACCCCGAGACATAAAAAAGCCAGGCTGGAGTTTGCCAAAACTTACCTGAGAAAGCCTAAAATGTTTTGGAAGAATGTTCTCTCTTTTTGGGCAAAGGCATCAACATAGAGTTTACAGGAGAAAAAAAGAGGCATTCAAAGAAAAGAACACGGTCCCTACAGTCAAACATGGCGGAGGTTCCCTGATGTTTTGGGGTTGCTTTGCTGCCTCTGGCACTGGACTGCTTGACCGTGTGCATGGCATTATGCAGTCTGAAGACTACCAACAAATTTTGCAGCATAATGTAGGGCCCAGTGTGAGAAAGCTGGGTCTCCCTCAGAGGTCATGGGTCTTCCAGCAGGACAATGACCCAAAACACACTTCAAAAAGCACTAGAAAATGGTTTGAGAGAAAGCACTGGAGACTTCTAAGATGGCCAGCAATGAGTCCAGACCTGAATCCCATAGAACACCTGTGGAAAGATCTAAAAATGGCAGTTTGGAGAAGGCACCCTTCAAATATCAGGGACCTGGAGCAGTTTGCCAAAGAAGAATGGTCTAAAATTCCAGCAGAGCATTGTAAGAAACTCATTGATGGTTACCGGAAGCGGTTGATCGCAGTTATTTTGGCTAAAGGTTGTGCAACCAAGTATTAGGCTGAGGGTGCCAATACTTTTCTCCGGCCAATTTTTGGAGTTTTGTGGGAAATGATCAATGTTTTGCTTTTTGCTTCATTCTCTTTTGTGTTTTTTCATTGAAGACAAATTAAATGAAGATAATAATACCAAAGAATTTGTGACTGCAATCACTTTCAGGAAGGAACTGAGTATTATCTGACAGAATTGCAGGGGTGTCAATACTTTCGGCCAACACTGTATATATATATATATATATATATATATATAATATAAATATATATATATATTTAAATAATATGTGTATATATATGAGAGAGAGTAAAAAAAAGAAAAGCAGCACAAAAAAATAGAAAAAAATGGACCTTATAGCCCAATGAAGTGGCCATGCATTGTGTAATAAAGTCCACTTTTTTCAATTTTTTAGTGTTGTTTTTCCTTTGTTTACCCTATTGTAAGGAACCATCTGGATTGCTGGTTGGGAAAGCTTTGCACATAAATTGAGGTAATTTTTGTTGCTGTTCAAATTTTTCACTATATATATAATGTATTAAAAAAAGAGAATAAAGAAAGGCGGCACTCACCGTATGAAAAATCAACGACGAGTTCCAGTATCACTACACGATACGAAACGGTACCGTTGTTCCGACGGCCTCTCACTCCCTCTCCCCACCGCACTAACAATGTTTTAATGGATTGATTTTCCTGGATTAAAACACCCTTCCACCAGCCTATACGGTGAGTGCCGCCTTTCTTTATTCTCTTTTTTGAATCTCTGATTATTCTTTTAAGGCTGTGCAACACCAGGCACCGGGGATAGCCGACAGGCTTTTAGCAGAGCTCCACAGGTGTAGTGCCCGGTCATTGGACTCTTTTCCTGCATTATATATAATGTATGTTTGGGTGGAGGCGGAACATGGGTGGAGGCGGAGCATGGGTGGAGGCGGAGCATGGGTGGAGGCTGGGCGGAGCCTCAAGGGGTGGAGGCTGGGCGGAGTCTCAGGGGGTTCCAAAATTTTGGCAGTCACGGGCCCCGAAATTCCTAGTGGCAGCCCTGTGACAGTTCTTCATGTTGTCTAACATCTGCCCTCTGGGGACAGCCCGGCAACCTCCTCTTACATTACATTGATGGTGATATCTCCACTCACACTGTTACTTCATATCTCCTCCTATTGAAAATCCAGTGATTCCAGGAACTCTTTTTCATGCTATCACCCCTTATATAAATCATAGAGGACAAGTATCCTTTACAGGGGTGAGAACACTGGCAGTTATGCAGGTGATCTCCTCTTGACCATAATTAGGACACAGCTATTCAACTCTTTACTGCAGTCTAGAACACAGACAATTTTAATCTCTTCAATTTCTCCTCGTATTCCAAGATCCATAACTATTTTTTAATTTTCTGTCAACATAGCCATAATTAAAAAACCTACAAATGTATATGTGGCACCTAGTTATGTAAGCAGTTCTTTCACTAGCTTCACAGCTGGATCAGTATCTTGGGTGTCAGCCCATCCATGGTGTCTTAACGGTTGAGATTTACCTTTTGTTCTCTTTGGTAGATGCCGGGTTGATACTCTTCTTCCTTTGAACGATGAAAGGCTGGTAGTTCAATTTCTTCCAACTCTTCCGGTTCCTCTTTCACGTCTCCCAGGTGTGGCATCCGGGATAAGGCATCTGCGTTCCCGTTCTTATGGCCTGCCCTATATTTGATGACAAAGTTGTAATTAGACAGCCAGGCTATCCATCGCTGCTCCAATGCACCTAATTTTGCTGTATCCAGGTGGGTCAACGAATTGTTATCCGTGTAGATGGTGAATTCTCTGCCAAATAATGCTTGAAACGTTCTGTTTACAGCCCAAACTACTGCCAGTAGTTCTAACTTGAAGGAGCTGTAGTTCTCGGGATTTCTTTCTGTAGGCCGGAGCTTCCTACTTGCAAAGGCAATAACGCACTCTTTGCCTCCTTGCTTCTGTGACAATACTGCTCCCAGTCCAACGTTGCTGGCATCCGTGTATAGAGTGAAGGGTTGATGGTAATCAGGGTATGCCAGGATCTCTTCTCCCATCAGTGCACATTTCAGCTTGTTGAAGGAGTCTTCCTTCTCTTCACTCCACTGGAAAGGAGGGTTACAGGTTGAAGACTTTCTTGACTGTCCTACCAGAATGTCTTGCAGGGATGCTGCTAGCTTCGTGAATCCTCTGATACATCTTCTATAATAGCCTACCAGGCCCAGGAATTGCCTCACTTCTTTCACGTTCGTAGGTCTTGGCCAATCCCTTATCACTTTGACTTTATCAGGGTGCTACACCCTCTGAACTCACGGCATGTCCCAGGTACTGTACCTTTGGTTTGAGAAGGTGACATTTGGATGGCTTGATTTTCATGCCGTATTTGGATAAAGCTTCAAACACTTCTGCCAGGTCTTGTAGATGTTGCTCATACGTCTTGGAGTAGACTATGACGTCATCTAGGTACAGGAGGACAGTTTCAAAGTTCTTGTGTCCTAGGCAGCTCTCCATCAGGCCCTGAAAGGTACCGGGTGCATTGCAGAGTCCGAACGGCATACAATTGAACTCACAGAGGCCCATCGGCGTAGTAAACGCTGTCTTTTCCTTGTCGGCCTCGGCCACAGGAACCTGCCAGTACCCACTAGTCAGATGAAGGGTGGAAAAGTAGTTAGCAGATTTTAATGCAGCTAATGACTCCTCAATCCTAGGTAATGGGTATGCGTCCTTATGTGTGATGCAATTAATCTGCCGGTAATCTACGCATATTTGCATGGTCCCATCCTTCTTTTTAACTAACACTAGAGGTGCTGCCCAGGGCTACAACTGTCTCTTATTACCCCTGCAGATTTCATTTCTCTGAGCATGTCTTTAGTGGTTTGGTAGTGAGCTGGTGGTAATGGTCTATACCTCTCTTTTATAGGCTGATGGTTACCTGTGGGCATAGTGTGCTCTACCCCTTTAATTTGCCCAAAGTCTAACAGGTGTTTGCTGAATATTTGCTCATATTCCTTCACTACCCGGTATACTCCATGCTTGTGACAGGGAGGTGTAGAACTGGTACCTACATGTAGCTTTTGGCACCAATCCTCCAGCTTTTCCCCTGAACCATTGTCATCCGCCTGACTTGACGGGTCCAGGGGCTCGACGGCTGTGATGTTGTTGTTATCAACCGTGTACAACTTAGCCATGGTAGCATACTTTGGTAATGTGATCTCATCCTCTCCACAGTTTAATAGGCGTAATGGCACTCTTCCCCGGTGTACCTCAACCACTCCTCTAGCTGTTAGTATGATGGGTCTGCTGTCTGAGTACACGGGTTCTACCAGAGCTTGATAGTCTTGCCCTTTAATGCCTATTGCGGCTCTACATCAGACCAACATTTCAGTTTTGGGAGGTATTACAATGGGTATTGGATCACTTACTCATACACTGGCGATCTCACCTCTGGATATTTCTGCCTGTTGCTTCAACATCAGGGCTTTGATCTATTTGTGCAGAAGCCTCTGCTGTCCGGTTCCGGCAGTCTCGGCGATTTGCTGCAAAACACTTAACACTTCGGAAAAACATTTCTCAATTACATTCATTCCTAGCAGCATCACTGGTTCTCAATCTCGCCGGTTATCATCTATTATTATAATACCCTGGTTCTGCAATTCTACCTTCCCAATCTGAATGGTCATTTCTCTGAACCCAACCTGTGGTATTAACTGTCCATTACTAGCTCATACTTCCATGTTAAAGTCAGTTGGAGCACTGGTAATGTCTGAATCAGCCCAGTACCTTTTATATAAAACATGTGGGATTGATGTTACCTGGGACCAGGGCCGGTTTTAGATCAAGTGGGGCCCTGGGCGAGATTGAGAGTGGGGCCCCAAACTATGAAATAAAAATAGTACCCATACAGTTGTGTTAAATCAACCCAATTAAAACAAATCTAAATCATGTGAATATACACTATATGTTTTATTAAATAACTAGAGAAACAGTGAAGTGCAACTTTTTTTGCATGCAAAGCATTTTTTGTCACATACAGTACATGCAATGCTCTCAGGCAAGATCTTTTAAAAGTAAACGTGATAGTTAGTTGTTCACTAGAAACAATCACATGTGTACAATCTTTTGCTGTACAACCTGTAACCCAGGAATCATGAATGAAATCAGTAAAGTGCTGGTAAAAACCCGTACAATCTTGAAAGGTATAAAGTACAATCACAATGCTCGTCTCCCAGCTTGTTAAATAAATACGGTAGAAAAAATGAAATAACTTACAGTACATGCTCTAAAGGAGTATTCCACCTTTTACAATAATTGTATAACAAGAAAACACCAAATGGAACTCCAGTAGCCGGCATATAAAATATGCTGCATGTAATGTTAAAAAGAAAAAAAAAATTATATATATATATATATATATATATATACCGTATATACTCGTGTATAAGCCGACCCGTGTATAAGCCGACCCCCCTACTTTTGCCCCCAAAACCTGGGAAAACCTATTGACTCGTGTATAAGCCGAGGGTGGACCCCAGCACAGGTATACAGGCCCCCTCAGTGGTATACAGCAGCCTCCCCAGTGGTAGTATACAGCAGCCTCCCCAGTGGTAGTATACAGTAGCCTCCCCAGTGGTATATACAGCAGCCCCAGAGGGGTATACAGCAGCCCCAGAGCTGTATACAGCAGCCCCAGAGGGGTATACAGCAGCCCCAGAGGGGTATATAGCAGCCCCAGAGGGGTATATAGCAGCCCCAGAGCTGTATACAGCAGCCCCAGAGCTGTATACAGCAGCCCCAGAGGGGTATACAGCAGCCCCAGAGGGGTATATAGCAGCCCCAGAGGGTATACAGCAGCCCCAGAGCTGTATACAGCAGCCCCAGAGGGGTATACAGCAGCCCCAGAGGGGGATACAGCAGCCCCAGAGGTGTATACAGCAGCCCCAGAGGGGTATACAGCAGCCCCAGAGGGGTATAGAGCAGCCCCAGAGGGGTATACAGCAGCCCTAGAGCTGTATACAGCAGCCCCAGAGCTGTATACATCAGCCCCAGAGGGGTATACAGCAGCCCCAGAGGGGTATACAGCAGCCCCAGAGGGGTATACAGCAGCCCCAGAGCTGTATACAGCAGCCCCAGAGGGGTATACAGCAGCCCCAGAGGGGTATATAGCAGCCCCAGAGGGGTATACAGCAGCCCCAGAGGGGTATACAGCAGCCCCAGAGGGGTATTTAGCAGCCCCAGAGGGGTATACAGCAGCCCCAGAGGGGTATACAGCAGCCCCAGAGGGGTATACAGCAGCCCCCGCTGTATACAGCGGTACCCGGCTGTATACAGCCCTCCCCCCTGTGGCAACCTGTAAAGGAAGCGATGATTATACTTATCGGGTCGCTGTCGCCGACGCCGCCGCTCTGTCACCGTCCGTCACCGCGCTCCTTCCCGTCTTCATGCTTCCTTCACCGGCGCACAGAAAATGACGTCATTTCCTGTGCGACGGTGAAGGAAGCATGAAGACCAGGAGGAGCGCGGTGACGGACGGTGACAGAGCGTCGGCGTCGGCGACAGCGACCCGATAAGTATAATCATCGCTTCCTTTACAGGTTGCCACAGGGGGAGCCCGGTATACCACGGGGGGGCTGTATACAGCCGGGTATATATTTTTTTTTTTTTTATTATTACCGTATATACTCGTGTATAAGCCGAGGGGGGACTTTTCAGCACATTTTTTGTGCTGAAAAACTCGGCTTATACACGAGTATATACGGTATATGGAAAGCAAAAATAAAGCAAAAAAATAATAAAAAAAGAGCATATTTATGATGTACATTACATATTGTACATACTAGCACAGTGCATAACAAGTAAGCAAGCAACACCCACCCATGCACAATGCAAATGGAGATGTAACAGCAAACAAAATAATGAAGTATATAGAACAGCATAATAATATACATGTAAAGTGCAACTCCATACGCATACCACACATCCACAAGTAACACCACAAATGTCCATGCTGTGCTCCAGAACTCATGGGAGCTTCGTAGTGCAGCGCAGGGGAGCCGCGGCCATCTTGGGCTTTCACTGCTGAAATTCGGGTGAGAATTTCGCCAGTGTGTTCTCTCCCTAAAGGCCACTTTAACACACACCAACTTATCTGTCCAACTTCTGACCAACTTGCTGGTTGCAGTGAAATCATGGACACATTGTTCCATTGTACACAGTCACAAAATGGAGCAATGTGTCCATGATTTCACTGCAACCAGCAAATTGGTCAGAATTTGGACAGATAAGTTGGTGTGTGTAAAGTGGCCCTAAGTCCCACTGATTCTGGAATTTTGTCCAGATGATCACTCAGGCAGGACCAACATCTATCAGACATTTATGGTATATCTTGTGGATATTGCTGAATTGTGCAATATGGAAATATTGGAATACCCTTTTAATATAAATAAGAATTAAAACTGGAAAAAAATATAAAATGTTTAAGACCAAAGAACAATGTAGCAAAGACCAACAAGATAATTTTGCTTTATATCACAGCTAGAGCAATGCATTCTACAAGCAAACCTTCCTGGCTTTTGCAGCAGCAAAGTTAAGTCTTCAATCACTTTTGTGAAGTCCAGACTTCTGCAAATATCGCTCTCAATTGCAATCTCCGCTAGTCCATTTAAGTGATCTTGTGACATTGATGATCTTAAATAATTTTTGATTAATTTCAAACGGGAGAAACTTCTCTCTCCTGAAGCTGGCCCCACCCCACATAATGGACGCAGTGACCGGTCCGGACCCCCACCCCACATGGACGCAGTGACCGGACCCCCACCCCACATAAAGGACGCAGAGATCCCACATATAAACAACCAGCCCCGGGCCCGAGTTTAACTCACCCAGCCCAGTCCACGGTCGGAAGGCGAGTCTCGTCTCCGATGCCGGCAGCCACGAACGTCAATGGACAGAGCGGAGGCTGCAGCCGGCGCAGTGCCCAGGCCCCAGGGAGTGCCAAGATGGACGCTGGTGGTGCCTGTAGGCTGTAGCAAAGTCACATCAGCTCGGAAATCCTGCGGGACTTCCTGGGCTGATGTGATTGGCTCTGGGACGGTCACGGGCGGCTCCACAAGTTGCCGAGGTTGAAAAAAAAAAAGTTCCTGTACTCGGACTCCGGGACTCTGGGGGGGCCCCCCTCATGCTCTTCTAGTGGGGGGCCCCGGGGAGCGCTGCAAGCCCCGCCTATAATCCGGCCCTGGGGGCCCTCTGAAACTTGGGGGCCCTGGTCAAATGCCCAGGCTGATCCCCCTAACGCCAGCCCTGCCTGGGACCCAGTATCCAGCAAGGCACTAAATGGAATGCCATGCAACACGATAGGGATCATTGGTTGTCCTCCCACGAATCTGTCAAACCAGGCTGAAGGACCTTGAGAGTTTATTCCTGAGGAGCGGCCTGCCTGCCCAGGGAATCGTCGTTTAAAGCACACTCTCGGGCAAGGTGACCTGGTTTCTGGCAACAGCGGCAAATGGGCTGTCCATCCGGTTGGTAGCAATCGCTGGGTCATCCTCTTGCTGCTGGGTATCTTCTGGGCCTCATCCACGGGACATCCTCTTGGCGTGTCGCCAACTCGATCTTGGGTGCAGGCTTTGACTCTCGCAGTTCATGGATGACTTTGGCCATAGAGATCACGGTGTCTGTCAGGGCATCTAGTTTTTGATTGAGGACTGCTTTAGAAATTAGTTCCCCAGTTTCAGCAGCAGTGGCTGACATGGCAGATGTCGCTGGCGCTGTCGGTTGCTGAGGTGCTGCTGCAGTGTCCGGCACAGATGTTAATTCCCGGGGCTCTTCTAGCTGCTGCAGATAGCTCTGTCCTTCAACTCAGCAAATGTCATGTCAGGGTTCTGCAGAAGTATCATGCTCAGCTGTCCTCTGTGGGACGGGGATAGGAGGCCCTCTATGAATTGGTCAAGTAGCATTTTATCAACTCCCGGGGCTAAAGCAGGTTCTGCCAGTTTAAGGGCTTTGAGTGCTTCCTGCAAATTCAAGGCAAAGTCTCTGGCACTCTCTTTAGGTTTCTGATGACATGCAAAGAACCTCGTCTTAGCCTGGGTATCAGCAGTAGATTCAAACATTGCTTTCAGTCCAGCTACTAGATGCTCTACAGTGTCCTTATCTGTGTCCAGCCAGGACACGACCTCCCGCCGTGCATTGCCCATTAATTGTCCCATTATCATTCCTACACGCTGGGCTTCAGTGAGGGGATACATCACATAATATTCTTTTATGTTTAGCATAAAGTCATTAAGCGTATTAGGCTCACCGGAGTATTGGGGCAGCCACATTGCCCCTGGAGTATACGGCATCAGGAGCGGCATGATTGGTGCTGCTCCTTGCGCCCCTGCACCGCCGGG
Organism: Allobates femoralis; assembly: GCA_033576535.1. NCBI lineage: Eukaryota > Metazoa > Chordata > Amphibia > Anura > Aromobatidae > Allobates > Allobates femoralis. The sequence goes on along the minus strand of JARQOC010000002.1, from coordinate 102,145,100 downwards.
TGCTATCGCTGGATCCGGCGCTGCAACTCCATCGGCTACTTTGTCGCCGTCTTGCGCATCGGGCTGTGACATCTTGTGCCCCCTTAGTTAACGTTCGCCCTCCGTCTTCTGCTTCCAGCCGGATGTCTATTGGAAGTTCCGTTGTGCACCAGGGATCTTCTTACCCGCCGGATGTCGTCAGCACCAGGGAGGAGGCTGAATTTGCGCCACTGCAGAGTACCGCCCCCTTTCTTTCCCGTACGCCGCGCGTTGTAAAATGGCAGATTTCCAAAAACACAGTTCGTATGGCGCAGCTTAATAACAGTTTTTACGTTGATCACAGCACACAATGCCCGTTTTAAGGGCACGGTAGATCATGTTCGTGATGCCAGGTTGTGTCAAGCCCATTTGGACGGGATACTTGGAACCGGACCGGGTTTGCTGCTGAGGGGTGTCACGGAGGGCCTGGTCCGCACCGTTTCCCGGGACCTGGCAATAATAAGGGGAATATTTACAGGGGATAATGTCAGTCGTGACACCACCCACGGTGTGTGGTCAGTGATGGGACCACCGCTGCTGCAGAACCTCCGGGGTGATGTTAGGCAGCTTAGATGGTACTGCTCTCCGTAGGTAGAGGCAGGTTCCCCGGGGCAGTGGTTGTTATAGTCTATGATGGATGTGATAATGGGTGTATAGTGGAGACGGGGTAAGGAACACACACTCACGTTTCTGTAGTCTCCAAAGCTTTACTGCGATATTGTTGCAGGTTATAGTCCACGGAGTCTGTACTGGGGCCGGGTTGCTCCCACCCTGTCCGGGTCCTCAGCTTCCTCGTGCTGCACTATGTGTGTGTGCCCTGCTGCTGCTTCTAGCTGAGCTGCTGGCACTGTCTCACTCTCTCTCGCTGCTGGTACCACTTGGCTAGACAACTTGAGTCTTCTGTGTAGTGCTGACCCCGCCGTGTTGCTTTGCTCTGGTACTGTGGTGGTCTAGAGACTCCACCACTCCTGGATTCACTGTGCTGTGTGTATGTCACGCTGGGAGTGGGGAAGACACCCAGCGTAGGATAACGCCGGGGGGGGGGATCAGGAGTCCCTAATGCTAAGGGCACAAGAAGGAGACGGTGACCCCTAGACTTCCTAGAGCTGACCCTGTCTGCCCTGACGTCCCTATACAGTCTCCTCAACTGTCGCCGACCACGAACCTCGTCCCTCTCTGATCCTAGATCTATCTTATCTAAGGATCAGATGGAGAGGTTCACTAGACCCCTCCACTATCAACTAAAGACAAACACCAGGGAAGACAGACATTTGGGAAAAGGAAACACTTATCTGACAGCAGAACACAGCAACCTCCACAATTTCAGCTTCTGCTGGAGCAAGGATAAAGTGTGCACAAGGAACTATCACCTGCACCGAGGAAAGGCAATGAACCTCCTTATAAAGGTGGAAGGAGTCTGCTGGGTCCTAGTGACCTACAACATTGGTGAATAAAACCAGACCGAGCGCAAGACCTCCACAGCCGTCTCCCCATAATAGAGAGATCTCATTACACCTTCTTTCCATCAACACAGAAGGTAAATGCTCCTGAAAGAGATGGACCATCCTCCACCATTATGGCTGGTGGGCCAAACGCTGGGATCGTCTGCGCGTGGCCTCCACCCTGTCATCCGTGCCACCCGTGACAGTGTGTCAGTCACAGTGTCGGATCCGGTGTTCATTCTGTGCGCTCCTCTGAGGCGAGTGGTGATGGCACTCAAGCTCCCAGATGTGTTTCTCTGCCTGTAATTCTCCTTCGCTCAGACCTTGGCTAGGCCTGGAATCGTGAGCAGACTGTAGAGAAGCTTGGCACAGCTTCTTTGACACTACAGCCTCTCTCAGTTCTCCCAGAAACTGAACTAACTACTTCCTCATGAGCTGGAGAATATAAGGGAGCTGGTTGAGCTCCCCCTCCTGGCCCAGAGGTGCTAGTGTAAGTCAGTGTGTTGTGGGGAGGGAACCCGTGTAATGTTACTGTGGCACAATAACCCCTGGAGTGCCACATATACAAAAATCTATATACAGGGTAGGCCATTTATATGGATGCACCTAAATATAATGAGAATGGTTGGTGATATCAACTTCCTCTTTGTGGCGCATTAGTATATGGGAGGGGGGAAACTTTTCCAGATGGGTAGTGACCATGGCGGACATTTTGAAGTCATCTATTTTTATTTTTTTCAATGGGAAGACGGTCATGTGACACATCAAATGTATTGAGAACTCCATAAGAAAAACAATGATGTGCTTGGTTTTAATGTAACTTTACTCTTTCATGAGTTATTTACAAGTTTATGACCACTTATAAAATGTGTTCAAAGTGATGGCCATTGTGTTGGATTGTCAATGCAACCCTCTTCTCCCACTCTTGACACACTGATAGGAGCACCGCAGAAGAAATGCTAGCACAGGCTTCCAGTATCCATTGTTTCAGATGCTGCACATGACACTCCCACTCCAGGGCAATGGGGATACACGGAGCCGGGCCGGATCTTGTGGTTCTTTTATGGGGCACATCACGGTGGCAACCTCGCTCCAGGACCCTGGTGGTGTAAATTAAAAGTTCAGGACTAGGTGACGGGGACTAAAGGGAAATGGGTATTCGCGATGCCACCCCCAGGTGTGCGACCGCTGCTGCTGCAGAACCTCTGGGCACGAGGACCAGCAACTTGGATGGTTTCGCTCCCCGCCGGCGGAGCGGGATCCCCAGGGCAGTGGGTAGGAAAGTCAGTTCTTCCTTTGGCCAGTGTTCAACGGGTCATTAGCACCTTGGTGTTTCATGCGGTCTCTGCAGCCGGTGAGTATCGCAAAGAAAAGTCTCATACATCTGTCGATGTTCTGTACCTTTGCTACAAAGTTCCAACCAGGCCGCCAGGTGCTTCCTGTGATGAAATGGACCCCTTTAATGGATAACATATGATGATTTCTTATTTATCCCGACAATATTGTATTTTGTTTGCAAACTTGTAATATGCCACTCATGGGTTATACAAGATTTCTAGGAGCCTGCTACTGCGGCGTAACTTCAGGCCCAGGGGCCCCGATGCGAAAGCTCCAACGGGGCCCCCAATTATTGCAAATCTTTAATAATATTAGTCTTTTTCTATGGGCCAAAAGGACTTTTGGGGCCCCCTAGACTGCAGGGCCCAGGTGCGATCGCAACCCTTGCACCTATTGTAGTTACGCCCCTGGCCTGCTAGTATTTAAAGTAATGGGTAATGTAATTATCTTGCCTCTTTTTATTGTGATTTAATTCCTACCTTGTGAGGGGCCACTCATTGTTTTTACCAGTCTTGTAGATGCTTGGAAATGTTGACCGTGTGTAATGTAATTATCTCATCCCTTTCTCATAGAGGGACAAAGGATCAAAAAACCTAATTATGCTAACCGCCCTTTGTATTACTAGGTATATTGCTGATTCTATGTAAATTACCTCAGCCACCATTGTTTTTGGTCATGATGTTACACTAAATGTCTAAATGTCTATACTAAACCCTCCTTGACCCCTCTCTGGCAAACATCATTTAAATGGACATTATCCAGACAGCTTGAAAGCTCGCCAATGAGAGAACAGTCTTATTCCACCAATTGTGATGTCCCCAATATCCTGCAATGAGGGCTGAGGGTATATAAGGAGACCTGTTGATTATCCAGTGTGAGTTTGATTCTGTCTAGTGACCTCAGTCTAGGGATTTCGGTCCAGGCTAGAGGTGCCCTAGATTGTATACAGGCAGCTAATGTAGGATCTTCGGGTTCGATTGGCAAGCCATAACCCCAGGCCTAGGCATTACGGTGCTGACCAAGGGGATCAGAATCTGGATTATAAGACTACAAGGACTTCAGCATCGAATGATCAGATTCGGCTGGGGATAACAAAGACTGCATAAGTACACAACCCAGGTGTGGATGATCCTGTCACATGGCTACAGACTTTGCTGTGCTATATTCTAATCCCTGGTGAGCCAGCAGAAGGGTGAGACTCTGTTGCCTGTTACCGTTTGTGTTTTGCTGGTTATGTGTTATATGCTGTTAACTGTTTGGGGATCCAATAAAGCCTTAATATTGTGATTCCTTCACCCTGTGTTGTCTGAGTAGTGTTCCGCCCACGGTTAACGAGCTTGGGTGTTCAGTTTGGGGATGAGCCCTGGTCCACATTTTCTTTCTAAAGGTGACTGGGGCAGTGGACGAGAGCACCCACTGACCCCCGTGTCGCCACACTTCCCTCTGCCAATCTCCAGTCCAGCTGTTTCTCAAGAACCGGTACAGTGTTGTCGAGACCCCTTCGGTGTTCCTTTCACTCACAGTGTTCTTTTCACTGGCAGTACTCTCAGCACCTCCAACTCGCCTCACCTTCCCTGTCAGCGCCTCCGCACATAGAGCTCGGGTACTGACAGCCACAGGCATAGACTGGCACCGCTTTCTAGTGCCGCGCCTTAGTACAGCTGTCTTCTCTGAGATGTGCTGGGTTTGTGGCTACAGTTCCCTTAAAATCTCATGGCCTCCAGTTTCAACGGTTTGGGCCTACAGCTGCAGTGCCGTGTTCAGGGCCGGTCCCGTTTCGTCCACCAGCCCCTGTTCCTCCACCATATACAGCTCCCAGGACACAGTACCTCGAGGTCCGCGCTGCCACTTCAGAAAGGAACAAAAGAAGCCAGTACAAGAGAATGTCTGGATCAACGATTCTTTATTATCCAACACGTTTCAGAGTTATCTCCCAACTCCTTCATCAGGGAAACTTTTCCAGATGGGTGGTGACCAAGGTGGCCTTTTTTAAGTTGGCCATTTTGGATATCCAATGGCATTGAGAATAGATCCCTCAAAGACTGTTGGAACACAAAAATTGATGGTATGGTGTTGTATATGGGGTACAAAGATAGTGCGGCCTTTCTTCATCAATGGAAGCAATTTCAGATGGCCGCCATGGTCACCACGCTTCTGGAAAAGTTTTCCCCCTCCCACAAACAGGAAGTTGATATCACAAACCATTCCCATTTTATTTAGGTGCATCCATATAAATGGCCCACCCTGTAGTACTAAGCAGGATGTGATTAAGTTTTGGGTAGCAGTGGCGCCATTCATTTTTACCAGATGATTTACTAAAAAAAAACAGGAAAAAAAATTCCTATGGGTTGAAATTGAAAAAAAAAGTAAAATTAAATACTTATATTTTTCTACATTTTTGAAAAACATTAAATAGGAAAACTACAACCTCTTCCTGTTCATTTCTGTTGAAGCAGGGGATAATATACAAAATAGTATCACTAATTATTTTGTACTTTTGTTTCAGGAATGAAAATCATTCTAAGGGTCCTGTTACACTTAGCGACGCTCCACCGATCACGACAATGATACGACCTGGTAAGGATCGCTGGAGCGTCGCTACGTGATCTCTGGTGAGATGTCAAACAGTCAGATCTCACCAGCGACGTAGCAACGATACGGAGGTCGTTGGGACCCTGTCACTCAGACCTATAGTACTGAGGTTGTTGGTCATTGTCCCCATCAAACACACCGATGCATGCTGCCCAGCGGGAGACCGATGAGCAAAAAATGGTCCAGGACATTCCAACATGATCGGCGATCTCACAGCAGGGCCTGGTCGCTGCTACGTGTCACACATAGCAAGATCTATAAAAAATCCAAGAATGCGCACATAGGGTGATATCTTCTTTGAAGAAGGACAAAAGTTTATATAAAGAGGCTGCTCACCTGATACAGTTGTGATGACCCACAACTGGTAATGATCGCTCAGATATAAGTAGCTGCTGCAGGACCGTACTCTCCACAGATCCCTGTGGTATAATCAGCTCCCAGGACACAGTACCTCGAGGTCCGCGCTGCCACTTCAGAAAGGAACAAAAGAAGCCAGTACAAGGGAATGTCTGGATTAACGATACTTCTTTATTATCCTACGCGTTTCAGAGTTATCTCCCAACTCCTTCATCCCCTGATGACATTCCCTGATGAAGGAGTTGGGAGATAACTCTGAAACGCGTAGGATAATAAAGAAGAATCGTTAATCCAGACATTCCCTTGTACTGGCTTCTTTTGTTCCTTTCTGAAGTGGCAGCGCGGACCTCGAGGTACTGTGTCCTGGGAACACATAGCAAGATTGCTGGCGAGGTCACTGCTGCGTCACAAAACCTGTGACATATCAGCGATCTCGGTAGTAATCTCGCTTAGTGTGAAGTACCCTTTAGTGGTCACTCACATGAATGTATAACTTGGATGAGGGCTATCTGATGTTTTGTCAGATAACTCTCGCTCCATTGTTAAAGTATGGGGCATGGCTGATTAGATCTTTTTTTCTTCTGCCAATTTGTAATGAGGAAAAAATCATAGCATGCTGCGAGAGGCAGCACAAGTCAAATGTTAGGTACCCATACAAGCCTATGGATGTATGGATATCATCGCACTGCACTCGGATGACATCTGATGAGTACAGCCTAATTTCACAGGCTCACAGAATGGAGAAATGTAATTCTCCATCTTCTCCTCATCATCTTTTTGATTATACAAATGACACTCTCATCAAACTCTGATCAGAGTTTGATCTGAGTGTCAGCATAATGTGATCTAATTCTCTCGCATGTGAGAATTCTAGCACAGGTGAGGAGAATATGGAAAACAAAATCTCTCCATCTACTCCATTCTATGAGCCCGTGAAAATCATACTGCACTCGGATGCAACGCGCAGCCGCCCCAGGTTTTGGTGCATTCATTTAGAATCGCCATATCCTGGTGCTTTACACGGTTCTTCCGATGCCCTGGTGCAGTGGCATTGGGGTGATAGAAGGGGCTAATGACAGTTGAGTATTGACAGATTGTCATTAAGCCCTAGATTGGTAATTTCAGGTATGTATGATACTAGCCTATTTTTAATCCAGTAAGTGATTGCAGTTTACGGTGGTGAATATGCATAAAATGTAATGAGCGGCCCTGGAAGCAAGCAGCGGGAGACTGGGAAGATCTAATTATTTACCTATCTATATATCTGTCTGTCTATCTATTCTAACTTTTTACAGCATGGAAAATACCATGTTAAAAACACATATCATACGGATGTCATATGGATGCATGGTGAGCAAAAAACGCACACTAGTGTTTTATATAGGAGATTATGTGTTGGCATGTATTGATATATTAATGCGAAGACATATGGAGGAGACAGATTATGGACAGCTTAATAGGTCAATGCTAATAGTTTGAACTGGATACATTGTGGAATTGGAATTTAATGAAGGGATTTGCAGAGGGGAGAAGAGAGGATGATTAGTCAGGCAGCAGAGTTGAGGATGGAATGAGAGGTGGAAGAGTGTTGGAAGACCACAGAGGAAGATATTGCAGTCATTGAGGTGGGAGATGATGAGGGCGTGCACTAACAATTTATCAGATTGAGAGTTGACAAAAGCACAGATTCTGGAAATACTTTTGAGTTGGAGGCGGCAAGAGCGTGGAAATGCGGTTTGAAGGAGAGAGGAGAGTTGAGGGTAATTCCAAGGCAGCAAACCTACATTGCAGGGGAAAGCGTTATGTCATTTTTGTGATAGATAGATCGAAGGGGAGTTAGATCAAATGGAGGAAAGATCATGAGCTCAGTTTTCTCCACATTGAGCTTTAGGAAGCGTGATGAGAAGAAGCAAGATATGGATGATATACATTCTGGACAGCAAAGAGGGAATGTCTGGGCCAGTGAGCTAGATCTTTGTGTCATCAACATATAGATGGTACTGGAAGCCGTGAGACTTTATAAAGTTGTCCCAGGCCAAATGTATAGATTGAGAAGAAAAGGGGTCCCACAGCAGAGTCTTGAAGGACATGGACAGAGAAAGGGCTGGAAGAAGAGGTAGAATGGGTATGCTATGAGAAGAGCTAGAAGAGGGCAAGGTCTTTGACACCAAAGGAAGAGTGGATCTGTAGTAGGAGGAAGGGATCAACTGTGGCAAAGGCAGAGGACAGGTCTAGAAGGAGAAGTGTAGAAAATAGTCTGTTAGCTTCGGCAGGTGACAATGTTCTGTCATTGGTAGATTAAGACAAAAGTAAATGTTCTTTAGGTTTAAAACATCCATCAAAAGGTATTCTGGATTGGGTAAATTCTTGCCTATCCACTGGATCAGTTAGTACATGAACGTAGCACATTGACCTCAGCAAGACTGCTGAAAGCCTATTATCTGTATTTCAGATGACCTTGGGATGTTCTGATCTTGTAACATAACAGTAGCATGGGAAAGTATTTCAACGCCAAAGATAAGTATGTTTTTTGGAAACTGGTTTTCTACTTCAAGCTTCCCTATAGATAATGAAATCGTGACTTGTAGCCCATAAATCATTCCTCCGCAGGAAGTGAGTAATCTTGCTGATTTACTATTGTCATGTAAATGTCGTGTATGCTGATAAATGGATATCTACATTTAACACCTTTTGCTTTTTTAGCCTCCTCGTCATAAATGTTCACATCACGATGCATGTTCTCACTTCTAATGCCCCGCTGATTGACTGCTATACATAAAACACATACCATGTTCCGTCTTATAATGGGACCAGGCCAGATGTATAGTTTGGAAAATCAATAGCACAAAATGTGTTAATAATGAGGGACCCCTGAGAGTGGAAAACGGAGGCTTGGTTTCCAGCACAGGAAATTCTGGTTTTATAGTGCAGGCAGTAAAATAGGAAACAAACGTCCTGTAGATAGCCACGGTCATTGCAGTCAGATTGTTTAACATTGCCATGTATACAGCGTACACTCACCTTACACATATCTATACACAATACAGCACGAGATGGAGGAGAATCTAAACCTCATTCTATCATTTCTGTTCATTGGTCAAATCCCACTCATTTGTCTGACAGGGGAGGACCTACCGTGGTGCAGCTGGTTCAGCTGCACCAGGGCCCTGACCGGGTAGGTGGCTCCTCAAGCACCTGTAGGGGGCCCCTGCACAGCTGCCCCCCCATGACCCTGTGTCAGAGGAGAGGAGGTTAACTGAGGGAAGCTTCCTGTGGTGGGTGAGGAGCTATCTCTGTGAGTGACAGCAGCCTGAGCACTTCACTCTCCTCTCAGCTTGGTTTGCAGTGCGGTGCTATCATCTGACAAGCGCTGCGATGTGCCGGTCATTAGATAGTATATCACAGGGCCTGTGATTTTGGCTTATGTTACAGCCAAAGTCACCACAAAGCACCAGCCTTAGGCAAAGGCTATACAGTGACATGTGTTGCCTGAAAGTAATTTTTAAGAAAAGACTGATGGCACTCCCTAACATGCAGTGTGAACAGGTGTATAAACTGAACATAACATATTATCACAAACAAAGAGACAGTTGCACTCTGAAATGCTAAGACATGCAAACCAAGAATATAAGAATATAAAACTGCATAATAGCTAAGGAAATATATTAAAAAATTCAGAACTTGGAGAAATTAGAACCGGATGGATAGAAGCCGCGTTGACCACAATAAGAGTAACAGAGTAACACACACACTCTGTTTATTCAACCTACACGTTTCGTGGCAAACAGGCCACTTCATCAGGGCCAATTTGCCCTCATGCCCTGATGAAGTGGCCTATTTGCCACGAAACGTGTAGGCTGAATAAACAGAGTGTGTGTGTTACTCTGTTACTCTTATTGTGGTCAGCGCGGCTTCTATCCATCCGGTTCTAATTTCTCCAAGTGGATCCTTACTTTTTGCCGGGAGCCTGCTGCGACCATACGTGCTTGTCCAAGGGAGTTGTGACCATTCACAACCAGACCAGGTGAGTCTGTATTGTGGGATTCCGTGTGACCATCAAACCCGAAGGTATTACTCTATGTGCGCTTCTTTTCCTTCTTATTATTAAAAAATTGAGACACTTGTTATCTGCCCTGTAGCCATGTCAAGGCGTGTCTCTTTAGGGGGGTCCTACACTAAAGTCAATGCCTCTCTCTTGGTTAAAAAAAACCTCTATTTGTATGGGCAAGTAGGAACCTGCTAATGGATAAAAAAAACAATCACCTAAGGTTAATGGGGAAGGGGTGCACAGACAGAAGGCATGACCCCATAATCTAAACAAGAAAATAAACCTTACCGAACTCCCTAATGGTCCCTTTACACGCGGCCACAGGAAGGTAGAAACCGGCAGGCATCGGACACAATTGTGCCTGTTGCCTTGAAAAGACCATGATGTGGCGGCGTGTAATTCAGGACTTTCCTTCCTTCAGGGAAGACACTGGAGGGAAAGTCCTGAATTACACGCCGCCACATCGTGGCCTTTTCAAGGCAACAGGCACAATTGTGTCCGATGCCTGTCGGTTTCTACCTTCCTGTGGCCGCGTGTAAAGGGACCATTACATGCAATGTGAACAGGTGCATCACTGAACATAACATTATAACAGACACATCTCGACATGGCTACTGGGCGGTTAAGAGCCATCTTCATATGCTAAGTGTATCATTTTTACATATACAGTATTTCCTTAGCCATATTGCAATTCTATATTCTTATATTCTTTGTTTGCATGTCTTAAGGCCCCGTCACACACGTCAATGTCGTCAGCGATCTTATCGCTGGCGAGATTGACGGCCGATCGCTGGTGAGCTGTCACACAGGCAGACTCACCAGCGATCAGTGGACCAGCGACATCGTGGAAATGATTTAAATATCATTTCCCCGATGTCTTGCTCCCGCTGCCATGCTGCGGTTAGCGGGAGCAGGCTGGTATCCATGGTAAACTCCGGGCAACTAGGCAGTGCGCGCTGCCTAGATACCCGATGTATACCTTGGTTACCAGCCTTCTCCGCTTACCTGCTGGTATCCAAGGTACACAGCGGTAACTAGGGACCCTAGTTACCTGCTGTGTACCTTGGATACCAGTCATTGAGCGGAGAAGGCTGGTAACCAAGGTATACATCTGGTATCTAGGCAGCGTGCGCTGCCTAGATACCCGCAGTTTACCATCGATACCAGCTCCCAGCGCTTGCTGAGAGGCGCTGGGAGCTGGCTGATCATGAATCTCCTGGTGTCACACGCAGCAATGCTGCGTGTCCACCGGGCGTCCATCGCCAGGTTTTCAGTCCTGTCCAAAAACCTGGCGACCATCAACCAGCGATTTATCGCTGGTTGATGCGCTCTGTTACACGCGTCAATATCGCTGCAACGTCATGTGCAGCTGACTCACCGTAGCCGGGTTCTCATGTCTCAGGTGCTGGCTGCGGTCACGGTTCGGTGCCTGAGGCTGTAAGGGCCCAGTGGTTAATGCACGGTTAAATAAGAATAAAGTTTTGTTTCGTGACGCCACCTGTGGGTGTCCGGTGATGGCACCGGCGCTGCTTGGACCTCCGGGGGATGGGTTGCTGCTAGATGGAAACACTCCCCACAGGACGAGCGGGAGTCCCCGGAGCAGTTACTGGAGTTAAGGGGAATAGGGTAGCGCGGTCGGCGTGGTGTAAGGGTGCTTTCACACAGCGATTTTCTGTGATCCGTGGCTGTCCATTGTAAAACGGACAGCCACGGATCAGATTTTGGCCCCATGTTATCCTATGGGCATGGATCACATCAGATTTAGCCTTATTGGCATCCGATTTTTGTCGGAACCGATCCTGGCCGATTTTTTGCTGTGCCCAAAATCGCAGCCTGCTGCGGTTTTTGGCACAGCGGGTCAAATCGGACCGAATTGGATCCGACCTGATCCGCACCAAATAACATGGGGCCTATGGAGCGCGGATCCGAGGAAACAGCTGATGTCTCCTCGGACCCGATTTTAGTGTACTGAGCATGCTCAGTACACTAAAATAGCTCTGTGCGATCTAATATCACTTCTGCAATGTACCGTATATACTCGTGTATAAGCCGACCCGTGTATAAGCCGACCCCCCTACTTTTGCCCCAAAACCTGGGAAAATCTATTGACTCGCGTATAAGCCGAGGGTGGACCCAGCAAAGGTATACAGCCCCCAGCAGTGGTATACAGGCCCCAGCAGTATGATATACAGCAGCCCCCAGTGGTATATACAGCAGCCCCAGTGGTATTGCAGCCCCTATATACAGCAGCCCCAGTGGTATTGCAGCCCCAGTGGTGTATACAGCAGCCCCTATATACAGCAGCCCCAGTGGTATTGCAGCCCAGTGGTATTGCAGCCCCTATATACAGCAGCCCCAGTGGTATTGCAGCCCCAGTGGTATTGCAGCCCCTATATACAGCAGCCCCAGTGGTATTGCAGCCCCAGTGGTATTGCAGCCCCAGTGGTGTATACAGCAGCCCCTATATACAGCAGCCCCAGTGGTATTGCAGCCCCTGTATACAGCAGCCCCAGTGGTATTGCAGCCCCAGTGGTGTATACAGCAGCCCCTATATACAGCAGCCCCAGTGGTATTGCAGCCCCAGTGGTATTGCAGCCCCTGTATACAGCAGCCCCAGTGGTATTGCAGCCCCAGTGGTGTATACAGCAGCCCCTATATACAGCAGCCCCAGTGGTATTGCAGCCCCTGTATACAGCAGCCCCAGTGGTATTGCAGCCCCAGTGGTGTATACAGCAGCCCCTATATACAGCAGCCCCAGTGGTATTGCAGCCCCAGTGGTATTGCAGCCCCTATATACAGCAGCCCCAGTGCGGTATACAGCAGCCCCAGAGGGGTATACAGCAGCCCCAGAGGGGTATATAGCAGCCCCAGAGGGGTATACAGCAGCCCCAGAGGGGTATACAGCAGCCCCAGAGGGGTATATAGCAGCCCCAGAGGGGTATACAGCAGCCCCAGAGGGGTATATAGCAGCCCCAGAGGGGTATACAGCAGCCCCAGAGGGGTATACAGCAGCCCCAGAGGGGTATTTAGCAGCCCCAGAGGGGTATACAGCAGCCCCCGCTGTATACAGCAGCCCCCGCTGTATACAGCGGTACCCGGCTGTATACAGCCCTCCCCCTGGTATACCGGGCCCCCCCTGTGGCAACCTGTAAAGGAAGCGATGATTATACTTATCGGGTCGCTGTCGCCGACGCCGTCTGTCACCGTCCGTCACCGCGCTCCTTCCCGTCTTCATGCTTCCTTCACGGGCGCACAGAAAATGACGTCATTTCCTGTGCGACGGTGAAGGAAGCATGAAGACCAGGAGGAGCGCTGTGACGGACGGTGACAGAGCGGCGGCGTCGGCGACAGCGACCCGATAAGTATAATCATCGCTTCCTTTACAGGTTGCCACAGGGGGGGCCCGGTATACCACGGGGGGGGGGCTGTATACAGCCGGGTATATATTTTTTTTTTTTATGATTACCGTATATACTCGTGTATAAGCCGAGGGGGGACTTTTCAGCACATTTTTTGTGCTGAAAAACTCGGCTTATACACGAGTATATACGGTATATTCATACATTGCAGAAGTGATATCCAGTGAAATGAAAGGGTTAAAAATAAAATCATTATCCTCACCTCTCCACGATCCAGCGATGCCTCCAGCGCTTGATGCTTCTAGGACCTGGCCTGACGTCACAGTGCAGTCACATGACCGGTTACCGCGGTAACCGGTCATGTGACTGTGACATCACGCCAGGTCCTGTTGATCAGAAGAAGAGAAGCTGGAAGCAGCGCGGGTGTCGTGGAGAGGTGAGAATGAAGATTTTTTTATTTTTTAAGGTCTGCAAAGAGGGGGACAAAGAGGGGGTCTAAAGAGGGGAACAAAGAGGGGACAAAGAGGGGTCCAACAGGAGGACAAAGCAGGGAACAAAGAGGGGACAAAGAGGGGTCCAACAGGAGGACAAAGAGGGGACAATGAGGGGTCCAAGAGGAGGACAAAGAGGGGAGACAGAGGGGACAAAGAGGGGAGACAGAGGGGACAAAGAGGGGAGACAGAGGGGACAAAGAGGGGAGACAGGGGAGAAAGGTGACAGGAGGGAGAGAGGAGGGGGACGAGATGACAGGAGGAGCAGGGAGAGGAGGAGAGGATCCAAACTGATGCTGCAAAATATCGGGATCGGATGCCTATTTGGCATCCGATTGCAGTCATCAGTTTGGATCCGTTGCTGTCCGAGGGGTGCAGCAAAAAGTCTGATCCCCTCGGACAGCACAAAAACGCTGTGTGAAAGCAGCCTAAGTGGAAGGAGTGACACGCACACATAAAGTCTTTTGGTACCTTTACTGATGTTGACGGGTACACTCGACCGGAGATGAGGTAAAACACTTCAGGACTTTCCACAGCAAGCAGGGTTGTAGGCTTCCTAGTTTCCGTTGTTCTGCTGGAGTCTGGCAGGCATGAAACCAACCAAACCGTTACTGCACTTCCTTGTGTGACTCTTTACACCCGGATTTGCTGCACTGAGGGCACTCTATGGGATTCCTGTCAGGCCTAGACTCCGGGCTCTCATTTGGTGGTGCTTCGGGTGTCCGGGGAGCTAAACCCCCTATTTGTAGTGCTGGTTTCTCTGCAAGGTCTATACTGTGTCTTGTAGCTTGGACCCAGTGACCGGAACTCTGTTAGGGTGAGTCGGGATAACTCCTCTGTCCCTATTTAGTACTTGCTTCTCTCCTGTTCCTGTGAACCCTATTCTAAGGGTCTACCACTCTCTCAGTGTCGCTGGAATGGGCCTTAGCGTGGCTCCAGTTCCAGGTCAGCTCACTCAGCTGCTTATCAGTTCTCTAGTGACTGCACACTCTGGTGTTTCTCCTTCCAGGACCCTTATTTATAGGGGGCACTGGCTTAAGGCAACCAGTGGAGCTCCCCCTACAGGTCTGGGGTGAAAGGTGTTGTTTGTTAGTGGGGTCTGCTTGCTGTGTACTTTCCATCCCATGTCCCAAGAGATCTGTGGTGACCTGCACAGGGTGCCACACAACAGCGATAATTGCAGGTGATATTGACGTTGTGACGGCCCCTTTAGCGTTTTAGAGTGCAACTGTCTCTTTGTTTTGTTATGAAAACAATTTTCAGACATGTTTTGCCACCAAAAACACGTGCAACCTGTCTGAAACTTGTTGCACCACTATTTTAGAGCTGCAATTTTGCTGGAAAAATGACCGAATCACAGCCGAGTAGCATGCAATTTGCAATGAAGTCTTTGTCAAGTGAGAGACAGAACACCCAAACCCCTTGAAAACATTTGCAACTTTGTGTTGCAGTGATGGTATATACAACCATATGAGTTAAAAAGAGAATATTTACTATACAGTGGCCCCGATTCATTAATACTGGCGTTTTGCAAGCCAATTTTACAGTAAATGTTGGATGGAGTTAGATGTGCTAATTTAATTAAGAAGCGAATTTTGTGCATCTTACAACTAACATGCGCTACAACCAGGAATGTTACTCCAGCCAACCACTTTTGTGAGACAAATTACAATGAATTTCATGTACAGTTTTGTAACACCCTACCCATCTTACCCTAGCTCTATTCATATTGGCCGAGCTGGAGTGCACTATTGTCAAAACGCCAAAAGATGCTAAATATTTGGGCAGCCTTCAGTTCTGCAAACATTTTGTAAGATAGAGTTTTACGACAGAAAACTGGTGTAATCTCATTGATGAAGTGTTCCTATGTGCAATAATTACTAGTCATTGAAATAACTGAGAATCTTACATCCTGAAACACATCAGTAATAATGTTATACAAGTGTTTTAAAACATTCAATACCATCCTGCAGAGCCACTTTTTACATTGAGTCTGATAGTACAAAATGTTTAAAACAACTAACAATATTATAAAGTTTAATGGAGTTGTTACTCTTCTACGGCCCCTTCCATGTCTCCTGGTATCTGCTCCATGGTCTGGACACTGTACTGACAGACACAGCTAACCTTATTGCCACAGCTCGCATTGATGTACCATCCTTGATAAGCTGCATTACCTACCAAAATGATGACCGGTGTGCAAAGCAAATAACTAACACATGGGTGATAAGATGACTAGCCCAGGGGTCTTTGGGGACTCGGTATCCGGGCCTTTACTGCAAGGGGATGTCACTGGTGGCCTGCCTGGACTCGTACCCTGGGGTCACTTATTAAGAGGGAAAAATAATAAAAAGAATAAGATAAAGTCTTGTGACGCCACCTGTAGTTTCTGGTGATCTCAGACCCCCGGGGATGGTGGTATTGCAGCCAGTTGACGACGCTCCCTGCAGGCAGAGTGGGTTCCCTAGGGCAGTGCTGGGATGACGGGAATTTGCACAAGTTGTTTATTTTAGTTTGAATTTCTCTGTGTGTAATGTAATTCTTTTTGTGATTTCAGATATCTGTACAGTGCATTTCCCTGACAAAGGCTTATGTTTGAGCCGAAACATCGAATCTGTGGAATGTTAACACTTCCTGCATCAAAATAAAAACTCTAAAAAGACATTTTTTTCTGACTTTTTTTCTTGTGATTGTGTCGGTGTCAGAATTTCTTGACGGTCTACAAACCATGTCCTATGAGGAACGGTTACATGATTTGGGAATGTTTAGCTTGCGAAAAAGAAGACTGAGAGGAGACTTTATAGCTATCTACAAATCTCAAGGGCTGTCAGTGTAGAGCAGGGGTGGGGAACCTCATGCCCCAGGGCTGAATGCGGCCCTCAATTACATTTTTTCGGCCCCCGGGCAGATTCCTTGGGACGCTGGCAGGCACATTTTGCTGACTGTCTGCCCTTTAAATCCAGCTTCCCAGTGATCTCTATGCCCCAGCCTTAGCCTCCCCAGTGAGGTATATACTCCCAGCCTCTCCTGTGATGTCTTGGCCTCTAGCAAACCTGGAAAAGCGGTTGAGAAGCAACATGACTGACATCACCCACGCTAAAGAGAAGCAGCCCCAGCCACCACAGTAGGGGTGAGTTGATTGTTTAACCTAATATAGCAGGTCATTTTCAAGTTGATAATTTTGTACGGGCCCCGATATGAATTTACAAATGGCCCTCGGCAGATAAAAGGTTCCCTGCCCCTGGTGGAGAGGGATCAGCTTTATTTTCATTTGTACAAGGAAAGAAGAGAAGCAATGGGATGAAACTGAATGGGAGGAGACACAGATTAGATATTAGAAAAAACATTTTGACATTGATGGTTATCAACGAGTGGAACAGGTGGCCATGACAGGTGGAGCGTTCCCCTTCAATGGAAATCTTCACACAGATGATAGACAGACATCTGTCTGGGATGATTTAGTGAATCCTGTTTTGAATAGAGGTTTGGAGCATATGAACCATGAGGTCCACTACAACTCCACCATTCTATGATTCCACCTGAGCAACTTTTGTGGGCTGTAGAGCCTCATACTACCTGTAGGGATGAGAGCAATGACAAAATGCAAAGGTGACCAAAACAATAGCCAAAAAGGATGAGAACAGAGAAATGGTCTGTGGTCACCACCTTCAGAACTGCCCCTTCATAGGGGGTGTCTTGCTAATTGCTGATCATTTCTATTGTTGTATGTTCCATTTGAAAAACAGCAGGAGAAATTGATTCACAATCAGTGTTGCTTCATAACTGGACAGATTGTTTTCACAGAACTGTAATTGACTTGGACTTACATTGTGCTATTTAAATGCTCCCTTATTTTTTGAGCAGTGTGTATATATATATATGCACACTGTATATACATTATAAAATCACCCACTGTGTGAACATTTTGTGTTGTACTTTACACCGTGTCGCTATGTTCCTCTCTACAAGGCTGTGTCTAACTTCAAATTGTAATAAACATATCCTTCAAGAACAAAGTTTTATGTTTTTCCTAAGACTTTCCATATTCCATTAGTCACCGCATTCCTGACTAGTTTGTGACTTGCGCCATCTAGTGTAATGTATTTCATCTTCCTCCTCGGGAATATTTACAGCAGCAGTTTGAAACTTTGGTTTAATTTACGGACGAAAAAATAAAAGTAAAAGTGATATGAAACCATGGGTCTCATCTGGCACAGGACCTTATTCCCTTTCCCCCTGCAATGTTGCCTGAGCAGATTTCTACCCCCTTTATCCCCAATCCTATCTGGCAAATTTTCATTCTTGCAGATTTGTTTCTTCTTCCCCATGTTCCAAGAACTGTAACTTTCTTATTTTTACATCTACCTAACTGTACGTGGGCTTGGTTGTTTTTTGTTTTTTTTAACTATTCAAATTTTTATTGACAAAACTTTTCAAAGTTTACATACAAAAGCATTAGCATCCAAAGTAGAAACAATAACAAAACTAATGAAGTGAGGGGGAGGAGAGGAAGGGAGGAAGGAGCGGGGAGTAACAGGTCAGGCGAATTATTATAGCGGTATGCCATACAGGAATAATGTTGAATGTTGTAAAACATTGTGCAGTAGTAAGGGATTGCAAACACATACATTAAATTCTTTATTACAAGAACATCAATATTATCACATGGGATGTAAGGAGGGATGTAGATTTGAGGCAAATGAGGAAGAGGTCCACGGATCCCACCAAGTCAGAATCTTATTTTTCTTTGATAGCGAGTCAGCTGCTGTGATTTCGTGACAAAAATGAAGATTGACTCTGGCTATAAGTTCTGGTCTTGAGGGAACCGAGGGCATCTCCACTGGGTGGTCAAGCATTGCCTAGCCGCAATCAAAATGTTGGAAATTATAGGCTGGAGGGGGGGTAGTCTATTAGTGAGATGCCCAGGATTGCTAATTGCTTGGATAATGCAAAGGGGAAGGGGATGATCTCAGCCATTACTGATTCAACTTGCTTCAAAAGAGAAGGACGTGAGGGCAGTCCCACCATACATGTAGTAAGGAGCCATTGCTACCGCACCCCTTCCAACAAAGCGGAGAGGAGGATAGATGAAATCTGGCCATTCTCACCGGGGTTAGATACCATTTGAGCTGTATTTTTTTTGTCAGTTCCAAATGAGCTATACAGGATGAGAATTTGGATGGATGAGTCATTGCATATTGCCAATCCTCAGAAGTAGCTCAAAGGATAGCAATGATTCCTAATCGGACTAAATTGGAGTTTCTGAAATGTGTCATTGCATAGTAGAGATTTGTATAAAATCGATAAACCGTGTGATGTTTTATTCCCTGGTTTAAAGAATTGTTGAGCAGGAGATTCTATTAGGGCTGGTGGCCTGGTGAATAAATGGTGATTGCGTAGAAGGCTATGAAGTTGCAGGTAAGCAAAAAATGCTGATTTAGGTATGTTATATTGTTTGGTCAAGGCAGAGAAGGATTTTATTCCAGAAGCATGAAAGAGGTGGTCACCCGCCTCACCCCATAGTGCACCCAGGAGGTTATATTTAAGTTAGGTATGATACATGTAGCAGATTGTAATGAAATATATTGGGCTGTTGAGGGAAAAGATGAGGGGCATCTATCCGTCCAGACCCCTATCGCAGCTTTCATTGAGCGGAGGGGGGGTTAAGGACCCCCGGGCGGAGCATTGAGCCTCCAGTAGTAGTCTGAGGGACCCTTTAGGGGCATAATAGGATTCAATCGTGAGCCAGGGAAGCGAAGAATCTCCATTCCACCAGTTCCCGACCGGATCCAGAAGAGCAGCTTTATGATAAAAGGCTATCCTAGGTGAACCCAGCCCCCCTTGATTATAGGGCAGAGACATAATTTGTCGTTTTATTCTGTGGTTTTTTTTATTCCAAATAAAATTATCAATTATGGTTTGAAATTTAGATACAAATTTAGAAGGAAAGGGTAAAGGGAGACATCTAAACAAGTAAATTAGTTTTGGTAACAGGAGCATCTTGGCGGTCTGGATTCTCGCCATCCACGAAAGTGGGGCTTTAGAGAAGTTGTCAATCTCTTTGTTTATTTCTGCAATGGTCAGCTCCGAGTTGATGCGAACTATATCGGCCAGGCGCGTCAATTTTATCCCTAAGTAAGTAAAAACCCCCGGAGACCAAATAAAAGAGTAGGAAGATTGAATTTGAGTTTGCATTTGGAGAGGGAGAAAGAGAGGGAAGAGAGTGGATTTAGTTGAGTTAAGCTTATAATACGATGCTTCTGAGAAGTCCCGGAGAAGGGAAGATATCTCCCTTAATGAGGACAGCGGGGAAGTGCAGGTGAACACCACATCGTCCGCATATAGTCCGATTTTATATTCAGATTCTCCTACTGGGATGCCTCTAATAGAGGAGGATTGTCTGACTATAGCAGCGAGAGGCTCCATGACCAGAGCAAAGACTATGGGGGAGAGGGGACAACCTTGGCGCGTGCCATTAGAAATTTGGAATGTCCGGGACGCAAAACCTGAGGCTCGTACAGAGGCACAGGGATTGGAGTAAAGCGCCATAATAGCTCCAGAGATCAGTCCTGTAAGACCAAACCTCTCCAAGGTATTTTGTAAGTATCCCCAGTGTACCCTGTCGAACGCTTTTTCAGCGTCCAGGGACAGGAATACACTGGGGAGGTGTCCCCTCTCTGCCACGTCCAGCAGGTCGATTAGACGTCTCGTGCCGTCTCTTGTCTGTCTCCCCGGTACAAACCCTACCTGATCAGAGTGGATGAGGGAGGGGAGTACAGCCATGAGTCTGTTGGCCCAAAGTTTGGCATATATTTTGATGTCTGTGTTGAGAAGGGCTATAGGGCGGAAGTTACCCGGGGAAGTGGGGGCCTTCCCTGGCTTCGGAAGAGTGGCAATGGAAGCCTTAAGTCCCTCTGCCTTAACCGAGCCAGAGATGGACCAAAAGTCAAATAGACGATGTAGATAGGGAGTAAGGATTGGGAGGAATTGAGCATAATAGGTAAAGGAGAATCCGTCTGGACCTGGAGCGGTATTTTTCTTGGATTCTCTAATAATTTGGGAGATCTCAGAGTCCTGAATTGGGGCGTTTAGAAACGAAATTTGATCAGGGGAAACCTTAGGGAGGTTCGCCCTATCCAGGAAGGCAGAAATGATTTCCTCGGAAGGTTGAGGTGTAGAGGGATCCTTATCTAGGTTATAAAGAGAGGAGTAATATGTTGCAAATTCCTCCGCAATATCAATGGGGTTGTAAACCCGGGAGGAGTCTGATTTAATCAGAAATGGGATTCTAGATTGAAATTCTTTCTTTTTGACACGCCTGGCCAACAGTGCACCCGCCCGGTCACCCATAGCGTAAAATTTTGCTTTTGACTTCCTAAGAATATTTTCGGATTTTTGCAGTAAGAGCTGACGAATCTGAAGCCTCACTGTAGTAAGTTCAGATAAAATCTGTCTTGAGGGAGTTTGTTTATGGCGAGTTTCCAGATCCGCCAATAAAGAGAGGGCATCTCGGAGGGTTTTAGTGTGTTTACGTTTAGCGGTAGCTGCCATTTTAATAAAGAGACCCCTGAGGACTGCTTTATGAGTGAACCACAGATTATCGATCTGCGTTTCATCATTGTCATTCTGTACGAAGAATTCTCTGAGGGACTCCTTGACAAAAGATGAGTTGGTCTGGTCCACTAATAAGTGGTTGTTTAATCTCCATTGAGAAGGAGGTGTAAGGGCCAAAGGATCCGCCAGAGAAACAGTAACCGGGGCATGGTCCGACCAGGATATATTACCTATTGTCGCAGTGATACAATGTGGTAGGGCAACGTCGTCCACCAACACAAAGTCAATCCTACTGTAGGATCCATGCCTCGGTGACCTATATGTGAAGTCCCGTTCCTCACAGTGGAGATACATCCATATGTCGTGTAGACCGAATGAACGAACAAGATGGCCAATTTCCCCTCTGGAAACCGAGGGGGATGAACAGTCTAAAGTCTTGGACATGGGGATGTTGTAATCTCCAGCAATAATTTTGTAGCCATGTTGTATGTCGCTCATGATCTGGAAGAATTTTCTCAAGAACTTGAATTGGCCAGAGTTGGGAGCATATATAGATGCAATAGTGTAGGGCACATTATTTATAATACAGAGAACTATAACATATCTGCCCAATGGGTCTGATATCTTCCTTACCATCTGAAAAGACAGAGATTTAGCGAGGAAGATAGCTACTCCTGCTTTTTTACAGTGATTGTTAGCAAAATACTGGTGAGGGTATGAACCACATTGCATTCTTACATTGTCACGCTCTAGTAGATGCGTTTCCTGCAAACAGATTATATGTTGCTGAGATTTGATTAGTTGGCGCCACACCACCGACCTTTTACCCGGTGAGTTAAGGCCATTTACATTAACAGAGGTTAAAGTGATACTCATCATGCATTAATTATGACATGCTTATAAGATGCAGTGATTGAGGGGATCCCCAGTAATGTATTCCAACAACGTTTAGAGTCATTCTGCCTGTGGGAGAAAAAAAGGGAGCATAGGGGAAAGGGGAGGACAAATACTTAAACCAACATGGAACCGTAGTCACAGAGTCCATTCAGCCAGAGCTGAACGCCCAGGTGAACAAGATCAATTTCACCACCGGGGCCTTGATCCGATAGTCTCGGAATCAAGATCAAAAATAATAAAAAAGAGAAAAAAGAAAAAAATGGTCCACCAGTGATGGAACAGGACCAGGAAACTGTTCCAAAGTTAGTGGAAGAAACAATCAGCGGGAAAAGTGGAGACAGGAACCTGCAGCTTTCTGGCCCCTCATGCGACCTCCCAGTCAGGACTTATGCGAGGCTTGTTGTGCTTCCCAGATTTAGGCCTTGAAGGATTTGCAGACGCAGGGAACCAGGGGGTTTCAGGCCCCATTGGGTCAGGTACTTTGCAGCTTGAGGTGGAGTAAAGCACGTAATCATCGCACCATCTTTCTTGATCAGTAATCTTGTGGGGAACCCCCAGCGATAAGGGATACCTTTGTCTCTCAGGATCGCCGTGTAAGGGGCAAAGGCCCTGCGGAGGGCCAATGTTCCAGGAGAAAGATCCGGATACACTGCAATGTGGGCAAATCGTTCCTCCAATGTAGGATTTCCCCTTAAAGCTGTGAGAACCTCCTCCTTGACTTCAAAAAAATGCACCCGTGCTAATACATCTCTAGGGAGTGAGGGAGCTAAACCCGCCGGCTTAGGTATGCGATGGATACAATCAATCACAACAGTTTGTTTGTTGGTATGTGGGAGCACTGCCATGATAAAATCTTGTAGAAATGGCTTTAGATCTGGAGCTAAAATAGTTTCATCCAACCCCCTCAGCTTTACATTGTTGCGCCTGGACGTATCTTCTAGGTCCAGGGTTTAAATTGTGTTTTGGTTGCCAGAGTTTGCAGGGAACAATGTGCATCCCATAGTTCGTTGTGAGAGGCCACCAGCTCCTCCATTTTGCGCTCCAGCCTGTCTGTGCGGGTGCCCAGCTCTTCTACCTCTCCCTTCAAGTCTGCCATCATGTTGCGCATGTCGGCTTGGAGTGATGCTCTTAATTCCCCCAGCATTGTTTTGAGGAGAGCCGCTGTTACTGGGGCTTCAGAGCCTAAAACAGCCATCCCCGCAGCTCCAGTTGACACTGCAGGTTGGGAGTTTCTGCGTGCAGAGCGGGCTGCCCTGGGGGAAGCAGGCGCCATCTTCTCTCCCTGTGTGGGCTGCAGGGGAGCTGCAAAGAAGTCCGCGATGCGCCTGCTGGGATCGCGGTAGCTGGCCTTGGTTTTCCCCATACACTCACCGGTGTTCCGGGGTTCGGTGCCTGAAGTTTGGGAGGAATCTGGTGAGAGGAAATAGCGTTTCGTGCCATTTGTTGGTTCCTATGCACGGAGCTCCCGCAGTCTGTGACCTACTCCATTAGCTGCTAGGCCACGCCCCCGGCTTGGTTGTTTTTTTTGAAGAACAAGGAGTGTAAAAGTCAAGAGGGACCCCCAGAAGATATAAAAAATAGGCTGAAGATGAAAATAAATAGGAAAAGACAGAGGAAAACAGGGGACGAGGGCCATAGAGATGGGTCATGATGTAACACGAATCAGCAAGATGCGGGGAAAAGATCCACTTGCTTGTCCTGTGGATTCCAAGGCTTGATCCTTCCGTGGCCTGTAACTGGAGAGTTCATGTTCCGCTCAGTCTTTGCTGTGTGCATGTGCCAGGCTCAGGGCCTGAGGCAGTCAGGAGAAAAAGGAGGACTGTCTGCACCAGAGATAGTTTTAGGAGTAGAGATGAGAGAACCTGTTCAGTTTCGGAGTTCAGGTGTTTTACATATTTGTCTCGCCCCAGGCAGGGACCTTGGGGTACTTGGAACCGGGCCCTCTTGTCGTCTGGGGGCTGCAGGATGTGACAGTGGCGTGACCCGGTCTGTGATCCCCTCATCGGGCGAGCAGTAGAAAGGGAAGTGTAGAAATGGATGACAGGAAAAATAAAAATAAAAGAATGTCGTGACGTTACCCATGGAATGTGGCTAGTATAGCCGCTGCTGCAGTCGGGACCTCTGGGGATGATGGGAGTAGCAGCGTAGGTGGATCAGCTCTCCACGGGTAGAGCGATTCCCCAGGCCACACGAATAGTCTGTAGATGGGCAGGGATCATTGGGGGTGCAAGGACTTAGTGTACTGAACAATGACAGACAGAGGGGTAACAGACTCTTTTATGTTTACTGAAGTCAAACAGGTTCACCCAGGGCACAGTTCAAGTGGTGTTACGGGTCCGGAGCCTGGAAGCAAGCTGGGCTGTCCACACCTGGCAAGGGCTGAGGCATCCCTGTTGTACTGCTGTGTTTGTGAGCCCTAGCTGCTTGATGCTATGCTTAGTCTTCCTTTTTGCTCTGTGGCTGGGCCGTATGACAGGCAGCTTGGTTACTCTCCCTCTGCTCTGCTTCTCTCGAGCTCACAATTGCGGCTGTGTCTCTTGGCCTTTCTGAGTGGACGAGCAATGTGAAATCACCCGCCCTCCGGTTTTGGTTACTGGGTATGAAGTCCCTGGCGACCTCGGACTCCGGTGTCCGTACTCCAATAGGTACAGAGGCGAGCTAGCACTGCTCCACTCCTCGCATCTTTCCTCCACTTTCTCAGACCCTTACCAGGAGTCATCCACACGGGCTAGTCAGTTACCTAGCATGAGCCTAGAGCGGTTACCATCCGTAGGATTCTTCCACAGTTCTCCTAGGAACTGAACTGCCTGACCCCGCCCTCAGACCAGAATTTATATTGGACCTGCTTTGAACCCAGGCTTTAGAGCTCCCCCTTCTGACCTGGAGTTGGGAAGGTGTTGTACGCATGAGTGTGCTTTACCTGAGGAGGGTACCTTCCCTTGCTTCCAAGCTTGATATTGTGGCAACCGGACCCTGGGGCGCTACATATCCAAAGCACTTCAGCATCCATCACTGTGCTCGGGTGCACTTGGTGCTTGGCCCAGTGTGAGCAGCTTCCAGTGTTTGATTGGCTCACACTGAGAGTAAAATAAGCATTATTGGCTGTAGTGTGTTTGTAAAATAAAACAAAAGAGAAATCCTTGTCCTTTCACCCCAGGAAGTGGTTTCCTTATGGCTGGCTGTATGTGGGTGGAGAGTGCCTTCAATAAGTGTCTTCGAAAGATGTTAGGATCAAGCTTTGGCCCCGAACACTCCATTTTTAAAAGCTTAGCCACCCGAACCGGAAGCTCCATGGGACTAATCATCTCAGGTTAGAGGTAAAGGTCCTGCCATCCAGATGAGAGAGGATACAGGCAGGGCCGCACTGTCCATGGCGGCAAGGAGGCAGGGGATGCGGCAGTGCTGAAGGGTGCCTGCTGTTCCACACAGCACATCATGTGATTATGCGGATGTCAGCTGCAGCAGGTATAATAATCATGTCAACCTATACTGGTAGCCGTCGCCAACAGCAGCACCCGCCACCCAGTCGCTGATAGCACCCCCCAGTTCCTCACCCGCGGCCGTGGCTGACAGCACCCCCCATAAACCCCGCTCCTCACCTGCGACTCAGGTGGCAGGGTGGCTTCATGCAACCCTGGATACAGGCTGACTTTTGGTAGAACTGTGTGCTCTGTTTAGGTTACGAAAACAAAGCTACCCATCTACCAATGTTGCCCAATAAGAGGAGACAAAACTAGAGGATTAAAGAGAAAGAAAAAATATACCATATTTTATACTGTACTATACCATGCAGTGAAGGCTGTAAACAAAAAAAAAAATTAACCAAAAACGGCTGCAAAATTTCTGGTATTTTTTGCATCTCTCACAGAACTGGCCCTCACAGAAACCTGGATCCAGGATTCAGGCACAGTGTTTCCTGCCGCTATTTCTTATGGTGGCCTACATTTCTCTCATTCCCCGAGACCTGGGAACAAACGTGGTGGTGGAGTTGGCTTACTCCTGTCCTCACAATGTACTTACCAGGACATTCCCCCAGCCCCATCACTATCATTCCCCTCTTTTGAGGTCCATACAATTATACTATTCCATCCCCTCCCCCTCAGAATAGCAGTTGTATACTGCCCCCCTCCCCCCAGGGTCACCCACCCAATTCCTCGATTACTTCTCCGCGTGGCTGCCACACTTCATGGCCTCAGACTTACCAACCCTTATTCTGGGAGACTTTAACATTCCCATAAACAGCCCCATCTCCTCATCTGCATTCCAGCTCCTATCTCTAACTGATCCGGTCGACAGGTTAGGGGGTACTCGGATACCGGGACAGGGGGTTACTTTGGTGGGGGGGATCACGGCTGGTCGATTTCCGGATCCATGCCCATGACCCTCAGTGGCAGGGATGGGGGTGATGATGATGGGGGAAATGGTATCGTGACGCCACCTGTAGTACCTGGTAATAGGGTTACCAGCGCTGAGGCCGGCCGTTGAGGTGATGGAAATGCAGCTTTGATAGTACAGCTCCCCACAGGTGGAGCTTTAGCTCAGGGCAGCGGGGTGGATGAGGGGAATAGTAGTAGCGGTTCTGCTGTGAACACTGCAGGCGGCGTTGAAGCAGGCACACACACACACACACACAATAGTCTCTGTTTCGGTACCTTTTTACTGATGTCCGGTAACAGGCACGGTCCAGGAGGGTAACCAGGTTTCGGTGCAGCTTGGGACGTTCACCTTGGAGAGTTGTGAGGCCTCCTCTATTAGCGTGTGCGGTGTTTGGGGTAAGCTCTGCCTGTAGCTGAACCTGCCGCTCTTTCTCCCTCTCAGGGTGCTGTTCCACAACCGAGGACCTTTCTGTGGGATCCCTATTCTCTGCTTAGGTCCCTGGTCCTATGCTTGGTCAGGTTTGGAGTCTTCTATTCTTTACTTCAGGGCTTTTGCTGCTACACTGTAGATGAATAGTAGGTTCGGACTCCGGTGTCCGGGTGGGCTTAATGGCCCCTTTACACGCAGCTACAGGTAACAGGTTTTCCACAGGTAACTTACTGACTGCAGTGAAATCATGGAGACATAGTTCCATTTGTACACAGCAACAAGATAGAACCATGTCTCCATGATTTCACTGCAGCCAGTAAGTTACCTGTGGAAAACCTGTTACATGTAGCTGCATGTAAAGGGGCCATTAGGGATAACAGGTACGTTCCCTTCTTCTTTCTTCCTACCTCTCACTTCTCCCACTGGCCTCCGTCCCTCTCCCTAGTTCTCAGCACAGCTGGGTCAGCTTTGCTGGAACGAAGCCAGGCCCAGAACCAGGAATCAGCTCATTCACTAACTGCTCTCTTCACTGCTGAGTGCAAACTAACTGACTCCTCCCCTCAGGCCTGGATCTTTATAGGGGATCTGGCTTAAGGGCAGCCGGTGGAGCTCCCCCTCCAGGTCTGGGGTGGAAGGTGTTGTGTGCTGTGTGTGCCAAGGGGTACATCCCTCCCTGCACCAGTGGGTCCTGTGGCAATCCCTTGCAGGGGTGCCACATAACCACCTCTCTTGGCCTCTCACAGCTCTCAACCTTGGAGACACACAAAGACGGTAATACCATTGACCTGGTCTTTGTCCGGCTCTGCTCAACCTCCTCATAGATAATTCACCTCTTCCGCTCTCTGACCATAATATTTTATCCTTCACGCTCACTAACCCTCGCCCGCCCCAGCGCACCCCTACCTATCACACATCCAGAAATCTCCAGGCCATTAACCTTCATATATTCACAGACTCTCTACACTCATCACTGTCCACAATCTCTTTCATTCACCTGTCCCGATCTTGCAGTAAATCATTACAATGACACTCTCATAAGCACCCTGGACCAAGTAGCGCCCCTCGCCCTCAGAACCTCCCAACATAGAATAAAACAGCCTTGGCTCATATCGCAAACTCGATTCCTCCAGCGATGCTCTAGGAGTGCCGAACGACTAGGGAGGAAAACTCGCTCACCAGAGAACTTTATCCATCATAAATTCATGCTAAAAACCTACAACTCTGCCCTTCACCTTGCCAAACAGATCTACTTTACCACCCTGGTCTCCTCACTATCCAACAATCCAAAAAAACTCTTTGACAGCTTTCACTCTCTCCTCAGTCCTAAAGTGCAGGCCCCCCTGTGCTGATGATCTGGCTTCTTACTTTATGGAGAAAATACACAACATCCGCCAGGAAATCAGCTCCCAGCCTCCAAGCGCTGCTTCTCCCACTCTTCCTAACATTTCCTCCAACTTTTTCTCCTTATTTGACCTAGTCACACAAGAAGAAGTCTCCAGGCTCCTCTCTTCCTCTCGTCCCACAACATGCACTGCTGACCCCATTCCCTCACACCTATTCCTGTCTCTGGTCGTCACCACTCATCTAACCAAAATCTTCAACCTTTCCCTCTCTTCTGGCATGTTCCCCTCCTCCTTCAAACACTCTATCATTACTCCATTATTAAAGAAATCTTCTCTTGATCCATGCTGTGCAAATAACTACAGACCAGTCTCCAATCTCCCCTTCACATCTAAACTCTTGGAGCGCCTGGTCTACACCCGCCTCACCTGCTACCTCTCCGCTCACTCTCTTCTAGATCTATTACAGTCTGGTTTCCGCCCCCTTCACTCTACAGAAACTGCCCTCATCAAAGTGACCAATGACCTTCTGACACCAAAACGTAATGGTGACCACTCTCTGCTTATTCTTCTGGACCTCTCTGCAGCTTTTGACACTGTTGACCACCATCTCCTACTCTCTATGCTGCACTCCATCATCATAAAGGACACCGCTCTCTCCTGGTTCTCTTCCTATCTTTCTGACCGTTCTTTCAGTGTATCATTTGCTGGCTCCACTTCTTCCCCTCTTCTTCTCACTATTGGGGTCCCTCAGGGCTCAGTCCTTAGCCCTCTTCTCTTCTCTATCTACACGGCCCTGATTGGACACACCATCAGCAGATTTGGCTTCAAGTAACATCTTTATGCTGATGAAGTACCTTTATGTCCGCGCTGCTGTCAGGAAGCTATACCAACGACACTGGACGTCTAGGTACTGGTGATATAGATTTATTTCCGACGCGTTTCGGAGCCATGTGCCGAGCTCCTTCCTCAGGAAAAAAAATTTATATCACCAGTACCTAGACGTCCAGTGTCGTTGGTATATCTTCCTGACAGCAGCGCGGACATAAAGGTACTTCGTCTGAAAACTTTGTTATTCAAGCACCGCATCTTTGTGGAAGTACGGTCCCTGCAGCAGCTGTTTTTGAGCGATTACGCTGGTTGTGTGCTACACAACCGCACCAGGTGAGCAATAATAATACTACCATTTCAGACCTGTCTATAAAGGATAAGACCCTATTTGCGCATTCTCAACCCCTTTAGATATATCTTTATACTGATGACACACAACTATACACTTCAGCCCTTGACCTTACCCCTGTGGTATTAAAGAACGCCAATGACTGTCTAGCTGCAGTTTCCAACATCATGTCTGCTCTGTATTTGAAACTTAACCTTTAAAAATCTGAACTACTTCTGCTCCCACTAACCTCCCTAAATCTGACATCTCTCTCTCAGTGTGCGGCACCACAATAACGCCTAGGCAGCAGACTCGCTGTCTGGGTTTTATGTTTGACACTGATCTCTCCTTCACCTCCTATACACAATCTCTTGTCCGCTCTTGTTGCTTGCACCTAAAATCTAAATTACTTACCGGTAATGTGTTTTTCATGAGCCACGACAGCACCACCTGAGAGATAGGACCGCCCATCCAAGACAGGAAACCTCTGAGATAAAAAAGGCGGGACCTCTCCTGAACCTCAGTTTCGGTTACAGAGACCGGAGAGGGGAACCCAACAAACATTAGTACACAACCAAAAGAACTCAACAAATCACACCCCCCCCTCCAAACGGGACCAACACCAACAGGCAATAGGGAGGGATGCGGTGGTGCTGTCGTGGCTCATGAAAAACACATTACCGGTAAGTAATTTAGATTTTTCCCTATCGCCACGACAGCACCACCTGAGAGATTTCAGAGAAAAGAAAATTAGGGAGGGACCACCGCTAGCAGAACTCGTCTACCAAAGGTCACCACCATAGCGGCAGCAAGATCAAGCCTGACATGCTCGAAGAAAAGAGAAGAAGCAGCCCCACAGACCAAGTCTAAGGGGACAACAGCCACCCCCGCCCAGGAAGCAGCTACTGCCCTGGTGGAAGTGCACAAAGGCCCCCCCGGGACCCGCACCTGACCGGAAGAAGCAAGAGCGAAGGCTTCCCGCAACCACCAAGCAAGGGCACCCACGGACACTGCCTCACCCCAAGAGGCTCCCCGAAAGAAAAAAAACAAGAGGGACAGAGCCCGACGCCAGGCCATGGCCCGACGAAGCAGGCAAGCAACTCCCACCAGACCACGAACGTGTGGAGAACCACGTCCTTCAGAATTGTAGGAAGACCACAGAAGGAAAGGAGAACAAGCTCCCGCAGTCCGCGGAACATGAGAGCCACCTTGGGAAGAAGGAAGGAACCAGGTAGAGGATGACCCTGTCCAGCCGAACCGGAGAACAAGGCCCCACCACCGACAAGGCTAGGAGGACACAAAAAAGGCTGGCGGACGGCAAGCCACCGCCCAACAGGACCAACTGCAGAGGCAGGACCCTAGGCGAAGCACAAGAGAAAAGCCCAAAGGGAGGCGTGGTTAAGGCATCCAGAACAAAATGAGACCCCAAGGAGCCACTTTTGGACAGGGAACAGGAGGGGCCCCCCCCGGCAGGACCGGAAAACCCACGACACCCAAGAAGACCCATCGAGGGAACAAAGGCACAGGCCCCCAAAGCAGAAAATCAGAGCTCCAGGGAATCGACCGACACCAATCCAGCCACCCACTGGAGGAAGACGAAAATTGCCGGCACAGGAACCCTCCGTCCGGACTCGTCCCTGAAGACAGAAAAGGTAAACACCCGGTACCAGAAAAAAAACGGTGGCAACCGGCGTCCGACCGGACCTCAGCACACGAACAAGGCCCCCAGAGAATCCCCCACGTGACCGGAGCCGCCTGGTCAAGTCCCACGCCGTCATCCGGAGACCAGTGGAAGGGGGACCGGCCCCCGCATGAGAGACTGGAAGAGGGGGAGAGTCCAGGGATGGACAGGCGACTGAGCCAAAAGAACCAAGCTCCCGGGGCCAGAAGGGCGCCATCACGACGACCCTCTCCCTGTCCGTCCTGACCTTCCGAAGCACTGCAGGAACCTAACCAAGGAAGGGAAGGGACACAGAAGGCCCAAGGACCAGGGATCAGCAGAGCGTCCCCAGCAACGGGCCGGACTCGGGAATCAGCGAACAGAATCCACACACCAGACCGTGCTCTTGAGTGGCAAAGAAAGCCATCTCCAGAAGGCCCAACCTGTCCACAATCGGAGCGAAAAATAAAAAACACTCAAATCCAGGGCCCACTGCTCCCGTTGGAGCAGCACCCTACAGAGAAAATCCGTCCAGGAAGTTGCCACCCCCCCCGCATGCGAAGGGCAGAGAGGGAATCAGATGGGCGTTTCAACAGCTGACAACGCCCCGCGTAACTACCATGAGTGCCTGAGACCGGGTGTCCCCCTGACGGTGCCAGGAAGCCACCAACACTCTGTAGCCGGAGAGGACACTAAGATGGTGCCCCCGAAGGGAAGTAAGGAACGCAGAACTGCCTTCCAAACGGCCAGGAACTCCCGCATAAGGGAGGACAGCCTGGAGAGGCGATGAGTCTCAGGCCCCCCCGAGCGGACAGGTCCCGAAGGAGCCAGGAACTGGCCTCCGTGGTACGCATCGGAGACAGGACCACCCCACGGGACGCCCCTGGAGAGGCGCCCAGGGAGCAGCCCCCCCTCCAGAGAATCTAAAGGCGGAGGGGACAGAACAATCTATGCGTCCAAGGCCGGCCCATAACCCGAGCTGACGCTGGGGAACCATCCACAGAAGGGCCCGAGAGCGCAACTGTGCCCAAGGAACAGCGGGGATACAGGACGAGAGGGAGCCCAAGAGGGACACAGCCCTCCAGAAAACCAACCGAGGAGAGCCTCTGTACTGCAGAAAGGGATGACCGAAGACGCAATGGCCTCGAGGTCAGCGGGGAGCTTCCCGACATTATGCCCGTGCGGGGTCTCTGGACTGCTTTCAGTCACGCCACGACCCCCGACGTCCAGAAGGAGGTAAAGCAGAGACTGGGAACCCAGAAATAACCCCAGAACCAGCGACGCGTGGCGGGGAACAGCCTGGACCTTCCCAGATCAACAATCCAACCCAGCTGACCCAGGGAAGACTAAACCAGTCGCAGACGGGCACAAACTCCAGGGGTCCCCCACAAGCAGCAAAGTCCAGATATGGAATAGTTAACCCCGCGGATGTCGGAAGTGTCCTCACTACTGCCAGCAGCTGCTGTGAAAAGCCGCAGAACCATCGCCAGGCCGAAGGGGAGAGCCTGGCACAGCAAGGCAGAGGAAGCCCCCCAAACCGGGCGAACATCAGAGCTGCCGGTGGTGACAGGGAACCGGAACATTGTGTTATGCGTCCCGCAGATCCAGCCACGCTCTGAAACAATTTGGCAACCAACCCCGAATGTCGACTACCAAGTCCCCCTCAGGAACGAACTCCGCACCAGAAAGCTGTTCCGGGGATTCAGGGGTATAAAAGTCTGGAACGAACCGACTGGCTGTGGCACGAGAAACAGCGGGGAACTGCTGGAGGCTGCTGGAGGACCGGGGAAACCCCCCTTAGTCGCACAAGGGCCCGTACCCCTCTTATCAGAAAAGCGCCTTTTCTGAACAGCGGACAGACACAATCACCAGGGGCCCCCAGGAGCCGAAGCGAACCCCAGTGTCAACCCGTC
Source organism: Allobates femoralis (assembly GCA_033576535.1). Lineage (NCBI taxonomy): Eukaryota > Metazoa > Chordata > Amphibia > Anura > Aromobatidae > Allobates > Allobates femoralis. The sequence goes on along the minus strand of JARQOC010000002.1, from coordinate 102,112,126 downwards.
ACTGAGAAGAGCGAGAGCTCCCTCGCAAGCCCCAACCCCGGAGCCGGCTGGGAGAAAGGGTCAAGCCTTCCTCCTCCTGGAGCGAGCCGTCACTGATACTGGACCTACTCGCCAAAGGAGGAACCCCCGAACCAAAAAAAAGGCATGATGAGCAGCATTAAAGAAAGACGTAGCCTTTGCCGCCAATTCCATGAGGAATCCGCCAGTAAAGCTGCTGCAGCAAGAGTCAATAGGAGGAAGACAAGGTCTCCGCCGTAGGAGACCTGTCCCTCACTTGCCAACTGCTGCACCAAAACACGAGCCAAAAAATGCTAGCAGTGGATTCCCAGGAATTATGCCCGTAGCCTAAAAGGAAGGAGAGCCCTTCCGAACAGGCTTAGTCCAGGAGCTAAAATGTTTTCCTGGGCCCCCAGATTTAAGGGAAAAGTCCGTCTCTGCGTGGAAGACAGACCACTGAACCTTAAAACCACCAGCGAAGAGGGGCCACGGCCATCCACCAACCCCACAGGCGAACGGACCGCTGTAAGCAAAAAACAGTGTCATTACGTGGAACCCACGGCGTCCCCTCTCCGCTGTCCACAGAGGAGGAGGACCCGGAGGAGGAGGACGATGAGGAGGACGAGGAGGAGGATAAGCAAGACCTGCGGCTCGCCCCCAGTGTAAACAACGAGCGGCACGGTCAGTACCAGAGGAGGAGCCCAAAGCCTTCTGCCGCATATGTCCCCCATCCATCCCGGCCAGCTGCAGGGACGGAAAGGCCTCCCACACTAAAGCTCTAAGGCTAGAGGCCAGACTGGGAACCTCGCTCCGTACATTTTCCGCAATACAAGGGGCACACAAATCCTTAACATAATCCTTAACATAATCCTCTGGAAGAGGGACTTTGCAGAGAACACAGTCTTTATGTCGATGCTTAGTCGCCTTCTTCTAGCCGCCCTAGAAACAAGCAAGAGGGCGTAGTAAATACCTATAGCACAACCCGAAGGCACTCACCCAAAGAGAGGCATACCGACTTTCGGGGGGCTTTCGAGTCCACATCATGTCTGGACCCCTTCAGAGAGGACCTGTGGCTGCCAGCATGTAGTTTCTCCCTTGGGTCGGGAGGCGTCACGGACCGTTCCTCCGTTGTGGCTGGCGCTGCCCTCCATACTGTGCCCCACACCGCCGGCTGCAGCTGCGGCGTCTCCCAGCCGCCGAACGCTGGGCGCCGCCATCTTGGGCTGTACTGCGCAGGCGCGGAGCGTCACTTCCGGTCAGCGCCCCGAAACCGGAAGTAGCGGTTCCCGGTGCGAAAATTTGAAGCTGCCGCCGGGAACCCGCTCCCAGGCCCCTCACAGACCCAGGAACGCTGCGCCAGGCAGGGACTTACCCCTCTAGAGGAACCTGTTCACCCGGGGCACAATCATGCCCGACAGCCACCAATCCTGCAGCTGCGACGTCCGGGCGGCAACAAGGGTTGAGAACCGGCCGTTGGTGGCCCTCTCCAGACCCCGTGCCCTCCACCACTGCAGGGGATACCCAGTGGAGGAGCTTCTGCACCCAAGTCCGGAGCCACTGCCTAGGTAAGGACAGCTTATTCCAGCTACCGGGTCAGGCCAGGACCGCATGAGCTTCAGAGGTCTCCCACCTCCAAGACAGGAAACCTAAACTGAGGTTCAGGAGAGGTCCCGCCTTTTTTATCTCAGAGGTTTCCTGTCTTGGATGGGCGGTCCTATCTCTCAGGTGGTGCTGTCGTGGCGATAGGGAAAAGAACATCTCTAGAATTCACCCCTTTCTCATAATGGATACAACTAAATCTCTTACCGTGGCCCTGATCCATTCCCGCCTTGACTACTGCAATTCTCTACGAATCGGCCTCCCCTTCTCTAAACTTTCCCCTCTCCAGTCCATCCTTAATGCAGCAGCCAGGATCACCCATCTGGCCAATCATTATTCAGATGCCTCCGCTCTGTGCCAGTCATTGCACTGGCTGCCTATACACTACAGGATCCATTTCAAACTGCTTGTTCTCACCCACAAAGCTCTTCACAGTGCAGAACCCCCCTACATCTCCTCCCTCATCTCTGTCTGTCACCCATCCCGTTCTCTACGTTCTACAAATGACCTTCGACTAACATCTGCACTAATCTGATCTTCCCACTCCCAGATCCAAGACTTCTCCCGAGCTGCACCAATTCTCTGGAATGCTCTACCCCAAGAAATCAGGACTATCCACAACTTGCATAGCTTCAGACGCTCCCTAAAAACACATTTTTTAAGGCTTCCAATCATTCTCCCTAATAGAAGTCCTTAGTGAATGGGCTATATACATTACCATCTCTCTGGACAGAATTTCTTCTTCAAACTCCACCAAACCCAAAAGCTCTACACTGATGTCTGGTGACCACTCATGTAACTTTATTTCTATAACCCACTTACTCAAGATGCCTGGACCATCTATTTATATAATCCGCAGTTGGGAAATTCGGGCACTGTAGCCGAATCCCAACATGCTTTGCGCGACTGCGAGTGATGACGCGCAGCGTCATCACGAGCCGCAGCCGCGCTACCCTGCCCCGGCCTCAGCACCCGACATACCAGCCCACATGCCGGGCCCTTAACAAGTGACACGGCCCACTGCTGTGTCCGAGGGAAACAGTGAGGAGACGCTCACACACAAGCTGCCCTCTCTCCCTCTCTCTCCTGCTCTGTGCACTGATTTACTCCGTACAAAGCAGGAGAAAGCCTGTAGGAGCCCGGCAACTCAAACACTTTCCTCACTGTCATGTGATCTACATTCAAAGGTCCTGTAGATGCTTACTGCGTTTCTGCAGGTCGCAGTGCCTCCTCTCCTGCTGCATATCGATCTGGACCTTCATGATATGGTAATGGATGCTGTGTCTGTGTGTGTGTGAGTGTGTAATAAGTGTGCCTGCTGCAGGGGTGTGTGTGTGTGTTAGTGTAATAAGTGTGCATGCTGCAGGTGTGTCTTAGTGTCATAAGTGTGCCTGCTGCTGGGGTGTGTCATGTCTCTGTCTGCTGTGTGTCATGTCTCTGTCTGCTGTGTGTCATGTCTCTGTCTGCTGTGTGTCATGTCTCTGCTGTGTGTCATGTCTCTGTCTGCTCTGTGTCATGTCTCTGCTGTGTGTCATGTCTCTGCTGTGTGTCATGTCTCTGCTGTGTGTCATGTCTCTGCTGTGTGTCATGTCTCTGCTGTGTGTCATGTCTCTGCTGTGTGTCATGTCTCTGCTGTGTGTCATGTGTCTGCTGTGTGTCATGTCTCTGTCTGCTGTGTGTCATGTCTCTGTCTGCTGTGTGTCATGTCTCTGTCTGCTGTGTGTCATGTCTCTGTCTGCTGTGTGTCATGTCTCTGTCTGCTGTGTGTCATGTCTCTGCTGTGTGTCATGTCTCTGCTGTGTGTCATGTCTCTGCTGTGTGTCATGTCTCTGCTGTGTGTCATGTCTCTGCTGTGTGTCATGTCTCTGTCTGCTGTGTGTCATGTCTCTGCTGTGTGTCATGTCTCTGTCTGCTGTGTGTCATGTCTCTGCTGTGTGTCATGTCTCTGCTGTGTGTCATGTCTCTGCTGTGTGTCATGTCTCTGCTGTGTGTCATGTCTCTGCTGTGTGTCATGTCTCTGTCTGCTGTGTGTCATGTCTCTGTCTGCTGTGTGTCATGTCTCTGCTGTGTGTCATGTCTCTGCTGTGTGTCATGTCTCTGCTGTGTGTCATGTCTCTGCTGTGTGTCATGTCTCTGCTGTGTGTCATGTCTCTGTCTGCTGTGTGTCATGTCTCTGCTGTGTCTCATGTCTCTGCTGTGTCTCATGTCTCTGCTGTGTGTCATGTCTCTGCTGTGTGTCATGTCTCTGCCTGCTCTGTGTCATGTCTCTGTCTGCTGTGTGTCATGTCTCTGTCTGCTGTGTGTCATGTCTCTGTCTGCTGTGTGTCATGTCTCTGTCTGCTGTGTGTCATGTCTCTGTCTGCTGTGTGTCATGTCTCTGTCTGCTGTGTGTCATGTCTCTGTCTGCTGTGTGTCATGTCTCTGTCTGCTGTGTGTCATGTCTCTGTCTGCTGTGTGTCATGTCTCTGTCTGCTGTGTGTCATGTCTCTGTCTGCTGTGTGTCATGTCTCTGTCTGCTCTGTGTCATGTCTCTGTCTGCTCTGTGTCATGTCTCTGCTGTGTGTCATGTCTCTGCTTACTCTGTGTAATGTCTCTGTATACATTACATTACACAGACATTACACAGAGATATTACACAGTGTATACAGAGACATTACACAGTGTATACAGAGACATTACACAGTGTATACAGAGACATTACACAGTGTATACAGAGACATTACACAGAGTATACAGAGACATTACACAGAGTATACAGAGACATTACACAGAGTATACAGAGACATTACACAGAGTATACAGAGACATTACACACAGTATACTGTAATGTCTCTGTCTACTCTGTGTAATGTCTCTGTCTACTCTGTGTAATGTCTCTGTCTACTCTGTGTAATGTCTCTGTCTACTCTGTGTAATGTCTCTGTCTACTCTGTGTAATGTCTCTGTCTACTCTGTGTAATGTCTCTGTGTAATGTCTCTGTGTAATGTCTCTGTATACTCTGTGTAATGTCTCTGTATACATTACATTACACAGACATTACACAGAGACATTACACATTGTATACAGAGACATTACACAGTCTATACAGAGACATTACACACAGTCTACTGTAATGTCTCTGTATACTCTGTGTAATGTCTCTGTATACTCTGTGTAATGTCTCTGTATACTCTGTGTAATGTCTCTGTATACTCTGTGTAATGTCTCTGTATACTCTGTGTAATGTCTCTATACTGTGTCTAATGTCTGTATACTGTGTGTAATGTCTCTATACTGTGTGTATACTGTGTGTAGTGTCTCTAATGTCTGTAGACTGTCTGTAGTGTGTCTATACTGTGTGTAATGTGTCTATACTGTCTCTAATGTCTGTAGACTGTCTGTAGTCTGTCTATACTGTGTGTAATGTCTCTATACTGTCTCTATACTGTGTGTAATGTCTCTATACTGTGTGTAATGTCTCTATACTGTGTGTAATGTCTCTATACTGTGTGTAATGTCTCTATACTGTATACTGTGTGTAATGTCTCTATACTGTGTGTAATGTCTCTATACTGTGTGTAATGTCTCTATACTGTCTCTATACTGTGTGTAATGTCTCTATACTGTGTGTAATGTCTCTATACTGTCTCTATACTGTGTGTAATGTCTCTATACTGTGTGTAATGTCTCTATACTGTCTCTATACTGTGTGTAATGTCTCTATACTGTCTCTATACTGTGTGTAATGTCTCTATACTGTGTGTAATGTCTCTATACTGTCTGTAATGTGTGTGTATATTGTGTCTAATCTCTGCATACTGTGTCTATACAATGTCTCATGTATGTATATACTGTGTGTTTCTCTTCCTCACCCCTCCACCGCAGAGCCGCCTCCACACTCTGCTACCCGCAGAGCCGCCTCCACACTCTGCTACCCGCAGAGCCGCCTCCACACTCTGCTACCCGCAGAGCCGCCTCCACACTCTGCTACCCGCAGAGCCGCCTCCACACTCTGCTACCCGCAGAGCCGCCTCCACACTCTGCTACCCGCAGAGCCGCCTCCACACTCTGCTACCCGCAGAGCCGCCTCCACACTCTGCTACCCGCAGAGCCGCCTCCACACTCTGCTACCCGCAGAGCCGCCTCCACACTCTGCTACCCGCAGACTCACCTCTATACTCTGATACCCACTCACCCGCGTCTATACACACAATTCATTTCACCGCGCTCCCGATGCAATTGCATCGGGCCTTTTTACTAGTCTATTTATATAATCCGCAGTTGGGAAATTCGGGCACTGTAGCCGAATCCCAACATGCTTTGCGCGACTGCGAGTGATGACGCGCAGCGTCATCACGAGCCGCAGCCGCGCTACCCTGCCCCGGCCTCAGCACCCGACATACCAGCCCACATGCCGGGCCCTTAACAAGTGACACGGCCCACTGCTGTGTCCGAGGGAAACAGTGAGGAGACGCTCACACACAAGCTGCCCTCTCTCCCTCTCTCTCCTGCTCTGTGCACTGATTTACTCCGTACAAAGCAGGAGAAAGCCTGTAGGAGCCCGGCAACTCAAACACTTTCCTCACTGTCATGTGATCTACATTCAAAGGTCCTGTAGATGCTTACTGCGTTTCTGCAGGTCGCAGTGCCTCCTCTCCTGCTGCATATCGATCTGGACCTTCATGATATGGTAATGGATGCTGTGTCTGTGTGTGTGTGAGTGTGTAATAAGTGTGCCTGCTGCAGGGGTGTGTGTGTGTGTGTTAGTGTAATAAGTGTGCATGCTGCAGGTGTGTCTTAGTGTCATAAGTGTGCCTGCTGCTGGGTGTGTCATGTCTCTGTCTGCTGTGTGTCATGTCTCTGTCTGCTGTGTGTCATGTCTCTGTCTGCTGTGTGTCTGTCTCTGCTGTGTGTCATGTCTCTGTCTGCTCTGTGTCATGTCTCTGCTCTGTGTCATGTCTCTGCTGTGTGTCATGTCTCTGCTGTGTGTCATGTCTCTGCTGTGTGTCATGTCTCTGCTGTGTGTCATGTGTCTGCTGTGTGTCATGTCTCTGTCTGCTGTGTGTCATGTCTCTGTCTGCTGTGTGTCATGTCTCTGTCTGCTGTGTGTCATGTCTCTGTCTGCTGTGTGTCATGTCTCTGTCTGCTGTGTGTCATGTCTCTGCTGTGTGTCATGTCTCTGCTGTGTGTCATGTCTCTGCTGTGTGTCATGTCTCTGCTGTGTGTCATGTCTCTGCTGTGTGTCATGTCTCTGTCTGCTGTGTGTCATGTCTCTGCTGTGTGTCATGTCTCTGTCTGCTGTGTGTCATGTCTCTGCTGTGTGTCATGTCTCTGCTGTGTGTCATGTCTCTGCTGTGTGTCATGTCTCTGCTGTGTGTCATGTCTCTGCTGTGTGTCATGTCTCTGCTGTGTGTCATGTCTCTGTCTGCTGTGTGTCATGTCTCTGTCTGCTGTGTGTCATGTCTCTGCTGTGTGTCATGTCTCTGCTGTGTGTCATGTCTCTGCTGTGTGTCATGTCTCTGCTGTGTGTCATGTCTCTGCTGTGTGTCATGTCTCTGCTGTGTGTCATGTCTCTGCTGTGTGTCATGTCTCTGCTGTGTGTCATGTCTCTGCTGTGTGTCATGTCTCTGCTGTGTGTCATGTCTCTGCTGTGTGTCATGTCTCTGCTGTGTGTCATGTCTCTGCTGTGTGTCATGTCTCTGCTGTGTGTCATGTCTCTGCTGTGTGTCATGTCTCTGCTGTGTGTCATGTCTCTGCTGTGTGTCATGTCTCTGCTGTGTGTCATGTCTCTGCTGTGTGTCATGTCTCTGTCTGCTGTGTCTCATGTCTCTGCTGTGTCTCATGTCTCTGCTGTGTGTCATGTCTCTGCTGTGTGTCATGTCTCTGCTGTGTGTCATGTCTCTGCCTGCTCTGTGTCATGTCTCTGTCTGCTCTGTGTCATGTCTCTGTCTGCTGTGTGTCATGTCTCTGTCTGCTGTGTGTCATGTCTCTGTCTGCTGTGTGTCATGTCTCTGTCTGCTGTGTGTCATGTCTCTGTCTGCTGTGTGTCATGTCTCTGTCTGCTGTGTGTCATGTCTCTGTCTGCTGTGTGTCATGTCTCTGTCTGCTGTGTGTCATGTCTCTGTCTGCTGTGTGTCATGTCTCTGTCTGCTGTGTGTCATGTCTCTGTCTGCTGTGTGTCATGTCTCTGTCTGCTGTGTGTCATGTCTCTGTCTGCTCTGTGTCATGTCTCTGTCTGCTCTGTGTCATGTCTCTGCTGTGTGTCATGTCTCTGCTTACTCTGTGTAATGTCTCTGTATACATTACATTACACAGACATTACACAGAGATATTACACAGTGTATACAGAGACATTACACAGTGTATACAGAGACATTACACAGTGTATACAGAGACATTACACAGTGTATACAGAGACATTACACAGAGTATACAGAGACATTACACAGAGTATACAGAGACATTACACAGAGTATACAGAGACATTACACAGAGTATACAGAGACATTACACACAGTATACTGTAATGTCTCTGTCTACTCTGTGTAATGTCTCTGTCTACTCTGTGTAATGTCTCTGTCTACTCTGTGTAATGTCTCTGTCTACTCTGTGTAATGTCTCTGTCTACTCTGTGTAATGTCTCTGTGTAATGTCTCTGTGTAATGTCTCTGTATACTCTGTGTAATGTCTCTGTATACATTACATTACACAGACATTACACAGAGACATTACACAGTGTATACAGAGACATTACACAGTCTATACAGAGACATTACACACAGTCTACTGTAATGTCTCTGTATACTCTGTGTAATGTCTCTGTATACTCTGTGTAATGTCTCTGTATACTCTGTGTAATGTCTCTGTATACTCTGTGTAATGTCTCTGTATACTCTGTGTAATGTCTCTATACTGTGTCTAATGTCTGTATACTGTGTGTAATGTCTCTATACTGTGTGTATACTGTGTGTAGTGTCTCTAATGTCTGTAGACTGTCTGTAGTGTGTCTATACTGTGTGTAATGTGTCTATACTGTCTCTAATGTCTGTAGACTGTCTGTAGTCTGTCTATACTGTGTGTAATGTCTCTATACTGTCTCTATACTGTGTGTAATGTCTCTATACTGTGTGTAATGTCTCTATACTGTGTGTAATGTCTCTATACTGTGTGTAATGTCTCTATACTGTATACTGTGTGTAATGTCTCTATACTGTGTGTAATGTCTCTATACTGTGTGTAATGTCTCTATACTGTCTCTATACTGTGTGTAATGTCTCTATACTGTGTGTAATGTCTCTATACTGTCTCTATACTGTGTGTAATGTCTCTATACTGTGTGTAATGTCTCTATACTGTCTCTATACTGTGTGTAATGTCTCTATACTGTCTCTATACTGTGTGTAATGTCTCTATACTGTGTGTAATGTCTCTATACTGTCTGTAATGTGTGTGTATATTGTGTCTAATCTCTGCATACTGTGTCTATACAATGTCTCATGTATGTATATACTGTGTGTTTCTCTCCTCACCCCTCCACCGCAGAGCCGCCTCCACACTCTGCTACCCGCAGAGCCGCCTCCACACTCTGCTACCCGCAGAGCCGCCTCCACACTCTGCTACCCGCAGAGCCGCCTCCACACTCTGCTACCCGCAGAGCCGCCTCCACACTCTGCTACCCGCAGAGCCGCCTCCACACTCTGCTACCCGCAGAGCCGCCTCCACACTCTGCTACCCGCAGAGCCGCCTCCACACTCTGCTACCCGCAGAGCCGCCTCCACACTCTGCTACCCGCAGAGCCGCCTCCACACTCTGCTACCCGCAGACTCACCTCTATACTCTGATACCCACTCACCCGCGTCTATACACACAATTCATTTCACCGCGCTCCCGATGCAATTGCATCGGGCCTTTTTACTAGTCACTGTAATAAGCCCCTGTACCTTGTGTAACCCCAATCCTTTTGCAGACTGTTAGCTCTTATGAGCAGGTTCATCTTTATTTTTGCCTTATTTATTGTATTGTATCTATCTACCTCATCTATGTAAATATTACCATCCTGTCCTTCTCCAAATCTCGCCTCTTCTGTCATTTTTCTACACCCCCATGCATTTTATAGCATTTCATCTGTACTTGTACAGATCCTGGCTGGTGACTGGTTCATGCAGCATTATGTGAATCCCCTATTCATCATATTGATTGCTGGACCATATATAATGGCATCTGTTACTATTACCTTTTGTGTCTCCCCTATTTCCTCATAGATTGTAAGCTTGCGAGCAGGGACTTCACTCCTAATGGGCTCAGTGGTGTATTTATCGATTCTTTGTCTCACATGGTTTGTATTGTATTATATTTGTACTGTTGTCTTGTATTTTATGATACATTATTGTATTATGTATACACTCTGAATTGTAAAGTGCTGTGGAATATGTTGGCGCAATATAAATAAAAATTATTATTATTATTATTATTATTAACCAATAAATTATCATATATGCATTCCAACACAGCACCATACAACTCATATTATACCATACCTTTTGAAATACAAGGTAACAAAAAGTGTTGGATCATTATTATGCAAAAGATGTGGATCCTTACAGGGTTAACATTTGTAACTCTTCCTTTTTCAAGAATTAGACAACTTCTGGGTAATTCAACATCTTAACACATCAGGATGGTGGGCAGACAACTCTGCCATGATGATTTACAATGTCATCACAGCTGCTTGGAGATCATACAGGAGCAGGAGGCAACCATCAGAGTCAGACTCCCTACAGAGAAGGCAGAGATGACTTATTACCACCTCTGCCTTCCTGATTGCTATATGCACAGCGCTATAAACATGAGGGGTATATAATGTAGGAAGCACTATAACACAATCACCAGGTGCTGCCCGGCGAAGCCAAACTTTATACCCAATAGTCCAATACATAACAATAATAATTATGGAAAAGGGAGCACAATTTGGAATGTGTGTCAGTGTTGGTGGTCGTAAGGAAAAAAAAAATGAAGAAAACCAGATACATAGTTCCTTTTTTCTTTACATTTATTTCCTGATATTGGCAAAAAGTTTTAAAAATGACTTAAAATTTACAGAAAAAATATTTGAATGTCCAAAGGAGAAACAATGGTAACGTACGTGCACATTTAGGATTTTGTGCAGACATTTTTGCATCTCATTGCAGGAAAAATGCAGTGGCAATAATGTGTCTTTGGCTGGAATAACACAGTTCAAATGACATGTGAGTTAGGCGGCCGTCACACGCTTCAATGTTGAGAGCGATAGTTAGCGATCACATGCACGCGCGATCGCTAACAATATCGCTCACATCGCTGGTGAGCTGTCACACAGACAGACTCACCAGCGATGTGGAGCAGCGAGATCGCTGGTAACTATGGTACACATCGGGTTACTAGGCGCCGCGCGGCGCTTAGTAACCCGACTTTTACCATAGATACCATCTCCCAGCATAGGCTCTGCCGCTGGGAGATCGTTCATCGTGGTGTCATACACCACAATGAGGCAGATTGATCAAGCGATTATCGCTTGATATGAGCTCTGGCTCACAAATCTGCGATCAAACAATCAATTTTTCACTGTAAAATCGCTTGATTACACGCAGTGACGATATCGCTTAAGCGATCAAAAAGCAGATCGCTTAAGCGATATCGTGCAGGAAATTGATGCGTGTGACGGCCGCCTTACTCGCATGAGTCTCGGATCATTCACCCGGCATGACGCTTGCCTCTTTGGATGGGATACTACTGTCAGTGGTATGGTTCTCTATGTAGCTCCACTGCTCTCGTACAGAGAGGGGGAGGCGATCCCAGGTGAATGATCAGAGACTCGTGTGAGTAAAGGGCCCGTTACACGCTACAATATCGTTAGCGATATCGTTGGTACGTCACGGCCTTTGTGGCGGTGCAGCAATAAAGTCGAATCGCTGAGACATTGAAGCGTGGAATGGGGCCTTAAGACCCCTTTCAGATCTGCGATTATTGTAATTCGCGGCAGAGTTGGCAGACGTCACCACATCTGCCGGGTCTACCGCATAACGGCACCGATGCCGCAAGTCCCATTCATTCTCTATGGGGCTTGCGATCAGGAGTGGCAAGTGCGGTACTGCCGAATCTAGCACTTGCGGAGCTGCGAAAAAAAATGCTGCTAGCAGTGTTTTTTTGTGCGGCCGGATCTGCCGCATTCGGCAATACTGCCCTTGCCACTCCTGATCGCAAGCCCCATAGAGAATGAATGGGCCTTGCCGGATTGGTGCCGCAAGTCGGCCGTTACGTAGTAGATCCGGCAAATGTGGTGACATCTGCCAACTCTGCCGCAAATTACAATAATCGCAGATCTGAAAGCAGCCATAGGAGAAGCTGTGTAGACTCATTGTTTTTTCATCCTGACAGAAGTTGAAACCTGCATGGTTTTCACTGTGTGTTGGAAAGGATGAGCCCGTCAGCTCTTTTCTAAATATTTGAAATGATTTGTGGGCAAAAACACAGAAACAAATGCAGCAATCTCCTGCCAAGAAATCTGGATTTACTAGAAAGTACAGTTATGCTGCAGTAAAACCATACGTGTGTGAACATATATTCTAGGAGCCAAAAGGTGAGATGAGAACTGTGCAAAAAACGCAACAAAGACTGATGAAAAACTTAGGCCACGTGCACACACTGAGTATTTGATGAGTTTTTTTACCTCAGGATTTGTAGACAAAACCAGGAGTGGAGCAATCAGAGGAAATGTCTAATAGAAACACGTCACCACTTCTGTATTTATCACCCACTCCTGGTTTTGGCTACAAATCCTGAGGTAAAAACCTCACCAAATACTGATGGTGTGCACGTGGCCTTACACAAAACAGCAGGAAAATGTCTGTCCGGGGAGTTGGTTTAAATCCTCAGGGATCAGGATTTTCTGCAGAATAAACACAGCAAAAATGCAGTGTGAACACAGCCTGAGGATGTGAAATCTGCAGCAAAAAAGATGCAGGAATTGACATGACGCAGCTGCACCAAATCTGCAAGAAAATAATCCCTGTGTGCAGGGCTCTCATTAAATCTGCTGGTGTTAGGATTCACCTCAGGTTTTGTGACAAATCTGCACTGTAAAACGCAATGTGTGCACACAGTTAAGCTCTGAAGACTGCGTGACACAAACGTCTGGTCAGAGCCTGTATATAAGGCTTATATATTTATACACATACATATATATGACTGTAACAGGGCATATATACTGCAGACTTGTGAGCTGAGTGCACTAGAGCCTGACTGCATGCGGTACAGTGCACAAACACCAAATACAAGATCTACACACTGATACCGTACAACTGCGCAAGACCGGAAGTGAAATCCGAAACGAGGCTTGAGGCGCAGCCCCGGTGACGTCGTCACGTCAGGCCCTGCTGGTGCAGCTCTTCGGGCTGAGAAGAGACGTCCAGGACGGAGGCAGGAGAGCGGCAGGTGAGTGTGATGGGTGGTCCGGGGGGAGAGGGGGCACTGACCGCCCTGTGCGGGGTGATGGCGGCTCCTCCCGGATGGGGACTTCCTTATAGTGACACAATGTCCCTCCCTCCTGCTCTGTACACCACACATAGGCTCAGCCGGGGCTGCCCCTCACTGGCCGCCTATGCCAGACACCCCCTGACCTGCTATTAGAACTACAGCTCCCAGCATGCCATATATTGGATGCTTTAGGGTCATTACAGCAGCAGGAGATGGCTGGTCTGTGTAGTGCAGTGTCACATTACTGTGTATACAGTGGAGGAGCTCCTGGGCCCTATGCAAAAACTCCAACGGGGCCCACAATTATTGCAAATCTCTAATAGCATCAGTCTTATTTCTATGGGCCAAAGGGAGTTTTGGGGCTCCAGGGCCCAGGTGCGATTGCAACCCTTGCACCTGTTGTAGTTACGCCCCTGTGTGTGTATACATATGTCACCCCCCCCACCATCATGGCAGCTGTACCCCAGTATGTAAAGGGTCAGTCTCCTCATCATCAATGAAAAGAACAGCAGAGTTCTATTAAAAACAAGCAACTTTGCTAGTGATGGGCGGGCACTAAAACGTTCGGGTGCTCAGCACCGAGCCCAATGTTAACCTATGGGAAACTCGAGCATGTTTCCGGCGGTCTGCAGAAAGCCTAAAAATGTCACAAATGTATAAGAACAGTGCTCAAATGACATGGGAACAGCATGGGAAGAGCCCTGTAAGCATTTCTGACTCCCAGGTCACTGCTGTGAACAATGTTGTCTTATGGTGGGTTTACACGATAGCATATCATTAGCGATATCCTTACAAGGCGGCCGTCACACGCTACAATATCGTGAGCGATATGTAAGCGATCACGTGCACGCGCGATCGCTAACAATATCGCTCACATCGTTGGTGAGCTGTCACATAGACAGACTCACCAGCGATGTGGGGCAGCAAAATCGCTGGTAACTATGGTACACATCGGGTTACTAGGCGTCGCGCGCGCTTAGTAACCCGACGTTTACCATAGATACCATCTCCCAGCATAGGCTCTGCCGCTGGTAGATCGTTCATCGTGGTGTCACACACCACGATGAAGCAGAGTGAACAAGCGATTATCGCTTGATATGAGCTCCGGCTCTCATCTGCGATGTCACGAACAAGCGATTTTACATTGTAAAATCGCTTGATCGCACGCAGCGATGCACAAACGATATCGCTTAAGCGATCAAAAAGCAGATCGCTTAAACGATATTGTGCATTATATTGAACCGTGTGACGGCCGCCGAACAATCACGTGACCATGATCGTTCCGACATAATTAGTGCGCTGTCACACACAAGGATATCGTTAACGATATCCTATGCGGTAGCGCAACTGTTAAATAGGAGAGGAAGGAGTGAGCAATGTAATAAAGCGGCAGGAATAGGAGAATTTTGAACGATATTGTTCATCATGGTGTCACACTGAACGATGTTGCTTCTTGAACCAACGTTAATTGGACGACGAACGATAGATTTGATGTCAGGATCTCAAATCGTGGATGAACGATCCAACGATCTTTTCATCCTATATCATTCATTTACACGCAACGACGCCCGAACGATATCTTTTCAACGATCACAAATCTGTGACGTTTCAAGGATATCGTTCAGGATATTCTAGCATTAGTAGAAGGAGCTGGAATACGCATCGCCGTTCAGACAATGCCTATTCCAGCACCTATAATCGCAGGTGCAGGGGAAAGTGATGTCACACGGGGGGAGGAAGAATCCTGTGTTCCTCCCCCCTTGTGACATTTCGCTATAGCAGTGTTAGCACTACTATAGTGAAATAAGTGAAGGAAATGGTGATTAAAAAAAAATAAATAAATACCCACCTCTCCGCAGAGTGTCCCAGGGAAGGTGTCCACGTCCAATTGCTGCAAGGACTTTAATCAGCTGATTAGTGACAAACGATCAGCTGATGGGTAACATGATAGCATCAGCTGAGCGGTTTAAAGCTCCTGCCAAAACCGCTCAGCTGATGTGATTGGTCACCCGCCGACTCCTAAACCAATCAGCTGATACTGTCAGTGGTGACACTGCACACATCAGTTGATGGTTTAAATTGCCCACCGCCGGTGGGTGACCAATTTAAGCATTCAGTTGACGCTGTCTAGTACCTACACTACCTAAGACACGCACAAATCTGTCCTCTCAGCACCTCTCCTTACACTAGCTGACTGTGGATCAGAGTGATGAGCACAGCGCCATCAGGTGTGATATAGACCTGATGAGGCTGTGCGGCCAGCCAATCTATGTAATGCCACAGCCAATATGGTTGTGACATTACAGTGTGTCAAAAATTAGAAGTAGAGGGTGGTTTGTCGTGCACTGCCATCCCAATATCCAAAACAAGCCAGGATCCAGGAAGGTTGGATAAAATTGTACCTTTATTCTTTATCCAACCTTCCTGGATCCAGGCTTTTTTTTGCATATTGGGGCGTTAGCGCTCGACAAACCACCCTCTACTGTAGTTCTAATTTTTGATTACTGATCTCGGGTGGACTGCTGAAAGCCGTATTCATCTATAAGGTGTTGTGACGGGCACAGCCCTATAAGATTTGTGGTACCACCCCTATGAATCATCCTTATACACGAGTAAAACCCTATGTACGCTCTCTTTCCCTCGCTTTACTAACTGGTCTAACATTAGTGTGTGGCAGCCAATCCCTACTTGTGGGCTCACTCTGTATAGAGCACCAACATGCAGGGAGGGTGAGCCGAGAATGTGCCTGAGCATCTTGTTGGTACTCGACAAGTGCCAAGCATCTCGAGTACTGACATGCTCGGGCGAGCACCGAGTACTGGTGAGCATGCTCACTCATCCCTATAGTTTACATTTTATAAAAAAAGAAAATTGAATAAGAATAATATTCCACAGCACTTTACAGAAATCAATACAATCCCCATTGGGGCTCACAATATATAAATTCCATCACTATGTATTTGGAGTAAACCCGCGCAAATACAGGGAGAACTTGTGAACTTTAAACCCAGGAGCCCAGTGTTGCGAAACAGCGCTGACCACTTAGCTGCCCCTTGTACAGCACTAACCCCTGAGCTCCCCCCCCCCCCCCCCATACAGCGCTGACCACTGAGCCTCCCTGTACAGCGCTGACCTCTGGGCCCCTTTTCCCCCGTACAGCACGGATCCGATTAGGCCCCCATGTTATCCTATGAGGATCAGATCGGATTTGGCCTAATTGCCATCCGATTTTGTCGGTTCCGATTTTTTTGCTGTGCCCAAAATCGGAGATTGCTCCAATTATGGGCACAGCAAAAAATCGGACATAAATCGGATCCCACAAAATCGGATGGCAATTAGGCCAAATCTGATCCGATCCTTGGCCTTTAACCTAGGGGCCTATAGAGCACGGGTCCGAGAAAACACAGGATCTTTTCTCAGACCCAATTTTAGTGTACTGAGCATGCTCCGTACACTAAAACTGCTCCTGGCCATCTAATTTCACTTACGCAATGTAAATACATACATTGCGGAAGTGAAAGTTAGTAAATAAAAGAAAGGGTTAAAAATTAAAAAATTTGTATGCTCCCCTGTCCACCGAGTCCCCTGGCGCCTCCAGCAACCTCTGGACAGGACCTGCGGCTACTTAACAACCCAACAGCGTCATCGGGTCACATGACCACAGTTACCGCGGTAACTACGGTCATGTGACCCGATCAGCTGATTGGGTTGTGACATAACTGCAGGTCCTATAAGCATCCGGACCTTGCTGGAGACGCCGGGGGACTCTGGAAGGTGAGCATATATATTTTTTGTTTTTAACCCTTTCTTTTACTAAATTTCACTTCCGTAATGTATATTTTACTTTGCGGAAGTGAAAGTATCCCGCTGCCTCCTCAGCTGTTTTTTCTGTGTCCGGATCCGTGATAATCATGGCCCCGGACACAGAAATAGCTAACCTCCTATAGTGTCCATTCCTGTCCGAGGTGGGGTCCTGCAAAAAGTAGGATCCCACGGTCAGGAAAAAAACGCTATGTGAAACCAACCTAAGCTACTTCGTTATCACCTTTGCCTTGTACACAGTCTCATCTTGCTGGGAAAAGCATTGTCTATCAACAAGTTGCTCTTGGAGGATGTTTCGATCCCATTCTTTATCCCTGACCGTGTTCTTAGGTAAAATTGTGATTGAGGCTGGTTTCACATTGCGTTTTTTTCCTGTCTGTGGGGATCCTATTTTTTGCAGGACCCCACGGACAAGAAAGGACCGGATTTGATGTGGCCTCCGGATGCCATTTTTGTGTCCGGGTCCGTGATTTTCACGGATCTGGACACCGAAACCAGAGCCTGCAAAGTGCAGGTAAGCGGGGCACTTTCACTCCCGCAATGTATATACATACATTGCGGGAGTGAAGCAAGGGTTAAAAAAAAAAAAAAAATCCTCACCTCTCTGGCGTGTATCCCGTGATGTGCGCCATCTATCCCGAGCTTAAGAACCTGGCGGGGTGGGGCTACCCGATCAGCTGATTGGTCACATGACTGCATCAGCTGAGTGGTTTAAATCACCTGTCCGCCGATCGGTTTTGGCGGGCAGTTGATTTAAACCACTCAGCTGATCGGGTAGCCCTGCCCCACCCAGGTCCTTAAGCTCGGAACTAGATGTGCTCATCGTGGGACACACGCTGGAGAGGAGAGGTTATATATATATATACTATATATTATATTTTTTTTTTTAACACTTGATTTACTTAATTTTACTTCCACAATGTATGTATATACAGGAACAGAGCAGTTTTAGTGTACTGAGCATGCTCAGTACACTAAAATCGTGTCCGTGAAACGACCCGATGTTTCCCTGGACCCGTGCTCCATAGGCCCCCATGTTAATTGCCGTGGACCGGGTCGGATCCGATCCTGTCCAATTTGGTCCGCCGTGCCCAAAATCGTAGCAGTCTCCGAATCTGGGTACAGCAAAAAATCGGACAGAATCAGATCAGTGACAAATCGGACGGCAATAGACCACCAATATGTGCTCATAGGGATACATGGGGCAAATTGGATCCATGGCTGTCAGTTTTACAATGGACAGCCATGGATCCCCAAAAAAGGCAACGTGAAACCAGCCTGAGGCCCGCCATGGAAGAGAAGCCCCCACACAGGAATGGTCTTAGGATGCTTTACTGTTATCATCACACAGTGCCAATACTTTTGTCCACCCCCTTTTTTATGTTTGGTGTGGAATTATATCCAATTTGGCTTTAGGACAATTCTTTGTGTGTTTTTTCATTGAAGACAAATTAAATGAAGATAATAATACCAAAGAATTTGTGATTGCAATCATTTTCAGGAAGAAACTGACTATTATCTGACAGAATTGCAGGGGTGTCAATACTTTTGGCCACAACTGTAAAAGATTATCTAAGACAGGAGATGTGGTATGATCAGACCATGTCCATGTACAGTCAGGCACATCCATTACACAGTACATAGCAGGGACACATATATAAGATTATCTCAGGACAGGAGATGTGGTATGATCAGACCATGTACCTGTACAGTCAGACACAGCCATTACACAGTACATAGCAGGGGCACATATATAAGATTATCTCAGCACAGATACGCACATCCAATTATGGAAATTATTATTCTAAGCTCCTTGGATTAAAATTAACTTTGGGGAAAACCCCTTTAATGATGCTACCTGCTCCCCTGAGTATTGTTTTTTTATTTTCTTCTATTCGAAAGAAGAGTAAAGCGAAGGTGGCACTCACCATTGCTTACAATAACTTCTTTATTCCAGATTCATTAAAAAGCTAATCAGGTGGATATGCAGACTATGTCCCAGAATGAACGAAACGACCGTCCTGGGACATCATTTGCATTTCCACCTACATAGCTTTTTAATGAATCTGGAATAAAGAAGTTATTGTAGGCATTTTCACTTTATTCTTTTGTATGAATCTCCAGCAGCGTGTTTATTTAGGTTTATACTCCTGTGAAGTTGCTATTTGTTTGCCTTCTTTCTCCGTTCCTTACCTCTGGGCCAGATCCTGTTTGATTTTTGGTGTGGAACATTTTTTTTGCATTTAATTTTTTTTTTTTTCTGTTTTCACTTAATCCATCGTATTGTTCTAAAGACAACGGGGTCTTTTAATTTAGGGCTTTCTTTATGAATCGTATCAAGGGGGCATCAGTCATGGAGTACTTATACAGAGCTACCTAAAGATGACGCCTCCAGCAAATTGTAGGAGCATTGCCCACTGTATAGCAATATAATTTAGCACCAAATAAAAAGGCTTAAATCTGGAACCGTAGAGCGGATTAAAAAAACAAAAGACTGGAGGAGCAGAAGGAATAAAATATTAGCAGAGACTGCTCTTCTAACTGCTGCTTTACTGTGTATCAATGATAAAGAAGCATGTAAGACCACATGCACATGTTGAGTATTTGGTGAGTATTTCTCCTCCAGTATATGTAGCCAAATCCAGGAGTGGAACAATCAGAGGAAAATTTAATAGAAACACGGCACTACTTCTGTATTTATCACCCGCTGCTGGTTTTGTCTACAAATACTGAGGGGAAAAAGCTCCCCAAATACTCAGCATGTGCACGTGGTTCGGCTGATGAGAAGAATATGGATGAGAGACAGTTTTATGGATGTACAAACAGTGTGAATGTGGCCTAAGGGCCTCTGTACAGATCCATGTTATCTTTATCAGACTGTGCATTGCTTCTATAGGGAGAATATAGCTGTACATACCGGGCCTGATAGAACATACAAGAACCTTTGTATGGATTCATTTGCTGTCTGCATGAAACGGAGAGGCAGTCCAGGGTGAGAAGAGGAGGACTTGGTCATCCTTCTCTCCTGGACACACAGATGTCTGAGCTTGCTGCCATGTGATTGTCTAGATATATTATTCACAGCCAATACATAACATCTCAATTATACAAACTGGATCTGAAGCCTTGCCCTGTGAATAGAAATGTCACATCAACATTGCTGTACAGGCCACTTCACACGCTAGGATATAGGTGAATGAGATCTTTAGCTATGTCTCATGACCGCCATCCTTACACAATGTTAGTGTGTTGTCAAATTCAAGGATATCGTTAACGATCTTAAATTTGACAACGCTCCAGTGATTCAGAGAAGAACGCTTGAGCGATGTTAAATAGCGGCAGGAATAGGATGATAATGAACGACATTGTTCAAAAAGGTGTCACACTGAACGATGTTGCTGCTTCCCAGTACGTTAATTGGACGACGAACGATAGATTTGAGGTCAGGATCTCATTTATTTTTTATGAACGATCCAATGATTTCTCCTTCCTAGATCGTTTGTTTACACGCAAGGATGCACTAACAATATCGTTTGAACGATCACAAATAGGTGACGTTTCAACGATATTGTTAACGAGATCCTAGCGTGTGAAGTGGCCTTAAGGCTCACAAATACTTTGGTTGAAAGTTGTGTGGACCCGTGGCCATTGGCAGGAGTGGCCGACCATCTGTTGTGTATGGGGGTCTCCCCTCTCTTCCCTGACAGATGATAATGGTAATAATATTATATATAATATTTATTCATTTATTTAGTACTATTAATTCCATAGCACTTTACATACATCAGTAATGCTGTCTCTCTTGGAGCTCACAATCTAAACATCCTATCAGTATGTCTTTACAATGTGGGAGGAAACCGGAGTGCCCGGAGGAAACCCACGCAAACACAGGGAGAACATGCAAACTCATTGCAGATGTTGTCCTTAGTGTCCTTGGTGGGCATTGAACCCAGGAACTCAGGACCTCAGTGCTGCAAAGGCTGCAGTGCTAACCACTTGAGCCACCGTGCTGCCCTATAATAAGCATCAAGGAGTCGGCCATGTTCGCCAGCCAAGTAGCTAAGGCATATTGGCACCATTAGGCTCTGATTATGTTATCTCTGAGCCTTTGGGAAGACATACTGTACAGTGTCACCTGCTGTATACCTCGGACGTGCACTATTCTGTAGGATAGCAGTGATATGTCACCCATTGACTTTCATCATTAAAGAAACAAAACCTTGTGCTGTATACTGTACATTATCTGCACTGGACAAAAGCCAAAAGGCTGCTCTTCTTCCCCCAGGTGATTGATCCGTATGATACGTGATTGCAGGCAGTTATTCGCTGGTGTGAGTTGCTGCAGTAACTCGGGACCTTCCCTCCTCCCGCTGATGACTTATCAATTGTAAGACAGTGTCTTTTCTGATGATCAGCCCCTGTCGGTCTCTTGTTCTTCCTTTTCTGGACATTGATAGCCTCCTGTTTTTTTGTGATTTCTCTTATGAGCTGGTGTCCTTAGGCATGGATAAATAGGGCAGGTGATTGCCTTTTATGTGCTAATATTTGCCTTCAAATGTTTGTATATTAGTGCTTATTAGTGCATATTAGTATATTATTGTGCTCCTATAAAGCGGAACATGGGGTTTATAGAGTCACACTATACGAGATATTCATGACATCAGTGCTGATAATAGATCCTCTGTGTATTGCTCAGTCGTTAGCACCTTGTAGAATTAGGGGCCTGGGATCGAACCCCATGTATGAGAACATGGTCGTCCGAGTGTGCTTTTTTACTGTCAGATATCTGGCGACTGCTTATCTCCCGTGAAAACCGGTTTATGTCTAAAATAAGACTTCCTGGTGCCCTGTGCTGATCTGTGAATAATCATAGAGGCAAAAATGTGCAAAGAATGCCTTTACATGCAGGATCTGCACATTCATCAGGTTAAAAACAATAGTCAGAGAATTGTGCCTTTTCTGTGCACAACTACCTAAGGATAGTAACTTTAATCCACTCCTATTCTCCTTGATTTTGGTAATTCTTGCACCAGGGAGCTCCTTGCTTGTTTATGAAAACGAAACGTCTCCATCCACCTTAGAGGGTCTGCCAGTCCAGACCAAATGATCAGCTTTGTGTGTATCCCGCTAGAGATCCACAACCTACCAGTAGAAAAAAACACAAGAATTAGGCCTCGGGTACATGGGCACTCTGCTAGAGCAGTCAAAATAATTTCTGTGCTATTTAGAGACGCTGTTTGGCTGTAAATATAAAAATATAATAGCAGTTTGGTTTCAATTTATTGTCCATACAGACCACGATGCCCAGTCATGGGACTCCTGAGCCAATCCCGGCAGTCTCATGGGCATCTGGACATCACGGTCCATAGAGGAAATGTAAGTGTTGGATGTATGAAACCAGTCCAAGGTTTATTAAAGTGCAGTTCGAGGCTAGAGATGAGCGGGCCTGTTCGGGGTTGGAGTTCTGGTGATTTTTGTGTCCAAGATCCTCACCGGGTCGAAACCTTGGTTATCCCTCATTTTGAGTATCAAATAAAAGATCTACCCTTTAGCAATTTTGTCTTTTTTGGTGGGACGGGGTTTCTTCAACATCAAAGTGCAGGGATGTAGTCTGGTACACTTGGTGCCGGGCCCTGTGTGAGCCAGGTGCAGTTAGTGATCGGCTGGCATTGGGGGTAAAAATCTACGTTTTCTGCTGTATTTGTTATCCCTAAAACAAAAATGTAAAAATCCCCACCTTTTTTTTTCTATGCAGGTGACAATGAAGCCCTGATGACAATCATTGAATGCAATGTCGCAGCAGGGCGGCTCCGCACCCTTCATGTCATACAGCTCTAGATGAAAGAAAGCAGCCAGCGTATTCTGAGAACCACATACCATATTATCTGTGTTAAAAAAAAAAGGGAATAAGTAAATAATTATATTTTTACTTGTTTTCCACTTCATTCCTATAAAAATAATTTTGAGGGTGTGTAAGCATAATTAACGTCTTTTTCTCAATTTTTCTTCATGCAAATTCATCCATAAATGAAAAGCTGCTACAAATAATTGACTATTGCAGTTTACACTGCAGGCATACAAGACCACGTGGTGCAGCGCAGACTAATCACATTGATCAATCCGCTGCATTGTGTCTTGTGGATTCTCCCTTTATTACAATCTATGAGGAAGAGCTAGTCCTGAAGATACAATGCCTAGAGATGTCTGGTGAATGTGCAGAAGCTTCACGATCCAGGGGTCCCATCTGTCAGGTGCAGAAAATGTTACCTGTTTTGCTATGTATATGGCGCTGTTGGTCGGGCAAGTATGAGCTTTCATTAGATCATCCATGCAGTTTAACGTATTGATTGGTAATTGTCTGGAACGATTGTGCTTGGCTGCAGTGGCCACGTGTCTACACAGGTCGTTTGTAGTAATAATGATACTGCCATTGTTAATGTTGGTTACTATGAGGAAGAGGAGTAGTTGGCGGTGGATGACTTTGTGCCCGAGTTGTATTTTGAGGTATTTTAGAAAGTGCCACCACAGATTTTTGGCAAACAATAAAAGTTCATCTTTTTGTGTGTGCCATGCCGCCAGGGTCATTTACAATCTAGTATGATTGATCCATGAAAGTTGTAAGGGATATTGCCCGTTGACTCAGTAAATATGACTTTTTGTCTTTTTTAGGAAGATGAGTCTTAAATCGGAGCGACGAGCCATCCACGTGGACCAGTCAGAACTTCTGTGTAAAAAAGGATGTGGCTACTATGGAAACCCGGCGTGGCAAGGATTCTGCTCAAAGTGCTGGAGGGAGGAGTACCAGAAGGCCCGGCAGAAACAGATCCAAGAGGACTGGGAGCTGGCAGAACGGTATAGTCATCTCCTACTGAGATATAAAAAATAAACGTATGGTAACCCAGATCATTGACATTAGATTTGACAATCCATATCCCAAGCAAATTTGGTGACTAAAAGCTTGGTCAGTTTCATTGGAAAATTTGTGCACAGATATTTGCTGCCATTATGGAAATAAGTGGAGAAGGAAAGAATGGGGGACGGTGCAATACAGAATTCATAGAGGGGCCCCCATGTGCCTGCGCCCTCTCCCCCCCCCCCCCCCATGTGTGAATGCGCCCTCCACCCCACCCCACCCCCCCATGTGAATGTGCCTGCGCCCTCCACTCCCCACATTGTGCCTACGCCCTTTTCCTCCCTTGTGCCCTTTCCTCCCTTGTGCCTGCGCCCTCTCCCCTTGTGTCAGATTGTCATGTTCAGCTTCTCTCACATTGCACATATTCTGTGCTCACATGACAGGAGGATGACGTGTTTTATTTGGAAGCTCGGCGTAGTCACATGTCACTCACTGTGTGTGAGAAGGTGACCACACCTGATCATTAATCGCATTTTGTGATGTATTTTGAGATGCAGAGAGAGGTCCTGGCACAGGTAGCTCTGCATATTGTAAAGGCTCGTATATGGCTATACTCTAAATTATTTCTAAAACACAATTTCCACACTTAAGTGAGACTTGAGGGACTTGTTGATATCATAGTAACATAGTAACATAGTTTTTAGGTTGAAGGAAGACTTTAAGTCCATCTAATTCACCCCATAGCCTAACATGTTGATCCAGAGGAAGGCAAAAAAAAACCATGTGGCAACACTAAGCTCCACATTGGGGGAAAAAAATTCCTTCCTGACTCCAGATACGGCAATCAGACTAATTCCATGGATCAATGCCCTATCAAAAAATCTAGTAGTTTTCAAGAAAGGCATCCAGGCCCTTCATAAATGTTAGTAGTGACTCACTCGTTACAACATCATGTGCAGAGAGTTCCATAGTCTCACTGCTCTTACAGTAAAGAATCCGCGTCTGTGATTATGATTAAACCTTCTTTCCTCCAGACGTAGAGGATGCCCCCTTGTTCCCGTCTCAGGCCTAAGAGTAAAGAGATCATTAGAAAGTTCTCTGTACTGTCCCCTCATATATTTATACATTATTATAAGATCACCCTAAGCCTTCGTTTTTCCAAGCTAAATAACCCCAAGTTTAATAACCTGTATTGGTATTGCAGACCCTCAGTCCTCTAATAACTTGGTCGTTCTTCTCTGGACCCGCTCTAGTTCAGCTATGTCTTTCTTATACACCGGAGACCAGAATTGTACACAGTATTCTAAGTGTGGTCGCACTAGTGACTTGTATAGAGGTAAAATTATGTTCTGTGATTATTCATAGCGTTCCTAACACAATTGGTTTCTAGTCATTTTCACATGGCTCCAGAAGTGTGCAGTTATGTTACCTTAATCTGTGTGAACATTTCAGTTTTAACAGAGAGAGGAAGAAGCTCCAGTGATGGAAGAGGACAAGATTCCGAGATGTATAAAAACTTCATATTTACTATACAAAAATTAAATTGGCAGCATGACCATATCATAAAAACCAAACACCATTAAAGTCTGAAACCTTCACGTTTTGGTGAATCCTTAATCATGATACAAGTAGGGTTCAGTTTGGTCACCCTGCTTAAATCATGATTAAAGCTTTACCTAAACATGAATTTTCAAGCTTTAATGCTACATTCACACAGTGCACTATTGCACTGTTTTTGATGTGTTCCTTATGGATCTGCTATTGCAATGAAAATGCAGTGTGGTTGGCTGTCCCAGTCAAGTCAATGCATTTCACAATTTTGCATTCACACTGTGCTTTTTACGAATACATTCTTGGGCTCAAGAACGGATCCATAAAAATAATGAGCTGTCAATTAATTTTGTGTTTATCTGCTGCACTTTCACTCACCTCCCTCTGCTCCCATGGTGATCTCCAGTGATGTTCTCATACCGGGAGGCTGCAGGACTTGGGAGAGGACCTGGCACTGCACCGTGTGACTGAGTGACGGCACTCAGTCACATGTGCAGGGGCCTCCGGGATGAGAACATCGCTGGAGATCACCTGGGAGCATGGGGAGGTGAGTTAAAGCGCATCAGGGTT
Organism: Allobates femoralis; assembly: GCA_033576535.1. Classification (NCBI taxonomy): domain Eukaryota; kingdom Metazoa; phylum Chordata; class Amphibia; order Anura; family Aromobatidae; genus Allobates; species Allobates femoralis. The sequence goes on along the minus strand of JARQOC010000002.1, from coordinate 102,086,243 downwards.
CACACACAAGGCTGCGTTTTGTAAGGATCCGTTCTTGCGCAGTTTCTGCACCAAAAACGGATTCTCACATAACGTCCTGTGTGAATGTAGCCTAATAGCTTTAATGGTGTTTGGTTTTTATGATATGGGCATGTTGCTAATTTTAATTTTTGTATAATAAATATGAAGTTTTATACATCTTGGAATCTAGTCTTCTTCCATCGCTGGAGCTTCTTCTTGCCTCTGTGTTGCTATCCGTTGCACGAGCCAGGGTGTCTCCGCTCTAGGCCCCTTTACACGCGGCTACATTTCTTGGGTGGCTACAGGTAACTTACTGGTTGCAGTGAAATCATGGAGAGATTATTCCATGTGTACACAGCAACAAGATAGAACCTTGTCTCCATGATTTCACTGCAACCAGTAAGTTACCTGTAGCCACCCAAGAAATGTAGCCGCGTGTAAAGGGGCCCTAAGGGCTATACGGATACATCCGTGTGGTGAGCTGACTCCTTTCACTTTTTTTTTGTATATTTCAATTTTACAGGATGTTCTAAGATACTTTTTAAGTGGTCGACCACTACTTACATATTACTGGTGTATCCTCCAGTTAGGTTACCTTCAGTTAGATTGGTGGAGATCAGACCCAACACACAGTCATTTCTAAGCTCTTTTCAGCTGTGCTGGCAGCCAGACATATCCATGTTAGGCTGGTTTCACACGATCGTTTTTCGGTATCCGGGAGAATCCATCTGAAACTGGATGCACCCCCGTGTCCATTTTCAGCCCCATTGACTTTCAATAGGGCCGCACGATCTTGCAGGTGCATCCAGTCCTGCACGGTTTCCCCCTGATCCGGGTGTGGATGGTTTTTTTCACTGAGATCAAAAACTCATTTTGTAGCGATTTTAGTGTTCGTTTCAAAACCGAGGACACCGGATCTGGGGCAACGCAGGTTAAATAACAGTGGTGGTCCAAGGAACGTGGATCCGGCGGAATCCAGATCCTGCTTGATCCGTACGCTAGATCCGGTTATTTTTAACTGGGCATGTCCAGAACCCAATTTTAAATAACACACCCACTAGGGGGGAGTGTAATTTTCCACTGGACCCATCTAAAAAAAGTACACGATCTGATGCAACTGTATGCTCATGCAGCAGAATTATCTCTGATCCGTGAGACTGATCTGGCATAATACCGGTGTGGGTACATCCAGTTGCATCATGATAAACAATTGTGGGGGAATCCAGGGGGAAGGTGTGCAGGCTTTACTCGGATTTTGAAAACAAAGTGTGAAACCAGCCTTGGAGAGCAGATGACTGTACTCTGGTTAGAGGCCATCACCCAAACTGCAGCTCAGCTTTTACTCAATCACATGAATTGTGGTGATCTGCTCCAGTCACTGCTTACACCAGGCATCTGCCAGAGCTAATAATATCTGATCGGTGGGGTGCCGGGTGTCAGACCTCTCACCAATCTGATATTGATGACCAATCCTAAGTGAATGTAATCAAAATAGGGGACAATCGCTTGCAGACATCCCTTGTCTATGGATTTCATAGAGCAGATTTCCCTGCTATTGTTCCCTATGCATGAGCCACAGCACAGAGATGCTGACTATCTGAGTATTGCAGTGATGGCCATTTATTTGATTAGTCGCTTGGACCAATTACCTGTGGCTAATAAAGGAGAAAAATGTCAGGCACAAGTCCGCAGCAGTCAGCCGATCTCCGGGCAGGGAGGTCTCACTATTATAACCTGGTGGTCAGCTAATTACATTTAAGGCCCCATAACATGGCACGACATTGTTAACGATATCGCTTAAACATCACGGATTTGGAGTCGTTCAAGCGACATCGTTACAACCTCGTTGCGTGTGACTCTGCAAAGTTGTAACGATAAATTGTTGGATCACTGATCGCAGCTTTGAGAACATGTTCTAAAACCACATGATCAACGATCAGCCACCCTGGTATATCGCTGTGTTCGACACCGCGATAACGATGTCGTTTATGACGTCGCCCATTCACAGCAATGAGCCGGTGTCGTTCGCTGGTTTATGTGAATGATCCCTGCTCGCCACATCGTCAAAACGATGTCGGAAACAACCGCGCGCCCACAAGATCATTGCCGACATCGTTCCAACGTCGTGCGTGTAACGGTACCTTTACTGTGACTTCTCGGTCTGATGATCTTTCTCTGTGGGATTAAAGAGTTTTACACTTTTTATTAAGTGAGGTGAGGAGGGGGAATATCTCCAAGCCCAGTAGTAGATTGTTGGCATTCTCTTGTCCGTCACTTTGAAGATGTTTTGACCTTTTCTGCCCCATGTTCTTGAAGTCATGTAATATACTGGGTAATCCTGACAAGTGAAATTATTACACGCGGCAATATTGCTAGGCAATTTCACTGACAATTCACTGGTTGCAGTGAAATCATGGACACATTGTTACATTTGTACACAGCAACAAAATAGAACAATGTGTCCATGATTTCACTACAACCAGCAAATTGCCAGTGAAATTACAAGCAATATTGTATCGTGTGACGGTACCTTTACGTCCCGGGCTCAGATTAGGGGTCTGGGCCTGACCTGTTGACATTTGTCATTACAGCTTGCAGCGGGAAGAAGAGGAGGCTTACGCCAGCAGCCAGGGTGCTCAGGGTGGGCAGACATCTCTTGGCTTCACCAAGTTTGAAGAAAAGAAATCTAATGAAAAAACAAGAAAAGTGACAACGGTGAAGAAATTCTTTACAGCCTCATCGAAAAGTGTGCCGAAGAAAGGTAACTGAGTACATAGCAGCGGGCGCTACCTGTTCACATTGTAGGACAGTGCCATCAGAACACGTTTCCTACTACACATGAATGGTATCTTGTACATCTGTCTTGTGACATTCCTATTTTGGTCAAAGCATTTCTGAAATTCAGAGAATGTCGTTTACAGATTAGTTTCTTTTTCTGTTCTGTAAAGAAAAATTCCTGCAGAGCAGCCAACTTTCTCACAGATCGCTCAGATGATGGCTTGCTTTAACCCTTTCACCCCCGGATAATTTTTCAGTTTTCGTTTTTCCCTCCCATTCTTCCAAGAGCCATAACTTTTTTATTTTTCCGTCAACCTATACATGAGGGCTTGTTTTTTTGTGGAGCGAATTGTACTTTTGAGTGAAATAATTTATTTTATGATAAGTTTACTAGACAACAGGTTAAAAAAAAAAATTCCATGTGTGGTGAAATTGCAGACAAAAATGTGCAATTACACATTTGTTTTAAGTTTTTTTTTTTTTTTTTTTTTTTTTTTAGCATTATGTTCACTATATGGTAAAACTGACTTGTCAGTATGATGCCTCAGCTCGTTACAAGTTTGTAGATACCAAATATGTATACTTTTACTGTTACCTAAATGGTGAAAATGATCAGAAGTTTTTAAAGAGAAATTGCGCTTTTGTCGCCATATTCCACGACCCAGAGCGTTTTCATTTCTCCTTCGCCTCATTGGGGACACAGACTGTGGGTGCTATGTGCTGTCAGTGTTCAGAAATGCCCAATCTATAAAACATAACCTCAATTAGGCTGCCTTCACACTACGGAATTTTGATTTCCGATGATGTCCCATAAAAATCGGACAGCATTGGACCAATTTTGGGCCCCATGCAGCCCTATGGGCATCGGACCGAATCGGATGTGCACTAAATGCCATCCGATTTGGTCCGATCTGATTCTGTCCGATTTTTTATGTAAAGCGTCCTACACCCTGTACTTCTCTAACTACCGGACACCACAGAACAGGTGTTATAGTCAGTATCCCACACTGCCACAGTGCCGGGAGCCTACCTCTTATACTGCACCCGGTCCCCTCCAAGGCACCTGACGAGGCAACTTTCAATTTTTATCATGGGTCAGGGAGAACCTTTCGCCATACTGCTCCAGGTCCTGCTGAGTCGCCCCGCAACAAAGCACAGGTACAAAGTATAGCCTAGAGTTAAGGCAAATGCCTGTCAACACCGCCCCATCTGAGAACAGCAGATGAGGAAGAACTATCTCGGCCCTAGCACCAGTATGTGATACAGGACAGAAGACAGTCCGTAGGAACTCACCTCCACCTCTGTCTTCTCACAGTTCTCACGCCTAACTAGGAAAGCCAACAATTTTCTCTGAGGGCGATAGATTTCACGATCCGGACTAAAGGCCACGTTACACAGACAGATATCTGTGACCAACATCTGAACAGATCTCTGGTTGCAGTGAAATCATGGACACATTATTACATTTGTACACAGCCACTAAATGGAGCAATGTGTGCATGATTTCACTGCAACCAGAGATCTGTTCAGATGTTGGTCGCAGATATCTGTGTGTGTAACGTGGCCTTAAGACTGAATTACGGACGTCCTTTTTAGTTTAAATCTTTGACGTGTGTATAGTCAGACAATCACGGGCTGTGACCTCTTCGCCGAGCCCACATGGGTTCCTTCAGAGGAGTTAAACGGACACACTGATGTTCTGCAGATGTCCTGAATCAGGAGGGCCCTCAGATATATAGTTCACACTTAAGGTACCTTTACACGCGGCAACGTTTCTAGAATTTCACTGGCAACTTACTGGTTGCAGTGAAATCATGGACACTTGTTCCATTTGTACACAGCAACAAGATAGAACAATGTGTCCATGATTTCACTGCAACCAGAATTTGCCTGTGAAATTCCTAGAAAAGTTTCCGGTGTAAAGGTACACTAACACTATACAGTCGGAATCCGCAGGCGATTGAACCTCGCCATCCCTTCTCAGGACTGATCACTCTCTGCAGGTAGATTCCCCCGTGTTCCCGTCTGGCCGTTAAATATGCACCAGTTTGTCATGAGAACTTTCGGCACGTTCCGCCTTCAAGACTACCAGGTTGTCATTATATCACCCTGTTTTTGGTCAGCACTTACGGTATGCACGTAATCTGCACACTGTTCTACGCAGACAGGTTCTGACCCAGAGCTGCGGACTATAGCGGCGCAAACTTCAACAGCAGGGGAATATCTTGTTTATGCACCCCTGGATAAGGGTGATTGCCACTACAGCATCAAATCCCATTGGAATCGGACGCCAGTAGTGGGCAGATAATGCCCCTAAAATATCTGTGTGGCAAACAACGCCACGAAAATAAAGACTATCCCTTTCACAACGCAAACCACAGCGGCTGTTTGCCGCCGTCAACATATGTATTTTTTCGTTGTTTTTGATACTCATTTGACTGGTTGACCTCCTGCCTGGTACAGACTAACAGCCGTCCTACACGCAGTGAAATGACCTCCCAGGTCCCCCAGAAAGCTAACGATTCCACTCTAGATAAGCTAAACCTAAGGTGAGCAGATCCCATAGGTCCTCTTCCCATTGCATCGTCACTCCCGGAACACAAGCTTTCGACAAATCTGGCTCGCTGTTGTACTCGACAAGTGGGTCAGATGTTACATGCCGTCCGGTTGCAATGTCGAACTGTTATTTCCCGCTTTCCAAATTGATTCTTCCCGTCCTTTTCTTCATGGACCCTGTCTTGCAACGGTAAGCGGGACTCATTATCCATGTTCCTCAAGTCGAGTTCATCGCTTCTGCTTGAAACCTTGCCACTCAATCAATTCCATGAGGATCACTTTCTTTGTTACCCTGTCCTCGACTCGGATCACCCAGTAGTATGCACAAGGTCACGGTGGAGATCATGGTTTTCTCAAGAAACTCATCCTCACATACCTGGACGATCTATTCATCAAACCTTCGTCCCTTAAGTACCATCACACGTAGCAATATCGCCGCCATATGGCTGGCAATATTACGTGAGTGCGCACGTTCCTGGCACTTTTTTACACATCGCCGTCGCCCTGTCACACATAGAGATCTCGCGTGCGATGTTCAGCGATCCTGCGTTCTGGAAATCCCCTTCCGCAGACCGGAAGCAATTTCACATCTCCGCCAAATCTGCACGTCACACGACTCCATCGCATCAGCGATGTTGGCGTAGAGTGTGAGCGCGCCGAGGAGACAAGCGTGGCAGAGTGTTGTACACCGCGCCCCCACCACTCCGATTGGCAAACACAACTGCGTCGCCATTGGTCAGCCTTTTCAGGAAGTCTGCCCACTACATGACTCATGTGTCCTTTCTACTATATCGCGATTCAAATATGGCGCCTTAGCCATGTCGAGCCAATGGGAACGCAGGAACGACCACCAATCGCGGCAGACGGGGCGCGACAAACAGAACACTCAGACACGCCTCTGGAATTGCTTCCAGATGGTCTGAGCTCGCTTTCTACATCGCTTTTGCCCTGTCACACGCCATGATGCGCAGAAATCGGCTGGTGGAAATCGGCTAAATTTCTCAGCAGAGCAAGGCGATGAGGCGACGCTCCACCGGCGATTTCACGCCGTAAAATCTCCCGTCTCATGCCACTACGCACAGGCGATGTGCTTTCCACATCGCCAAAATACACAAATATACGGCGATATGGAAGCCATATTGCCATGTGTGACTGTACCTTTGGAGACTGCGAAGAGAGCCTTCGCATTACAGTAGACATCCTAGGTCGTCTAAGGCAGTTAGTCATTTTGCCCAAATTCACTTCAGTCCTGACCCAACTCACCTTACCCTCTCCGACGGTCTGTGTTGCCCAATTCAAGGCTAAGAGAAAAGGATTGTATGGTGAGTACACAAAAATCTCCTTTTTTGGGGGTCTGGGGCTGTGTGATGACTTATTTTTTTGCATCTTTAACTGACGTTTTTAATGACACTATTTTTGGGTAGATACGTTGTTTTGATCGCCCGTTATTGCATTTTATCACAATATTGCGACGACGACCAAAAGAACGTAATTTTGGCGTTTGGAGTATTTTTCCCGTTACACAGTTTACAGATCTGATTAATTGATTTTATGTTTTGCTAGAGCATTTCTGAAAATGGTAAAACCAAATATATGTATTTTTAATTTTTTTTTAAGTTTTATTTTCAATGGGTCAAAAGGGGGATGATTTGATCTTTTAGGTTTTTTTTTCTTCTTTTTGCATGAGCCACTAGGGGTCCTCAGTGCTCCACAGTTCAAACGACTTATCTTGTCTTCAGATAAGCTGATACTCATCTGAACACAGGGGAAATGATCACTTTCTGTTGGTGACCTCACTGGGAGATCGCCAGCAGGAAATTATTCAGGACAGCTTCCGAGGTCATTACAGGACCCTGGGCTGTCCAGGCAAAGTATTGAGGTCCCGGGACCCCAATCACAGCAGGGAACAGCGCAATCCCTGCAGCGTGGCTTTGGATTGCGTTGTCAGTGACACACAGTGCAATCCAAAGGGTTAACAGCATCGATTAGATCGCTGATCCGATCAGTGGTGTTAACCACACATCCAGCTGATGAAATCAACTGAGATTTGGGGGAAAAGATGCAAACTCAGCGTGTGAGCCTGCATCAGGGGGGTAGGACACGGCCAAGGACGTATTACATTACATCCTGGGTCATAAATGGGTAAACGAACACTTAGTGTGAACTGTGCCACTTCTAATAATCTGGTTAGACAAAGGCAAAAAGAAAGCATTGTGCACCCCAGTTATCTGCATGCTGCTTTGTTGCTTTATTTTGCATGTTATGTTTCATCCATTAATCATTACTTGTTTTTTTTTCTGCATTTATTTTCCTGTGCCCTGATTTTCTCCGTCCTCTGGTCATATAACATTTTTGGCAATCTGGTTTGATCCTGAGATAATTCAGACTCTGAAGAGAAGCCTGGTAAGGCGGTGCAGGCAGGAGGGAGGGAGCGCAGCACTGATATTCTCAGGGACCTCAAGGGTCTTTTTGGTCCCCCCTGGGAGCTGACCTCCCCGGCTGAAGGTAACGTAGCTCAGCCAGTGCTCCTTGCTTCTTAGTGTGTGTTGCTGTGGTATTTATCAATGTGGAGTGTCTGTGCTGCGTTCCTTACACTATATAAGAAGTGTCGCTCCACCTTTCATTATAAAGCTTCACACTCTTGTCCAGAAGCTAGAAATGCATTATGGAAGAGTATAATCGGTGTAAAATGTGCTTCTATACCAGTCATGTCATTGCCATTACCTTTCTGCAGTATCTGCTCTCTGCTCATTGCTGTAATCGCAAAGAAAAAACTCACTGCTGCTCTCACAGCTACCAGGTAGCAGAAAGAAGAGGGATGAATTGGCGATGGTTGGACCAATAAGAATGATATTTATTCACTTATATAGTGCCATTAATTCCACAGCACTTTACATACATTAGCAACACTGTCCCCATTAGGGCTCACATTCTAAATTCCTTATCAGTATGTCCGGAGTGTGGGAGAAAGCCAACGCACACATGGGGAGAACATACAAACTCACTTAGTGAGATTTGAACCCAGGACCCCAGCGCTGTAAGAATGTAGTGCTAACCACTGACAAATCGTGCCGCCTATCAATCACCATTATTTTCAAAGGAACTTCTGTAGTGCTAAATGGAGCAGCCATCGTGACAGCAAGGTACGTTGCATTCAGACTCCATTTAAAATTTTAGTCAGGCTATTTTAAAAGGGTTGTCTGGGTAAAATTGAGATTTTACCTGTACTTGGCATAAAAAAAAAAAAAAAAATTAACAAACTAAGCTACTAGTGCATCTCAATGAATTAGAATATCATCAAAAATCAATATCATACTGCTATGTTTTGGGCATGTCTGGGCGCCCTGAAACACTTTGACTGATAAAACTATATTATATTCACCTTTTGACACCTCATGGAATACGGCAGCGCGGTTTATAAACCTTCATCCTCCCTTCTTTAATTTTCTGAAATAATGACCTTTGAGTTTTCAAGCCATAATCATCAACATTAACATAAAGTAAGGCTATGTGCCCATTGGACGTTTTGTGGGCTGTTTTTTTAGCGTTTTCCGCTGGCGTTTTCCGCTGAGTTTTATGTTAATTTATGTTAATCCTAACCACCGGTTGGATTAACATGCTAGTCAATGGATTTCAGAAAACGCTGTGTACATTAGAACGTTTTTTTTTTTCTCCTTTCCACTTTCTTCACCGGTTTTCCACCGGTTTTCAAAGATAGAGCAAGTGACTTCTTTTGAGCGTTTTTCCAGCGGATCTAGCTTACAAGTGCACAAAAAACAGTCTTAAAAACGCAAAGAAAACCGCCGGGGAAACCGCCGAGAAAACGCTGTAAAAACGCTAATAAACCGAACACAAAACGTTAGAAAAACGCTAAAAAAACGTTGGACACTGCTGAGGTCAGGAATCTCAGTTTCTGAAATTCTACACCGGTTTTCTGACGGTCTGCAATGATGCAGAACCGTCCAATGTGCACATACCCTAACACTTGAAACAGATCACTCTGTTTGAAATGACTCTATATGTGTTTCACTTTTTGCATTGATTTACTGAAATAAATGAACTATTTGATATTCTGATTCATTGAGATGCACTTGTACGTTCACTATAGCATATTATAGTAGGTATTTGCTTCCTCCTGCTGGTGAAAATTTATTGAGATGCACTAGTATAATCACCTACCGGCACTCACCTGGATCCAGTGCATGTCGCTTTGTGGTCTGCATTCACACTGGGAGAGAAGTCACCACTCCAGCAGCAGGACTGGTGCGTCCATAAATGACCCCCCGTGGTCACTGATGAGGCACGGCTGAAGTCATCTGGTCCTCCTACTGAAGGGGGGACCATGGAGTGACATGCCCAGGATCCCGTTGAGTGCTGGTAGGGGAATATAGCTAAGTTTCTTATCTACTAATATACCAAGTACTGATAAAAAGTCAATTTTGCCCAGAAAACCCAACCATTGTCTTGTGAGATGGAACGACAAGCCTGTGCTTCTGGGGTGTTTCAGCTTCTGCACCGTTATAGGGCTTTTCCTTTTACCTCGACTCGGTGTGTGGATCAGAAATCTATACAATCCTGATAATCTGCTCCTATCACTCCTTAGTGAAGAGCATTTGTATATAGTTCTTCCATAAAGGCTGATTCTATTAGTGGGAGCAATGAGGTTTAACCTGGTCCTAGGTTCTTCACGTTTCCTATATATCTAGTTCTGCAGCAATGGTTAGGAGAAGTTGCTGTTGAAAAGTAAAACTAATATGGCATCGAAAAAAGACAAACCTGAAAGATTGATTTTACAGTGGCTAAATGGGACATGTAATGGTGGAGCTTCACTTTATAGCAGCTTTGCCTAGGTTTGTAAAGCCTTTTAATATGGAAAATGTGTTATTCTGTAAGATTTTGATAATGAAATACCTCTGACATTAGAGTGAAATGTCTGTGTGTCACAGCGTAAATGCAGGTGCAAATCCAATGTACACTCCTGCCATCTGTATGGCATGTCCCACATCTCTAGACCCCGAGATGCCCATAAAACATTTATTTTGGCTCATTGATCCCCCACCACCATGAGGCAAAGCCCCAATAGGACATACATTGCCTTAATAAAGTATTCATACCCATACAGGTTTTCAGATTTACACTGGCACACAGGTAATCTGTTAGTGGACCCCGGCTTCCCTGGTAAATCATCAGCCACCAGGATTCCTCTCTTTTTCGAATTCTTCAGCTGCCAGGGTTGTACTCGGACACCTGGTTGATTAAACAGCCAAACGCTCAATTTCTTGGTCACTGATCATTGTCTGATGGGCAGTAAGGCTGATAATAGCAGTCTGTATATTAGCACTGTACAGTGCATGATGCTACCATCCTTTCAGCTCTGTAAAAATGCAGCATATCCAAAAATTCCCCTAGTAATGTTCACCACAATAACACAATATTATGGTGTCTGCCCCTCCGCCTTCTCAGAACCAGAACAAAACATGGTATTAATCCATTGCTTAGAAAAATATAATGCAATCTGAGAGTCCTCAGTGGTTGTTAGCTTTTAATGGCTAACTGAAAAGATGGTAAGCATAGCAAACTTTCCGGATACTATAGCCCCTTCATCAGGCTGATAATGACACAGATTCTGATGACACATACATATATACTACTAGTAAAAAGGCCCGATGCAATTGTATCGGGAGCGCGGTGAAATGAATTGTGTGTATACAGGGCTCTGTGGGTAGCAGAGTATAAGGCGGTTCTGGTAGCAGAGTATACAGGCGGCTCTGTGGGTAGCAGAGTATACAGGCGGTTCTGTGGGTAGCAGAGTATACAGGCGGCTCTGTGGGTAGCAGAGTATACAGGCGGCTCTGTGGGTAGCAGAGTATACAGGCGGCTCTGTGGGTAGCAGAGTATACAGGCGGCTCTGTGGGTAGCAGAGTATACAGGCGGCTCTATGGGTAGCAGAGTATACAGGCGGCTCTGTGGGTAGCAGAGTATACAGGCGGCTCTGTGGGTAGCAGAGTATACAGGCGGCTCTGTGGTAGCAGAGTATACAGGCGCTCTGTGGTAGCAGAGTATACAGGCGGCTCTGTGGGTAGCAGAGTATACAGTCATATACTTGTGTGAAGTGGGGGCTGTGTCCGGGAGCAAGGAGGAGGCTGGAGGAGGTGGGGGAAGGCCGTAATATGAGCGGCTCGTGACGTGGAGCCGCTCATAACTTATTCACGATACGCACTGCATCCCCCGCCCATCCGCGGGGGGAGCAGTGCATATCCCATTACAGGCTCCCCATAACAGTATGGCACCCCCGCCACAGTAAAGCCTCTCCATGCTGCCGCTGCTCAGTGTACAATACATAGTGTGTTATTAGCTCTCACACGGCCGGCGGATCGCTCTTGGCTTGCATCCTCCTTGCGTGTCATGTGACCGGCCGGTGACGTCATCGAGGTGAGCCCCGGTCACATGACAAGAAGCAGGGAGGAGGGAGGATGCACAGCCAGAAGCGATCTGCCGGCCGGGTGAGAGCTAATAACACTGTATTTATTTTACAGTGAGCATCGGCAGCATGGGGGGGAGCCTGTCTACACTGTGCTGGGGAGCCCCTGTCTACACTGTGCTGGGGAGCCCCTGTCTACACTGTGCTGGGGAGCCCCTGTCTACACTGTGCTGGGGAGCCCCTGTCTACACTGTGCTGGGGAGCCCCTGTCTACACTGTGCTGGGGAGCCCCTGTCTACACTGTGCTGGGAGCCCCTGTCTACACTGTGCTGGGGAGCCCCTGTCTACACTGTGCTGGGGAGCCCCTGTCTACACTGTGCTGGGGAGCCCCTGTCTACACTGTGCTGGGGAGCCCCTGTCTACACTGTGCTGGGGAGCCCCTGTCTACACTGTGCTGGGGAGCCCCTGTCTACACTGTGCTGGGGAGCCCCTGTCTACACTGTGCTGGGGAGCTGATATACTCTATGTGCTGGAGTCCACCCTCGGCTTATACGCGAGTCAATAAGTTTTCGCAGTTTTTGGGGGCAAAAGTAGGGGGGTCGGCTTATACACGGGTCGGCTTATACACGAGTATATACGGTAATATGAAGGGGCATTTGGGGATATTCCATCTTGCAAAAGACTCAAAGTTAGAGGACTATGAATTTTTGATACTTCTTCCTCTTACTTTAGAATTTTGGTTTCAATTTCCCAGCTCCTTCCCCCAGCCTGACTCTGCTTTGCATCACCTGTCATATTTAATGCACCGTTTCATCTTGTTTTAAGTATAGTATATATGTATGTGTCATCAGAATCTGTCATTATCAGCCTAACGAATGGGCCATAGTGTCCTGAAAGCTTGCTGTGTTTACCATCTTTTCAGTTAGCCATTAAAAGCTATCAACCACTGAGGACTCGCAGATATTTTTCTATCTACTGGCTAACACGTATAAATATTCTTTGCCTTATCCATTGCTTAGTAATACTACTATTAATGTAGATGTTATGGGGAATTGGTCTTCAAGTGTAACGGTCATTTTAATTTTTATTGAGTGAAGGCTTTCCCATTACTGAGATAGGAGGTGGCAGCTGTTATTGATGAGATTCTATGACAGTGGGAGGAGCTAGAGGCAGAGCTCCGCCTCCATTTCTTCTCTTACATAGAATGTCATCAGTACCTCCTGCCATCTCCTATCTCATTAATGGGAAAGTCTTCACTGAATACAGATTTTACCTAAGAGTTGATAATGACTGATCAATTCTGGCAGAGAAAGCAGATTTGTCTGGTAAGATATCTTACAAAGCTGTTTATTTTCATGTGTATTATTGATTTATGAAATTAAAATTAAAATGAATAAAAGCTTTGTGGGTGACCTGGATGTCGTCGTCTGTGTGGCCGACACACACTTCTCTCCTAAGGTTGTGTCTTGTGCTTGCAGTGCCTGTGTTTGTCTCATAGCCTTCTCTTGACATTATTTACTGACTTAGGACTTGTTCACACATTGTTTAGTGGCTAAAAGTACCAGCAAAGTGAATGAGATTTCTGACATCTCATGCTGATCCTTATTTTTTCTTTGCAGGTTTGATTCTTTAAATTGTTTTTTCATATCTGCACTTTCTCAATTCTTTAATAATTTTTGTAGCATTTTTCCTCCTTCCAAATGAGTGGGGTAAGGAGTATCAGAAATCTCTGTGTTGTGCAGTGTTTTACCTGCTGTCTGGTTATAACAGCTGTACAATCTAATTCATATAATGCTCGTGTGCACATGCCCTAAGTTTGCTATTTCCTTGCTTCATTTATCATTTGCTTTAACCAATCTGTGTTTTAATGTGTCATTGTCGTATTTTACTTCATTACCCTCCATTGATACACCAGTGCTTTATGACAAGATCAGAGGTGGGTCTCTAATGTCTGTTCTCACTGTTCTTCATCTATGTTCACATATATGTGTCATGTAGAGGGAACCTGACTGCTTTGATTTATGGTGTCAATCACACACGTGTAGGTAGGGGGCCACAAATACAATAATACCTCTTATATCCAGATCTGTTGCTGCTTTTTTTTATTAAATCGTGATGTTCATGCCAGTTAGTCTCAAGTGCACTGGGTGCAGAAACGTAACCCTGGGGCACATCGAGAAAAAATGGTAGTTGCTTTTCAGGTACTTTTATTTTTCAGTGCAAAAGGTGTTTAGTTTCCAAAACCGACGTTCCGGCTCAGGCACGAGCCTACGTCAGGAAGACAATTGGAAACCAGGATGAAGAAGATGGTTTGGAATTTACTGGTGGTATAGGATAAATCTCAATGTTTTGGTGTGCCAGGATTACATTTCTGTACTGTTTGTCTCATTACCCTTGAGCACCTAACAATGGTTTATGCTTGATTCTATTCCTCTAACTGCAAGTGCACTGTGGACCTGTCCTATCTGCACCTGCGTCAGGCCGCCTCCCTGCTTGGCCACCCTGTGCTGTATCATGGACAGCACATACAGAGGCTCCATGCGGGCGACACCACCTCTGCTGCATGCTGAAATGTGCTGTTTTTTGTGCGCCACCCCAGCTATAAGAGGAGACTTGTCTCCAATGTCAATTACAGAGTGAAGAGCAACGCTAGGCTGGAAAATGGAGATGTAGCCGTGCAATGCAGGTAGACAGGTACTGCCCAATGCTCAGGCATTTACATAAAAGTATGAAGCAGGATTTTTCAACAATGGCCCAACAGTTCCCAACCTCATAGATATCAGTATATATCTGATCTGTACAGCAGTACCACTGGATGACATCATAAAATAAAGCTGTTCGGCTTGAATGCATTATCGACAGAAATGTTGGGCTACCAGACAGGAAATTAAACCCATGGAACATTTTTTTTCTCAACAAATAATGGAATGAATGAGTTGTGTATCAGACACTGTAGTGATCTCCAGCTAAACATCTGCAAAAGCATCTTTTATGTACAATATAGTACTAAACCTTTCACAACCATATAACACAAATGTGTCATATGGGCAGATGGAGGTAAGCAGTCCACCCCATACCCATGTAGATGATGGCTGCATCCCACCCCATACCCATGCAGATGATGGCTGCATCCCACCCATACCATGCAGATGATGGCTGCATCCCACCCCATACCATGCAGATGATGCTGTGTCACACATCTGGCATCTGCTTATAACCACGCTGAGCAGTGTTCCTCATATTGCGGCTGTTTAACCATTTAATGCCACTGACAATCACTGACAGCAGCATTTAGGTTGCATGCATGCGTCTCTGCCTACAGGTCCAGGTGGGGTTTGACTCCATATGAGAACACAATATACCGTTTACTGTAAAATATAGTGTAAGTAATTGAATGATCCTAAGATCTAAAATCTGAGAGTCCTTAGTGATTGATACCTTTTACTGGCTAACTGAAAAGATGGTAAGAAAAAGCAAATCAAGCTTTCGAGACTATGGCTTCTTCATCAGGCTTAATAATGACACAACTTCTGAACACGCATATATACAAATGCAGGGTTGGATAATGCAGTAATAAGACAGGTGACCTGAAGCAGAATATAGTGGTCAGTCTTGGGCGGGAGGAAGAGCAGCTGGAGAGGTTAAAATTAGAATTCAGAGATAAGAGGCACAGATAGTTTGGACCAACCACCAATCAAAGGACAATAAAACTACATGTGCCTCTAATGTCTGAACTCTAATTTTACTTCTCCAGCTGCTCTCCCCCCTTCCAAGACTGACAACTATTCTCTGCTTTACATCATCTGTCATATTTACTGCATTATCCAGCCTGCACTTGTGTGTGTATGTGTGTGTGTGTGTATATGTATATGTGTATATATATTATATATATTATATAATATATATTATATATATATATATATACATATGTCTCAGAAGTTGTCATTATTAGCCTGATGAAGAGGCCATAGAGTCTCGAAAGCTTGCATTGCTTTTTTTTTTACATCTTTTCAGTTATCCATTAAAAGGTATCGACCACTGAGGACTCTCAGATTCTAATATTTTTCTATCTACTGGCTAACATGGTACAAACATTTTTCACCTAAGATATCTAAAAACTTGCAGGGAACTCTAGTGTACAGAGAAAAATGTTTTCTCTCCCCAGAGTTCTATGATCTATAGATCTCTTATAAATCTATAAAATCATACCTGCTCCCTCGATCTTCCCACTCCCTCAGGGGACATAACATTTCAGCCCGGCAGCTTCATGTAGCATCAGAAAACAGGAGGTGTGTCGGGGACGTGGATGCTGGAAGCTGCTGCAGGATCATCCCACATTCCAGCCCCCTCACATTTTTGTATGGGGTGGGATCATGGAGTGGGCATGGCCGCCGGCTCCATACTCATACATACAATCCAGCCCCTCATATACCATCCTATGTGACAGGGATCCAGGCTTCAAATAGCAGTTATGTCACCAAGCAGATACATATACACACTGTGATCCTCTGCTGTATGATGATGCATAATGTGTACTGTTATTGTGAGGCTGAGAGGACAGGCAAAGCATACATTGATCGATTCAGCTCTGTATGGTCTCCCTCCCCCATAGGAACATGGTAGCTTCCTATCCCTCCAACGTTCAATGGATCATCATCACTCCTCAGTGTCACAGCAAGGCATCCAGAGTCTGCAGCATCTGTTAGACATGTGTTATAGTACACGCCTTTATTATCACATACATTTTTTCCTTTTAAAAAAAATGTATTTTAATAAAGGATAGATAGATAGATAGATAATAGATTTATGGGTGGATGGATGAATACATAAGATATATGATAGACAGATTTATTGATAGATAAAATACACTCACATGTGAAAGATGGATAATGGAAAGATATTTTTAAGCCTATATATGTTTGGTGCACAGTAAATGGAACAGATAAAGGAATAATGAAACTTTGTGGTTAATACTATGTCTAACAGATGTTGCAGACTCTGGATTCTATGCTGTGACTGTCATTGAGTAGTGATGATGATGATCCATGGAAAGTTGCAGGGACCGGAAATAACCATGTTCCTAATGGGGAGAGGAGAGCATGCAGAGCTGAATCGATCAGTGTAGTGCTTTGCCTGTGCTCCTAGCCTCACAATAACAGTACACATTATGCATCATCATACAGCAGAGGATCACAGCGTGTATTTTTATCTGCTTGGTGACATGATTGCTATTTCAAGCTGGACCCCCGTCATATCACATAGGATGGTATATCGGGGACTGGATTGTAGATGACCATGCCCTCTTATGAGAAGTCTAAGAGGGCTGGAATATAGGATGATCCTGCAGCCCCCGGGGTCCACACCCCTGACACACCTCCTGCTCTCTGCTCCTGCATGAAGCCCTTATGCTGAAGATTCTAGGTTCCTTGAGGTGGGGGTCAGAGCAGAGGAGCAGGGTATGATTTTAAGTGATCTATAATCCTAGAGCAGCAGTGTACAGCTCTGCTTCATCATGTAGCAGGGCAGGAACTGTACTAAAAAGTGTTCTCTCACTGGAGTTCCCCTTTAAGTAAAAAAATAGACATAAAATTATTTAAACTGTACATAGGACATCAAAAAGAAAAAAAATGGAAAAAATAATTTTTATTTATACAGCGCAAAAATATTCCACAGCACTATCATTTTTGGTTGACCACTTCTCACACAAAATGTGTCAAAATGTCCTGTGGCGTCAGAGAAACTTCAGCTCAGCCTGTGAAGAATAGCGGGAAAAATAGAAAAGTTATTGTCTTATATAATGGTGACACAAACTACTTTATTTTTTATAAAGTTTTACATTTTTTTTTTTAAGTCACTAAAACTCACAACCTGTGTTTTTTTTTTTTAATGGCAGAATCATGTTTTTTTCATCATCTTGCTGCATTTGGCATTTTTTTTCTCATACATTATATTAAGTGAATGGTGTCATACATAAAGCTTCAATGCTTACCACCTATTAAAAAAAATAAAATAAAAATGGCCCCCAACATGTCCATGCACTACACAGACATGGTGGTCACTTTATCAGGATCTACATAATGCTTCCTTTCTCCCATGGAGGTGACAGATTTCAATGATGTTGCCTGTGAGTCAGTGGTCCCCAACCTTTTTTGCATCGGGGACAGGCTTCATGCACGACCATTTTTCCGAGGCTCGGCGGGGTGGTGGTAAGGTGGCATAGGGGCGGGGCTTTGGTCACATGGGCGGAGCTATGGAGAAGGATTGGAGTTTAGTAACCTGTTTCCCCAAAAGATGCGTTACGTCCTATTTTCAGGGGTTATCTTACTTTTCCATCCCCTTGCAGCCCCCAATATGGTATCCCCACCATCCACTTGCAGAGCACAATATCCACATCATCCCCTGGCAGCCCCCAATACCATATTCCCCATCATAATCCCTTGTAGCCCCCACCATCCTCCTCCAGCCACCACCATTCTCCTCCTCTTGCAGCCCCCACCAGAGTCGTCCTCTCCTCTTGCAGCCCCCACCACCGTCATCCTCCTCTTGCAGCCACCACCACCGCCCTTCCTCCTCTTGCAGCCCCCCACCCACGCCGTCCTCCTCCTCGTGCAGCCCCCACCACCGTCCTCCTCCTCCTTGCAGCCCCCACAATCTCCATGCAGCCCCCAATACTGTGCCCCCCATCATGATCCCCATGCAACACACACACACACTTACACTCACACACTGCTCACTGGTCGGCCCCCCCCACATGCAACATTACAGCGCTTCTGTTCTCTTCCTCATCTGTGGGCGTAGATGTACAGTGAAGCAGCCGAGCCAATTACAGCTCAGCAACCACTAGCCAATCAGTGCCTGTCTGCCACGCCAAGATTGGCCGACTGCTCCACTGGTACATCTACGCCCACAGCTGAGGGATGGAGCAGAGCGCTGTAATGCTGCAGGTGGGCGGTGACATCTCTTCAGAGAGGCGGGCAGCAGCATCCACAGACACCCCCCACAGCCCAGTGGTTGGGGACCCCTGAGTTAGGCTATGTTCACATAGTGTGTTTTTGCTGCAGCAAGGTTTTGTTAGTAAAGATTTTTTGGCAGAAAACCGGGGCGGGGGGGCGGTTTGCAAATCTTCCTGTTGTTTTTTTTTTTTTTTTTTTTCCCTTTTTGTTCCAATGCATTTTTCTACATTTTTGCCTACAGAATACTGCAAAAAAAACAACAAAAAAGGCAGAAAGTAATTGACATGCTCATTCATTCTTTAAAACATGCAGTACAACCTGTGCAGGTTTCTGCAAAGATATTAAACCAATGTTGATGAGCGCCCTCGGGCCACAGCCATCAGTGTTCAGGAGCGCCCCGGGCCACAGCCATCAGTGTTCAGGAGCACCCCAGGCCACAGCCATCAGTGTTCAGGAGCACCCCAGGCCACAGCCATCGTGTTGAGGAGCGCCCCAGGCCACAGCCATCGGTGTTGAGGAGCGCCCCTGGCCACAGCCATCGTGTTCAGGAGCGCCCCAGGCCACAGCCATCAGTGTTCAGGAGCATCCCAGGCCACAGCCATCAGTGTTCAGGAGCACCCAAGGCCACAGCCATCAGTGTTCAGCAGAACCCCAGGTCACAGCATCAATGTTCAGGAGTATCCCTAGCCACAGCAATCAGTGTTCAGCAGATGCCCGGGCACAGGTGTCCAATGTTCAGGAGTGCCCTTGCCACAGCATCAGTGTTCAGTGTGCCTCGGGCCACAGGTGTCCATATTCAGGAGTGCCCTGGGCCACAGCTGTCAGTGTTCAGGAGTGCCCTGGCCACAGCCTAGGCGGGGAGTGAATACAATTCGCTCAATATATTGAGCAGTGACTAACGACTCTCCACCGCCCCAATGACTGCAAGGGAAAGAGAACCTAATTTCCTCCCTGCAGCCACCCTTTCAGTAAGTCGCAGAACATCACAACATGTTCCAAAAGCCATTAACTTGCAGTTAACTATGTCGTCACGTAAATCACAGGTTTTAGCTGACAGATTCCAAAAAGGAAACTGTTACATCTAACTTAAGTTTGTAATAAAGGTTCACACGATTGTAACATCCATACATTCTAAAACAATGTTTTCCATTATTAATCTAGATTCACAATAAATCTCATCTAAGGTGAGGTTCACTGATCTCAGGATAATCGATTCTTCCATTTCTTTTTTGAAAACAGATATGAAGGAAGCTAAAGCCCCCAGCCCTTCCCTCACTCGCCAGTACAGCGTGGAGACTGATCGGGTATCTAAAGATTTTATTGAGTTTCTGAAGACGTATCATAAAGCAGGACACGATGTCTACAAGCAGTGCAAGGTCTTCCTGGAGGCCGTACACCACAAGAAGGTATGTGGATCTTTTGACGCCTTCATTCTTTCGTTATTATTTGGTGACATAAGCAGCACATTACGTCTAGGCCCTCACACTTTTCAGGACTTTATTAATATATAGATAGATATATAAAATTTAATCACATAATATTAGTCTCTTAGGTTTGCAATCCCATTAATGTGCATAAGCTAAGAGGGATGTGACAATTTACAGACGTTGGTGTTTCCCATCTTTTATTACTGGTTAAAACACCACTCCAATGTGTTTTTCTTCAGCCCTGGAGTAATGCATTAAAATCACCTGCGTCTGTTCTTGTACTTGCCCCCGGCCGGCGGCTTCATACCCTGGTCCCACAGCGCCGTTTTAGTCCCATAATTTCTGAGTTACCAGAAGTCAGGAGTTTCCTCATAAACATTCAATTTATGAGAGCCAGAATAAGGCCAGAACAAGGCTCTCGTAGAGATGTATGAAGTTGTGAGCTCCGGGTCACTCCATCAAACACTGGGGCTTCTGGCAGGTCACAAATCACCGAAGACCAACTGGAGCAGCTAAATAGATAAAGACGCCGGAGGGTGAATATAAGTTCAGGGGCAGGGGACTTACACATAAAGCACCATTCTAATGGTGAAATAAAAAGAAATGCTGGATTAATGCTTTAAAGCGAACCTGTCACCCCCCGTGGACATCAAAAGCTATAATAGCCACCTTCTGCAGCACTAAGGCTGCATTCAGGGAAGGTGGCTATATGCTTTTGATGCCCTATATTCAGTCAAATATGAAGTTATATAAAGGCTTACACTTAAGAAGACCTAAGACCGGGAGGCGGGGTTTCGCGCTCCTCCGACCCGCCTCCTCTTGTCAATCATTCAGGTCGCCTGCTGCTGCCTCCCCTCACAGTCGTTCATGAACGCGCGCCTCCATTCTCCTCTATGGCGCCGCGCATGCGCTGTGCGCCGGGTGTCCAGGAAGTCGTCGGGGTGTGCGCGCAGCCCGACGACTTCCTGGACACCCGGCGCACAGCGCATGCGCGGCGCCATAGAGGAGAACGGAGGCGCGCGTTCATGAACGACTGTGAGGGGAGGCAGCAGCAGGCGACCTGAATGATTGACAAGAGGAGGCGGGTCGGAGGAGCGCGAAACCCCGCCTCCCGGTCTTAGGTCTTCTTAAATGTAAGCCTTTATATAACTTCATATTTGACTGAATATAGGGCATCAAAAGCATATAGCCACCTTCCCTGAATGCAGCCTTAGTGCTGCAGAAGGTGGCTATTATAGCTTTTGATGTCCACGGGGGGTGACAGGTTCGCTTTAAGTGGTTTAATATAACAATTTACCGTATTTTTCGCTTTATAAGACCAACGGATTATAAAACGCACACTCAAATTTTGTCAAAATAAATTTTCATTGTTAAATGGGGTCCCTCTTATAATGTCAGTGTCAGTCTTTCAATTCATTTAGGGTTTTATGTCCCTCGTAGCCCCCTCATCCTGGTACATGGTCCCTCATCCTGGGATATAGCCCCCCGCCCCATCCTAGATATGGCCCCTTCAATCTGGATATGGCCCTTTTATTGGATATAGCCCCCTTGTGCTGGCACACGTCCCCCAGTGGCGGCGCACACTTCCCCCTGTTATGGCACATAGCTCCCCCATGCTGCTGCTCATACTAAAATAACAAACACTTTACTTACCCTCTCCAGCGCTTTGCTCCGTGTATCCTTGCTTGCCGTTGTGCGCACTTACTGATTCTCGGGAAGCCGGTCATGTGATCGGACACGAGGAGATGATGTCACTCTGCTGTGTCGATCACGACTGGCTTTCCCAAGAATTAGGAAGTGTGCGAAGCGGAATGCAAGGATACATGAAGCACAGCGCTGGAGAGGGTAAGTAAAGTGTTTGTTATTTTAGTATGAGCAGCAGCATGGGGGAGCTATATACAGCACAAGGGAGCCGTATGTCATCACGGGGGTGGAGCAGGCTCATTTAATATGCGACGCTCCCCCAGTCCATCACCTCAGCGCATTTTCAGCTCCAAGGTGATGAACAGCGGGTGCAGTGCATATTATGAGACTAATGAGCGCGGGAGCACGTGACCTCCCGCTGCCACCTGCAGCCAGCCTGCCTCAGCCCCTGGACACGCTCCAGAGCCGCTCCCACCCTCCCCTGCAGTATATAATCGGGTTATAAAACGCACATCCCAGTTTCCCCAAAAATTTGGGTGAACAAAAGTACGTGTTGTAATCCGAAAAATACGGTATTTTTTTGGGCAACAGTAAATATTATTTTCTCTTTTTTTATTACTAATTGAGTTTAGGGGCATGATTCAAATTTTCATATCTTTCTTTCTTCACATTTTTAAAAATTTGTTTTACTTCACCATTATTATTCTTATTATTTATTATTATTTGTATATAACAGCTTTAATAAATAACACTAACACACAGCAAATAAGCTCACTGTGCGGGATTTTGTATTACATCACTAGTCGGGCACTTCCCAAGCGTCTAGGTCTGCGTGATATATTGGCGAATGATGCGTGCAGAGCCCACTAGGGTGGCCTTAGGCCTTTTGCATCCGACAGATTTGTGATTTTGTCAACACCAATTGTTTTCAAGTGCTGACTAAGGGTTTTTACCACTGGGACCACCCTCACTGGCTTGTGCCGATTACCACTGGGACCACCCTCACTGGATTGTGCTGATTACCACTGGGACCACCTTCACTGGCTTGTGCCAATTACCACTGGGACCACCTTCACTGGCTTGTGCCAATTACCACTGGGACCACCCTCACTGGCTTGTGCCGATTACCACTGGGACCACCTTCACTGGCTTGTGCCGATTACCACTGGGACCACCCTCACTGGCTTGTGACGATTACCACTGGGACCACCCTCACTGGCTTGTGCCGATTACCACTGGGACCACCTTCACTGGCTTGTGCCGATTACCACTGGCTTATGCGCCAGAGTCTTTGCAGTTTAAATCCTCATATCGTGTTAGTTTTCCCAATTGCTTCTCTTCAATCCTGCTGTCACCTGGTATTGCCACATCGACAATCCACATACCTTTTTTCTTACAATGGTAGTGTCCAGAGTATTGTGTTCCAAGACTTTATCAGTCTGAATTCAGAAGTCCCATAGTAGTTTTGTATGTTCATTTTATTATTATTATTATGCGGCCTGTCAGTGGACTTGAAGCTGTCATTGATTGATCACTTGCTCTGTACAGCACAATACAACAATACTGCAGTATATAGTCAGTGACATTCTCCTATGACTCCTCCTCACAGGACAGGCTTCATAGGAGCCATGGAGCCAGTGCTTACAACGGTGATCGTGCTATTCACGTGCCACGGTCAGTGACTGACAGTAGCTTCTAAATGGTTAAACGGCAAGGATCAGAGAGTGCTCCGGTCGCTGCTGTTACAGCAAGATGCCAGTCGTATATCCAGCTGGCATCCCCTTAGTACAGTTTGGGCTCGATCCCTGAGCCTCCTCCATACATCAGCACTCAACGTGACATCACAGCACATCACTTTTCGGTGTAAAAAGTCTAAAGTATCTACATTGTTTCCCCTAAAACAAGACAGGGGGGAATATTGGATGGGAATATCAGGGGCTGCAAAGAGATGATAGGGATATTGAGGGCTGCATGGGAATATTGGGGCTTGGAAGGGGATGATGGAAAAATAAGACATCCCCTGAAAATAAGACATACTGCATTTTTTGAAGCAAAAAGTAAGATAAGAGATTGTCTTATTTTAGGGGAAACAGGGTAGTACTGAAGGTTTCACTCGTCTGACACCTTTATCTTATCACATTTATTTGTCTGCCTAACACAGTGCCCCATGCTCTATTTTTAATACTTATCCTGTAACCCCTTTTTTCCCCACTATGTCCAGGAGTCAAACATCGATGAGTTGTCAGAATTCACGCAGGATTTCTACCAAAACACGGCGGACAAGCTGCAGATGTATTGGAAAGGTAATGTTAATATATTATTCCTGGAATCTGCTTAGAGACATGACTTCCTTCATTCCTGGAGCAGAGACGTTTCTGGATCTGTTTCCTGTCTGTTTGGTGCTCGCTGTCAGGTCTGTGATGTCAGGTCACTGTAGGGCAGAGGTCCCCAATGTCAGTCCTCGAGGGCCGAACCAGTGCAGGTTTTCAGGATTTCCTTACTATTGCACAGGGATTGGAATCATTGCCTGCTGTGCAATACTAAGGAGATCCTGAAAACCTGCACTGGTTCGGCCCTCGAGGACTGACTTTGGAGACCTCTGCTGTAGGGTCTCCATCTGTTAGATCAGAGGGTGATGATGGGATTTTGGCTGTGACGTGTGTTCACCAGCAAGGTCTTGCAGACTTTATATGGTGGTGATGAATGTGATCGCTGTGTAATGTTCGTATTAGGCTGCAGTGAGCGTGTTACTGTCATCTTGGACAAGTACAGCGAAACCGCAACCACAAAAAGGTCAGCCAGAGAAGCTTTGTGCCGCACTTGGACACATCAAACTTCTCTTTGAAGTCTGTCACCGGAGGTGGTCGCCTTTCACAGAGGTTCTTTCAGGGAGGTTTTATTACTTAGTCTATAGTTTCCTTTAGAAAATTTCATCTTATCGTGTATTCATTTATAGCGTGACTAGATGTGGGCCTGATGCTTTCGCATCAGGAGGGCAATGTCAACACAATGGGAGTTTGCTCTGTGGCACTGGGGGTGACAACCGTCTCTTCCCCCTGTGCGGTCTCTTCCTTGTCCGCTTTCTCGCTCTCCTTCTGTGCGCTCTCCTCACATGTAAATAATTGTGGGGTTTTTTTTGTTTTTTATAATACTGTTTAATTTCCTGGTAAAAAAACATGTACGGCTTTGCTGTACTTTCTCTAGCCAGCGCAGGTAAACCAAGCAGATACTGACTGCCAATCCCCGCTGCCTTGTGTTGCCTTTGGTAGCAATGAAAAATAAAGGGGAGACCTGGTTTTTTTTTTTTTTTTTTTTTTTTTAAATTTTAACCCCTTAACGACCTAGGACGCTGTACAACGTCCTGTGTTTCTGCCTGTTAACGACCCAGGACGTTGCACAACGTCCTGGCAGATTAGAGCTGCTGCAGCTCCTGTGAGTGGGGTCGCTCAGGTGTCACAGATGCTGCTGCTCTGTGACAACCTGTAGATGACCCCACAGGGGGTGGATTAACCCCCTCGTGCCCAGGACCCCTCCGATCGGCAGTGTAAAAGTGAAACTGCCGATCGGAGGAAATCATAGGGATTCACCCCTCCAGATCTGATTGGAGCTCTCCAATCAGATCTGGAGGGGCGGATCGGCAAGTGCCTACCCCTCCTCAGCCCCCTCCAGCTCCAGGACTGTCCAGGGGGCCCCCCCGTTCCCCCCAGCCCGCCCGCCCCCCTCTATTATAATGTATCTGCCGGCGGGCTGCACCCACGTGCGCCCGCTGGCAACACTGCCTGGTCCCCTGCTCCAGTGCTCCCCCCCAGGCTGCCCCCACCTCCGGGCCCTGTGCCTGGCCCCCCCCTCACCTCCTGCGGCGGGCTGCACACGTCGGTGCACCCGCCGCTGCTGCTGCACCTCCTCTCCCCGGCCGCCGGTCTGTGGCCCCCGCCTCCTCTCCCTGCCTCCTCTCCCGGCCTCCTCCTGCTCATCGGTGGAACGAGGGAGGTAAGTATGTATGTATGTATGTATGTGTATGTATGCATGTATGTATGTATGCATGTATGTATGTATCTATGCATGTATGTGTCTATGCATGTATGTATGTATGTATCTATGTATGTATGTGTGTATGTATGTGTGTATGTATGTGTGTATGTATGTATGTGTATGTATCTATGTGTGTCTATGTATGTATGTATGTGTCTATGTATGTGTATGTATGTATGTGTATGTATGTATGTGTGTGTATGTATGTATGTATGTGTATGTATCTATGTATGTATGTATGTGTATGTTTGTATGTATGTATGTGTATGTATGTATGTATGTGTATGTATCTATGTATGTATGTATGTATGTATGTATGTATGAATGAATGAATTGATGGTGGGTGAATGGATAGGGGGTGCATGCGTGACGTGAGCGTACATGAGCGTGCGTGGACGTGAGTGTGCGTAGACGTGAGTGTGCGTAGACGTGAGTGTGCGTAGACGTGTGCGTGCGTAGACGTGTGCGTGTGTGGACATGTGTGTGGACGTGTGTGTGCATAGATGTGTGTGTGCATAGACGTGTGCGTGCGTGGATGTGTGCATAGATGGATGTGTGCGTAGACGTGTGCGTGTGTGGACATGTGTGTGGACGTGTGCGTGCATAGATGTGTGTGTGCATAGACGTGTGCGTGCGTGGATGATGGGTGCATAGGTGGATGGATGGGTGCAACAAGGGATCAGGTGTCCTCTTGTTGTAGTCTCTGGGATCATAGTCATGGTGCACTGTATGACAGGTCATTGTCATACAGTGCACCATAACTCTGACCCCAGAGACTGTAGGAAGAGGACACTTCATCCCTTGCTGCAGTCTCTGGATTGACTAGAGGCGATCGAGCGTCGTGGGACCTTCGTTGTGGACTACGTCAGAGGCGATCGAGCGTCGTGGGACCTTCGTTGTGGACTACGTCGGATCTTTATAATAAAGATGGAGTCCGAATTTTGTTTGTGTTTTTTTTTCAAATAAAAAGATTTTTCTGTGTGTATTTTCTGACTATTTACCAGAGATTCCTAATGGCGGGTCTAACATTGGCCCTATATTATGAATCTCGGGCTTAGTGCCAGCTGACAATAAAAAGCTGGCATTAACCCCTTTATTACCCAGTTTGCCACCGGCAACTGGAAGAGCATGGGTACAGCGCCAGAAAATGGCGCTTCAATGAATGCGCCATTTTCTGGGCGGCTGCGGGCTGCAATTCGCAGCATGGGGGGCCCAGAACGCTTGGGCCTCTCCATGCTGCTGATTCCAGCCCCCAGCTGCCTAGTTGTACCTGGCTTGACCAAAAATATGGCGGAGCCCCATGTCATTTTTTTTTTTCTAGAATTAGTTCTAGAAGAAAAAAAAAGGGCTTTGCTGTATTTTTGGTGGCTAGCCAGGTACAACGAGGCAGCTGGGGGTTGGTGGCAGTCTGTAGCTGCCAAGTTGTACCTGGCTGGACCAAAAATATGGCGGAGCCCCACGCCATTTTTTTCTAGAATTAGTCCTAGAAAAAAAAATAAAAATGGGCTTTGCTCTATTTTTGGTTGCCAGCCAGGTACAATGAGGCAGCTGGGGGTTGCTGGCAGTCCGTAGCTGCCAAGTTGTACCTGGCTGGACCAAAAATATGGCGGAGCCCTACGCCATTTTTTTTCTGGAGTTAGTCCTAGAAAAAAAAATAAAAATGGACGTCGCTGTATTTAGATGCATAGTGAACACTTTGAACCCCCAGGTGCTTCACAAATTGATCCGTAAAAATGAAAAAAGAAAATTTGTGTGAAAACAAATGTACTTTTTCCTTATTACGAATCAATTTGTGAAGCACCTTAGGGTTCAAAGTGTTCACTATGCATCTAGATGCATTCCTTGGGGGGTCTAGTTTCCAAAATGGGGTCACTTGTGCGGGAGCTCCAATGTTTAGGCACACAGGGGCTCTCCATACACGACATGGTGTCCATTAACGATTCCAATAGTTAGCGGACACCATGTTGCGTATGGAGAGCCCTGTGTGCCTAAACATTGGAGCTCCCCCACAAGTGACCCCATTTTGGAAACTAGACCCCCCAAGGAACATATCTAGATGCATAGTGAGCACTTTGAACCCCCAGGTGCTTCACAAATTGATCCGTAATAATGAAAAAAGAAAATTTGTGTGAAAACAAATGTACTTTTTCCTTCTTACGGATCAATTTGTGAAGCACCTGGGGGTTCAAAGTGCTCACTATGCAACTAGATGCATTCCTTGGGGGGTCTAGTTTCCAAAATGGGGTCACTTGTGGGGAGCTCCAATGTTTAGGCACACAGGGGCTCTCCATACACGACATGGTGTCCGCTAACGATTCCAATAGTTAGCGGACACCATGTCGCGTATGGAGAGCCCCTGTGTGCCTAAACATTGGAGCTCCCCCACAAGTGACCCCATTTTGGAAACTAGACCTCCCAGGGAACGTATCTAGATGGGTTGTGAACATTTTGAACCCCCATGTGCTTCACAAATTCATCCATAAAAATGAAAAAGTACTTTTATTTCCATAAAAATTTTCTTTCTTCATTTTTACAGATTAATTTGTGAAGCACTGGGGTATCCAAAATGCTCACCACCCATCTAGATAAGTTCCCTGGGGGGTCTAGTTTCCAAAATGGGGTCACTTGTGGGGAGCTCCAATGTTTAGGCACACAGGGGCTCTCCAAATGCAACATGGTGTCCGCTAACAATTTGACTGAAAAATCAGCTCAAATTGTTAGCGGACACCATGTCGCGTTTGGAGAGCCCCTGTGTGCCTACACATTGGAGCTCCCCCATAAGTGACCCCATTTTGGAAACTAGACCCCCCAGGGAATTTATCTAGATGGGTGGTGAGCATTTTGAACCCCCAGGTGCTTCACAAATTCATCCGTAAAAATGAAAAAGTACCTTTTTTTCTACAAAAAATTTTCTTTTAGCCTACATTATTTCATTTTCACATGGGGAACAGGATAAAATGAATCCTAAAAATTGTTGGGCAATTTCTCCTGAGTACATCGATATCTCATATGTGGTCATAAACCACTCTTTGGGCGCACGGCAGGGCTCAGAAGGGAAGGAGCGCCATTTCACTTTTTGAATGGAAAATTAGCTCCAAAAGTCAAATTGCGCTCCTTCCCTTCTGAGCCCTGCCGTGCGCCCAAAGAGTGGTTTATGACCACATATGAGATATCGATGTACTCAGGAGAAATTGCCCAACAATTTTTAGGATCCATTTTATCCTGTTCCCCATGTGAAAATGAAAGAATTGAGGCTAAAAGAACATTTTTGTTGGAAAAATTAAAATGACCATTTTTTCCTTCCACTTTGCTTTAGTTCCCGTGAAGCACCTGAAGGGTTAATCATCTTCTTGAATATAGTTTTGAGTAGCTTGAGGGGTGCAGTTTTTGGAATGGTGTCACTTTTGGGTGTTTTCTGTCATGTACACCCCTCAAAGGGACTTCAAATGTGATGTGGTCACTAAAAAAAAATGGCTTTGTAAATTTTGCTGGAAAAATGAAAAATTGTTGATGAACTTTGAACCCTTATAACGTCCGAACAAAAATTTTTTTTTTTTTCCAAAATTGTGCTGATGTAAAGTAGACATGTGGGAAATGTTATTTATTAACTATTTTGTGTCACATACCTCTCTGGTTTAGCAGAATAAAAATTCATAATTTGAAAATTGCTAAATTTTCAAAAATTTTGCCAAATTTTTAATTTTTTCACAAATAATCGCAAAAATTATCAACCTAAATTTAATACTAACATGAAGCCCAATATGTCACGACAAAACAATCTCAGAATCGCTAGGATCGGTTGAAGCGTTCCAGAGATATAACCTCATAAAGGGACACTGGTCAGAATTGACAAAAATGGCCTGGTCATTAAGGTCAAAATAGGCTGGGGGGTGAAGGGGTTAAAGTTATTTATTAAAATAACTAAAAAAAAAATTGGAGTGGGCATATTCTATTGCCATTGGGGTCTGGAATTCTGAGCGTGGTAAGGACCAAACATCCTGACACCCACCCCCCCCCACCACTGAAAATTGCAACCAGCAGCCGCCCCATATTTGGCACCTCCATGAGAGACGCCAAAAGTGGCGATTACTCCGCTGTTCCAGCTGTCGTGTAGCGGTGGCAGACTGGATCATGAAGGGGTTGATGCCAGCTTTTTTTGGCAGCTAACTTGCCATTGGCAATACTTTCATTAAAGAAAAAAAAATACACAACACTAAGCGAAATCCTTTATTACATACAAAATAGACAGAAACACTTCGTTATCCACTTTATTAGCTCCCACCAAGGTCCCCTCTGACGTAATCCTGTAATTACTGTAATCTTGCGGTGGTGCAGTTGGATATGTCATGCCACCGTCTTTGTATACCTGAGTGTCCGAAGATGGAGGCTGTGTTTTTGTGTGTAAGTATGTGCGTGTGTGTTTGTGTGTATGCACATGTGTGTCTGTGTATGCGCACTTGTGCATGAATATATGTATGTATGTGTGTTGCCGCATGTGTGTGTGCGTGTATTCACGGGAGTATGTGCATGTATGCGCATATGTGTGTGTGCGTGTGTACATCTGTATGGGTGCATGCGCGCACCTGCACCTACCCCTGGCCTAGGAAACTGGGGGGCTCTGTCTTGGGGCCTGTGTGCACAGAAGCAGATAAGGGTGCGGAGCCCTGTGTAGCCACCAGAGGGCACCCACACCCCATTTCCTCCTGGGAACACAGGCCCGAGTTTCCTGCAGTGGAGGTGGCTGCAGTGGGGGTGTCGGCCGGGCGTGCGGGGGCCATATTGGAACATCCATCACTTGGGTGTCCCAATATGGCTTCTGGCGTACTTTTGGTTAGTGCAGTGGATTGTGGTATTCGGAGACATTCAGACGAAAGTGGATGACGGATGCAATTAGCTGAGAATATATTAGATTCTTTTGGCTTTTTTCCCATATTATAATTTATTTTGTTGGGAATCTTGTCACCAGGTTTTTGCTATGAAATCTTAGAGCACCATGATGTAGGGGCAGAGACTCTTATTCCAGTGACGTATCACTTACTGGGCTGTGTTTTGCTGTTTTAATTCAATCATTGTTTTATTTGCAGTTGATTATAACTATATAGTACAAGTTGCCAATGCCTCCTGGTCCAACCCCGCCCCACGACTGATTTGCAGCTTTCTGTCAATATACAGTGCACACAGGAAGCTGCCAGTCAATTATTTAGGCAGGTGATACAGGGAACAATGTCTGAGCTCTGCTAGATGTGCAGCAGAGAAAACTCTATCATATCTGTTGCACCCAGTATATGAAGTGATAAATTGCTGGAATGAGGGTCTCTGTCCTACATCATGCTGATGTCAGATTACATTGTAAAACATGCTGACAGATTCCCATTGTCCTATCACTTAGAGTTGACCACAGATTTGGTGAGTATTTGAATTTATAAAAGCTAGAACTTTTGTCAGAGTTTCTCCAATACAGACAATAAAAACAGACGACATCTGTTAGGCAACGTTCACACACGTAAGGTTTTGCTGCAGCAAAGGTAACTCCAGATTTCTTGGCAGGAGAAAACCTGTGTTTTTGTTTGCCGTATTTTGTTGTTTTTTTAACTGCATTTTTGCCCACAGAACACTGCAAAATCAAAGGAATGAATTGACGGACTTGTTTCTGCAGGTTTCAGTTTCTGCAAATGAATGAAACCAATGTGTGTGGACACCTTTTCCCTAAATAACATTAGTTTTGCTGGGAATCAAAAATGCAGGTTTAGATTAGCATAAAACAATGGTAAAAACTGAGCACAAAAACGCAAAGCGTGTTACATGAATAAAACTTAAGGCCACTTTACACACACAGATATCTGTGTCCAACTTCTGAACAGATCTGTGGTTGCAGTGAAATCATGGACACATTGTTCCATTTTGTGGCTGTGTACAAATGGAGCAATGTGTCCATAATTTCACTGCAACCAGAGATCTGTTCAGAAGTTGGACACAGATATCTGTGTGTGTAAAGTGGCCTTTACATCCATGACTCCTAATAATTCAATATTTACCCTAAACTGTGAATTCTGTAAAAATTGATGATGGCGATGATGATGGCAAAGTGCCAGAATTGGTGCCTTTGGTTGCCCCACCTCTTAATAAAATAGGATTTTTTTATCCTCTATATTCAAAAGTGTCTCTCCCACACACAAACTACAGCCCATTCCGCACACAGCTATGTTGGGGGAAAAATCAAACTGTTTAGGAGTCTTTAAATATTGCAATATGTGTTGGATTCTATTTAACTTTCTTATTGTGAAAAGATAACATTTGGCATCGCTGTAATCCTATAGAGCACCGGAATAGCGATACGTACCCCAAGATCAGGGAGTCAGAGCCGATTTTTGAGTCGGTATAAAATGGACCGACTCAGACTCCTTAAATATACAATGAATTGTGTCCAGTAGTTCAAAGCAGAAAGTGCTGAATGAACTATGTTCTATCATAAAAATGATTAAAGTCTGATGTTACCATTGCACTACAATAAATGTATCACTTAAATATGAGCCGTGTATGAGGGAGTCGGTCAGGGGAATTGAGGAGTTAGGGTCACTTTACACACACCAACTTCTGTTCACTTTGACAGATCTCTGGTTGCAGTGAAATCATGGATACATAGTTACATTTGTACACGGACAAATAGAACAATGTGTCCATGATTTCACTGCAACCAGAGATCTGTCAGAATTGACACAGTATCTGTGTTGTAAAGCGGCCCTTAGTCAGCGGTTTGGCTACTGACTCTATAGCCCTGCCCAAGATGTACCTTAAAATCTTCAGATCATCCTGCAAAAAATAAGCACTCACATAACTTTAATGGAAAAATTAAATTGTTGTTCCCCCCCCAGAATATGTTGTACCATCAGTTATAAGGACCCCGATAAGGTGGATTGAAAGATGCCTCATCCTGAAAAGAAGCCTCTCCCTGCTACATTAATCAAAAAATACAAATATTACGGCTCTGTGACTGTAACAAAATGTGATAAGAAAACTTTTGGTCTCCTTGGTCCAGATATTTCTAGAGAGAGGAGTATGCTCACTGCTTTAAGGCTGCTTCACATTTGCGTATGGAACGCTGCGTACCAAACGCACAAAATTGCTGCACATACGTTCCTATGTTTAACATGGGAACACGTGCCTGCGTATGGCTACGTTTGGCAGCATTTGCGTTCGGATGCGCATAATTTATGCGCCCTCCGACTGCGCTCCAAACGCAGCTTGCAGCATTTTTTTGTGCGTTCGCGGCTCTTGCTCTATCCGCAAGCGCCTGCAAGCGCACAAAAAATGCATTGATCTCAATGGGTCCGCAGTGTCCTCTGCATGACACCGCAGGAGAACGCTGCGATCACATTGAGATCTCTCCCGGTGGCCGCTGGTGATGTCACAGGAGATCACCGACGGCCACCAGGAGATCAGCTCAGCCTCTGATGTTCTCCTCCTCCCCGCCGCCGTAATCTGCTAGCGATGTCGGCGGGGAGAAACGGCTGATGTGACAGCTGTTTGAATCTTCCCGCGCCGACATCTCCTCTCGGTGTCGCGCGGGAGATTCAAACAGCTGTCACATCAGCTGTTTCTCCCCGCCGACATGTCCCGGAGCTTACCGGCGGCGGGAGGAGGAGATCTCCGGCGCTGATCTCCGCCCCAGGACACCGCTGATTGGCTGCCGGCTGCACAGTGATGTGTCCGCAGGCGGACATTATCCGCTGAGGACACATCAAAATGTCCCTGCTTTTGACTGCGTTTGTGTCTGCATGCCATCAGCATGCAGACACAAACGCTAATGTGAAGCCAGCCTAACATGGTGCTCTAGGGTAATATAAAAGTCAAAATAGAGGAGCAAACCCCCTGGCACACACAAAAAAGGCATAGACGTAATCAAATGCAGTGATCCTTTGTTTTCATCTCATCAATCCCCGACGATCATTTTTCATCAGGGGATGGATCTATAACAGTCATATACATGGTAAACCGAAATAAATACATACTATCAAAAATACAGTATTTACAATAATAAATCCTCTCCTCAATACAATGTAGGGAGACAACTTATTATCAGCATAATAGTCATAGGGTGATCAAAAAACAGTTATGAAAAGAAAACTATTACCGGAAGCCAGAAGTGGCCGCTGTGATCATCTGCACACTATTTATATCGGCGTTTTCGACCATTACTCTGCACACCACATGGCCCAGGGCAGGAGCACACTGCATCAACAGGTCTGTACTGAGTAGTTTATATGTATGCAAGCACATGATAGGTGGCTTTGGCATACTCTAACAGAAGGCCATCTTACAGTACATTGTTTTCACGTATAGGTACTGTACAGTACCAAGGAACCCTAATTCCTGATACTGCACCTGGGATTTCATCACAGGTGTGTATTACACCTTAATTTTGCACCTTGTATTGGGTCTTTTTCATTAATTCTTTGCACACATTGATCACCAGGTCACCAGCTGTCACAGGGTTTTACTTTGGTCTGGGATAGACTTCTATGAGACAAAGGTAAAGATGTTTCATAGATTTTCTTTTCGCAAGTGTGCTGCCTATCTAATAATTCCCCTTTCTCGTCCTACATAAGGCTTTTTCCAAAGGACAGCACTAGTAAGGTCTGAATAACTTCTGACCGGACTCTCCTATAGACAGCGATTGACCGTAGGTGATTAGTTTTTATTATCACTGGTAAAGGTAGTCTGGGTATTTCATGATACTTTTATTCTCTGATAGGTATCAAACATAAGGGGCTGTCACACACAAATGATTTTTTAAACGATATCGTTCATACGTCACATTTTTGGTGACGTTGCAACGATGTAGTGAACGACATCGTTGTGTGTGACACTTGTCAACGATCAGCCGTTGATCGCAGATATGTGAACGTGTTCACAAATCTACCAATGGTCGCCCGCTGGACACGCAGCATCGCTGCGTGTGACAGCGGGAGACGACCGATCAGCGAGCTCCCAGCACTGCACAGCCTATGCTGGGAGCTCGTATCCATGGTACACATCGGGTTACTAAGCGCCGCGCGGCGCCTAGTAACCCGATGTGTACCATGGTTACCAGCGACCTCGCTGGTCCACATCGTTGGTGAGTCTGCCTGTGTGACAGCTCACCAGCGATGTGAACAATATTGTTAGCGATCTCACTTGACTGAGATCGCTAACAACAAATCGTTGCGTGTGACGGCCCCTATAGTCTAATGAACGATCCCTTGGGAATTGACCCTTCTGACTTAGAGCATTATAGACATAATTCATAACCCCAGGTAGTGGTGATATTTAAAATTCTAAAACTTTGACCTTTATGACCCACATCTATAACATACACTGGATGACGCTTTTTCTTTAAACAGTAATCAATTATATCTTCTCTGATAAATGATCATCTCTTGAGTCACCTGGACAGCTTCATTGAACCCGATTTCATTTACCATGAGTTAATAGTTTTCTTTTCATAACTGTTTTTTGATCACCCTATGACTATATTATGCTGACAATACGTTGTCTCCCTACATTGTATTGAGGAGAGGATTTATTATTGTTAATACTGTATTTTATGTATCTATATTTCGGTTTACCATGTACACTGACTGTCATGTTTGTATATGAGTGTTATAGATCCATCCCCTTTTGTTAGAAACGATCGTCGGGATTGATGAGATGATGAAATAAAGGATCACTGCATTCAATTACGTCTACGCCTTTGTGTGTGCCAGGGTTCACTCCTCTATCTTTGGTCCAGATAGACCTGGTCTTTCTAGGGTTAGATGTCTTGCAGTCGTTTTTAGGTTTTTAGGAAGCTGTTGTTTCAAGAGCAAATGCAGTTTTCCAGTGACTTTGTGACACTGTCCTGTCTTAGTGCCCCCAAAATAAAGTGGAGGATGCAATGGATCAGATCGAGAAGTTCATCATGACGCGCCTGTATAAGCACGTGTTCTGTCCAGAGACCACGGATGATGAGAAGAAAGACCTCACTGTGCAGAAGAGAATCAGGTAAGGGTTCTGCACTGATCAGTGTCCTCAGATATATAGATTTATTGTATATGATGCTCATCACCTGCATGCATTAATTAACCTGTGCATTTCTCATCAATTTCTTAGGGCTTTACATTGGGTAACACCACAAATGCTTTGTGTTCCTGTAAATGAAGACATTCCAGAAGTCTCAGATATGGTGGTAAAGGCAATAACAGGTCTGTGCCCATAATGGATCATCTCATTGCATATGGTTTGGATGTGATAGAGCATATGTGACAGCATATGGACTTATTGTTCTTAATGTCTGTTCATCATTTAATAAGTTAATTGAAGAGGTTAATCTGACTTCACATGTCGTGGGCACATACTCTCTTGTGCCTCCTCTATCAGTCTTCCAATGTTATATGGATCTAATTTCTTATTTACTGAAGCCGCATCATCAAACCCGGGCGATGCACAAGATGTAAAGTCCCATGATTTCACTGTTCCTGACTTAAGTTTATCCTCCTGGCTCTAGAATTACATCCTTACAGTCACTTGAAAAAGAAAAATGGCTAATTTGTAGTATCTTTAATCCTTTAAAGGAAATCTTTCGCTACAGAATGACTGTTCAAACCAAGAACAGGTGCTTGTTGCATAATGGCTGGGCTAATCATCTAAGTGCACCTTACCTTCTACTTATTTTTCTGCTATCACTGCCTTTCTCTGGGAGTGTAAAGCCAGTTCTGTCAATCAACGAGGGGGATTAAGCAGGTGGGAATGTGCACCAAAGTGTTTGGCCATGGCAAGAATGCACTAAGCGCCTGTACTTGGTTTGACCAGTTATTCTGTGCCGATAGGTTTCCTTTCCAGGGTTGTTGCAATCTTCTTGAGCAGGAGTGCCCCTGGAGGTATTGGGGAAGTGGGGAGAAATGTTTTCTTTGTACTTACTATGTAGTGTTAAATGGTAACTGGGACATACATAGGAGCCTGAATTACAGTAAATGACTGCCTGCCGGTGCACAACTGACTGGGTGAGCTGATCGAAGAGCCAGCAGCTGTGTAATTGCCAGGCATACACATGGCGACTGTGTAATTGGCGAGACTTTGACTTGACGATGTTTGTATTCACTATATAGTACTCATGTCTTCTCGAGGCTGACGCTGACAGCCGGAGACACAACCCGACTGTGGCAGGGAACTGGTAACTTTGGTAATGTGAAGACTAATTCAGTACAGGGTTGTAAAGTCTATGTAGATTAATGCTATATGCCCACTAGATGTATTTCTCCATCGCCTCATTGGGGGACACAGACCGTGGGTGTTATGCTGCTGTCCACTAGGAGGCGACACTAGGCAATATCTGAAAAAGAGTATTTGGCTCCTCCTCTGCAGCATACACCCCCTGGCTGGGCCCTTACCCGACCAGTTTTTGCTTAGTGTCTTAGGAGTGCAGACCTCTTTATTTTCTCTTACTTTTTTCTTTACTATTTTTTACTTTTTACATTCCCTCTCAAGAGAATTCAACATGGGAGGAGTATTACAGCCTCCATACTCTCCAGATCTATAATTCTCTGGGTGCGAGTCGATGCACCTCACGGCTGTTCCTTCATACTCCTTCTCCATCTGGCACATGGTCATGGGACCATGTCGGATTGCTCATAGGAGAGCTAGCCTCCCCGGTCTCGGGTCGAGGTTACAGGTATGTCATGGAGCCCTGTCTGCCACAGGGTCCTCCGGAGGCTGCAGGGTTAATGGCCGGAGGGTTCCGGTCACAGAAATGGAGCGTGCAGGCACTGAGAAGGCTCCCAGATGGAGCGCACAGGGACCAAGAAGGCTCCCTGATTGCCACATTCTTCCCCATGCGCCTGTATGTTCCCCTGCATTTCTCTGTCCTGTGGATGCAGAAAGAATCCTTTTGCATCCACAGCCCCCTGTGGCCGAAATCATCAAGGACCCCCTTTTGGGGTCCGTGATTCTCCCCCTCATCCCCCCGCGGTAAATGCGGCGTCTCTTTTAGACCTCCGCGCCGACATCCACTCATTTTCGGGGCCGAGAATTCCTCTAGGCCCCGGCTTCGGCCTAGCGCTGGCCGGCACGCCCCAGCAATTACGTCACAGTGCGCGTCATGCGGGAGGCGGGCCAGTGCTTTGGCGCTTCTCGCTCCCCGCGAGATTATGCGCGTATACGATCACGCCCCCATGCTTCCCCAGTGATGGTACAGCGCGGCTCGGCACCGCTGCCTTCAGGTCGCAACTAACAAGGGGGCACTGACTCACAGCACTGTTCATGAGAGAACAGTCCAGGTACACAGGAGCCCTAAAGCTAGGTCTCCTCCGGGAGCAAACTACCTGCATAATTGCCCAGTAGTCCACACCATGTCTCACATGTACCCAGGTGAAGACCACCCATGGTACGTTTACTACTGCCCTACTTCACTTCCAGCACGGCAGCACATACTCAGCAGTTGCTCCCTGCTGCTCCACACTCTCTCCCCCTCCCCTCTCACTCTGTGTATTGCATTTGCTAAGGAGTCAATGCAGACAGCAGGGGATTGGGCTGGAGTTTAGTCTATTGCCATAGACAAAACCTCTCCTACAAGGGGGGTATAGCAAGTGGAAGCTACAGTGAGGATACAGTGCCTATATAGAATGAGGCAATGTGGGTTAATCAGGTAGTCAATGAAGTAATGATATAATGTGGACAATAATGGTTTTCCATGTCTTACAAAGGATGCAGCCTTGCTTCTACTCAGGGCAATTCCTTGGTCGATCCACCGTCATCCTCTTTCCTAGACCACCCACAGTTCGTGGTTCTGGTTTGACGCCCTCAGTCCTCAACAATAAGAAAGTCGGGTTGAAGCCGAGATGCCTCTCAGTTGCCCACATGTTTCTCCTCCACACATATGGATGCTGGGTTAAAGCGCAGATTATTCTACTTGCCGTCACACTCAACCCTCGCCCCCTGCAGTTGGGGGTGCTAGGTTACAGTTTGATATTTCAAGACTACACGACTTTCTTCACGCTCTTCCTTTTGTCGCCCATGTTTGGACAGCTGCGTAGAAGCTGAGGCTTCTCAGGATTGTCCAGCCACCTTCCTCAGAACCAACAGTTGGGCCTCTGAGTGACAGCAAGGGCGCCGAGTCTCCCAGACCGCTAAGCAGTAATCATAGACCCCACAGCTGCTCTCTCTATCTCACCAAGATTCCTATCTAAGAGATCACTCTCAGGGGCATTTGTTTGACGGCCTTTACCGTTGATAGGACAACAGGGACTCGGTGTGGTTCCTTCACATTGTAGTTCCACGACTCTGGTCGTTCACTCGGCCTACTAACACAGCTGATCTTCCTGCTAAAAAACTTATACACAGCTCCTGCAAAGGAGCCAAGCGTTCACACAGAGAACGGTTCTTCCTTGGTTCTGGAGACCCTCTGGACACCAAGGACGCACGGTGTAGAAGATCGCTGCCCTCTCTCACACGGAGGATTCAAGGACGAGTCTCTGACACCTGAAGCTCCTTGCATGCTCCTCCCTCGGCTCCCTACTGTTGGGGTGCAGATTCGACGTCAAGATTCCGAGATATATCCCATACTCCTTCCTCAGCTTCCCACTGTCGGGGGCTGGGGCAAGGTTTAGAGTGCTGTATGCCTTTTCTTCTTCCTCCACTCCCACTGGTGGAGACTTTGGTCGAAGTTGGGACATCACGAGCCTGTCCGTTCTACCTCCCCAGGCTACAAAATAACAAAACGCAGGGTTGCAGGACGTGGAACAAAAGGCCAGCGGCCACTCGCCACACCTGTCATAGCAACGTGAGTCGAGAAAACATCTGCAAGTACTATGCAGGGCCCGACCTGAAGCGGGACCTACCAGTCTCCTTAATTGCACGGACCTAACATTGGTCGCATGAACCGCAGGTGGGCCGTCCAGTACATGGCATGGCCGGAAGTACGGTCCCCCGTTCCTCCTCACAATGAAGTTCCCTCAACGCTGCACAGCGCAACTGGGTCGCTCTCCCCCTCAGCACACCGCCCTACGCAGGCGAGGCCTTGTCCCAGATCTACTAAATCCAGCATGAACGTCTGTAGCAGTGGAACATCTCGTTCATGCAGCAAACATTGTACGGCCGTAATGGCTGCAAACGCTTTACCTTCAGGATGGGCGCTTGGCCTATACTAGTAAGGCAGAGACTGTCTCTACGGAATCTAAGCGCTGCGGAATATGTTGGCGCTATACAATAAAGTATTATTATTATTATTATTAATCCCCCATGATGCTTCGGGATAAAGGAGCTTCCGCCTATACTAGTAAGGCAGAGACTGTCACTTCACGGAATCCTACCAGTCGCGTGCCGTTGAAATTTGTCTAGGCAGCTATCACAAATCAACAGAACTATCCTGCTTATGTACCTTATTAGTCACGTGCGAGACTACCACGTCATGATGCTTCCCGGGTACTTGAGAAGGCCCGCTAACTAACAGGCTCTTTAACGTTTCAATGACTCTGTCCATTCTTCGTTGACAGCTCACAGCGATCACGTCATGTCCTAGCCGTGCTTTGACCGTTTGCACCCTTACTAAGACTGCCTCAAGATCCTACCGGCTAGGTCCCAAACTCCCTGGCTAGCCGTTGTCACGCTGCCTGACTAACGTCTATTCCCCTCGTGGACAAGGTCTAGCCCAACAACGTTGTTCACCCTGATCGCATCTCAAGTGCGTACTAAGGGCGGACCTTAGGTTATCCGCAAACTACCGCGAAACCGTTATACCTCCTCCTGCCACGATGGTTACAGTCAAGGGGACGGTTCCTATGCGTTCCGATCTCCCCTGACGACGGCTTGCCACAGCTAAAGTCCTGGGCGACGGTTCCTATGCGTTCCGATCTCCCCTGTGGACGGTTTGCCACAGATGAAGTCCTGGGCGACGGTCCCTTTGCGTTCCGATCTCCCCTATGGACAGCTTGCCACGGATGAAGTCCTGGGCGACGGTTCCTATGCGTTCCGATCTCCCCTATGGACGGCTTGCCACAGCTGAAGTCCTGGGCGACGGTTCCTATGCGTTCCGATCTCCCCTATGGACGGTTTGCCACAGATGCTCAGCATCGATCCCCTCACAGTGGATGTCTGAACTTGCTGCGGATGGCATAGCTCAGGGCCAATTTTTCAGTCTCTCCAGCCGCCTCCGGCTCCTGGATTGCAGCATACTCATGGCCATTGCAACAGCTGAATCAAGGCCACAGGATCACTGGCACAGTTCCTGATACTACTGCAGTCTCCCCAGCCACCCATGGCCCCTGGGTTGTAGCGCGCTAACGATCGCCGAACCAGCTGGATCACATCAGGATCACAATGTACAGCTCTGCCACCCGGGGAAAAAAGCAGGATATCGGCACACCACTCGGGACCAGCTGATACTCCATGCGCCCGCCTTAATCTAGGTAGAGAACCCCTTCGTTCCAGATCGCTTGAAGAGCTACCCACTGGAGTTACGATATCTAGTTTGAAGACGATATCCTGTCCACACACTGTTCAGGTCGCAAGAAGTCCCGGCACCCTACTAATCATCAGTCATAGTGCCTCACGCCTATGTTTTTTTCCGGGCTACTGACGGATCATCAGTCCCATTTGACGAAGCTGAATACATTTTAGTTGTCGCATGTTAATCACCGGGAAGGCAACTTCAATAGTCGTGTGGTACACGGGGCAGAACATTTCCCCAGCGGGACAGTTTTTTATCCTGTCTGGCTATCATTGGTCAGAGTTTTTTCTACCATGCCTCATGGCTTCCTCAAGATCTCTAGACTGAGGACGGTTAGGATAATCCGCTTCTGAATACAGTTCTTTTTCCCTTGCATATTTCTATCTGCATACCCTACACGGAAGCACGCACAATCACATCCAACGGAGTGCCGTCTTTCCTTCTGGCCCTCTTTCGACACAGACGGTCCAGGGGTTCGACCTGCTTCAACGTGTCGCTGACAGCAGATGTCACCGTGTACTCTGTCTAGGTTTACTGTTCATGGTTCATTTACTGCTAGAAGCTCGATGTCTTGTCCTCGCCGGCAGAGCCCTAGGTTCGGGGGGGTCTTGTCCCTCACATTCAGTGGATTTGGGCATCCATCACAGCATGGATGTGTGCGTATGTATATGTTTGAATATATATATTTATTTAAAAGGCCTGTTTTCTCACTTGCATGGTTTTCCACGCATGGTGGCCCTCCTTTCTGGGTATGGCCCTTGGTCTTTGCCACCCATACCGGTTCGCTCATAGGTTTTTTTTTTAGGTGTTTTTTGTCACTCTGGCTCTGTTACCAGAGACCTGAGTTTTTCTCAGCTGCCATCGCAGTATACACCTTAGATGCTGGCTCGACATCCTCTTTCGTTTCCGGCCTCGGTTATTCCCTTTTTTATTTCAAAACTCTTGTCTGGCTCCCTCAAGACGTTCCATATGCTGTTTCCCAGAACTACGTGTCTTTTCTGGAGACACTTCCATTGCCGGATCATACTGTTCGGCCGGGGCGTTCCCTAATTGCGGTTTTTTCCTCATCCTTAATGGGTGCTTCGACCAACGTGGTCACCCTTATGAGGGGGGTCTTTTCCTCCCTCCTGGAGGACCCTTCCCCGGTTTTTTCTTACCATTCCTGTGCCCGCACCAGGGCATTGAGTGATGTTATGTACGCTCAGTCTCTCGGTCGCACCTTTTGTTCCTGCATGGACAGTACCACACATGCAAGAGGCCGGACTCTCTAGGCCCCTTTTTTCTTCTGAATGCTAACAAATGGCTAGGCCAGGTACCCAAGGTTACCGGTCTGCTGCAGTAGAACTGCTGGCTAGCAATGGTATCATTTTCGGTCATTGCTTACCGAGACTCTCTACTCCTACGGAAGGAGTATCCTGAATCATCGGCGCCAGGTTTAAGCACAACTAGGTGTGCTCGACAGCCATCTGACTTTGTCATTGTTTTGGTAAACATTATAGCGACTATACTCAAGTGTTAACAAACACAAATCCAGGTGTACGTATCCCCCAGGCGGCAGTACTCCACCTCGGTAGTGCGCCTTTTATAAGAGTTTATGACATTATTCTCTACCCACCCAGGGACTGCTTTAGGACGTCCCACGGTCTGTGTCCCCCAATGAGGCGAAGGAGAAAAGAGATTTTTGTGTACTCACCGTAAAATCCTTTTCTCTTAGCCTCTAATTGGGGGACACAGCTCCCACCTTGTTGTCCGTATCGGGCTTTGTTGGTATTGTTTCTTTTTTAAATGCCTTGCTGTATACATGCCTTTTCTTTAGGCTCTACATTCGTTGAGCTTTCTGTTCAGCTCTACGGTCCTTAGGCGTCATATATGGTCGCCCTCTTCTGACCTACTTCTGGTCACTTTCTTCTTCTCCTACTGCTTTAGCGCAAAACTGGTCGGGTAAGGGCCCAGCCAGGGGGTGTATGCTGCAGAGGAGGAGCC
The DNA here is from genome assembly GCA_033576535.1 of Allobates femoralis. Lineage (NCBI taxonomy): Eukaryota > Metazoa > Chordata > Amphibia > Anura > Aromobatidae > Allobates > Allobates femoralis. The sequence continues at coordinate 102,042,992 of JARQOC010000002.1, read as the reverse complement.
AAATACTCTTTTTCAGATATTGCCTAGTGTCGCCTCCTAGTGGACAGCAGCATAACACCCACGGTCTGTGTCCCCCAATTAGAGGCTAAGAGAAAAGGATTTTACGGTGAGTACACAAAAATCTCCTTTTTTTTCTCCTTCGCCTTATTGGGGGGACAGGACCGTGGGTGTTATGCTGCTGTCCACTAGGAGGCGACACTAAGCAAGATCTGCAAAAGATGTACAGTGGCTCCTCTACTGCAGTATACACCCCTGGAGCAGGCACTGCCTCACCAATTTTTGCTTAGTGTTGTTAGGAGGCAAACATCCTTTTTATTGTTTTAATTTTTTTCATGATTCTTCTCTAATCTTACTGAAATTTTTCTCACAAAGAGGATTTGAAGTGACGGGCCTTTGAAAACTACGTCGCATCCGAAGTGCCTTGAGGCCCCTGGCATACTCCTTCCTCTTCTCCCACAGTTGGGGTGCTGGGTCGAAGTTGAGATACACTGACACATGCCATACTCCTTCCTCTCTAAAAAAAAAAAAAAATTAAACAAAGGAGACAGAGGGGCGCAAACTGTGCCTTATCACTTGAGACAAGTTAAGGTGGCCTCACAGGAAACTCGCTCACCTGGTCAGGTTGTGATCACCCACAACCGGCTTGTACGCCTGAGTTACAGCTGCTGTAGGACCCACACCGCCACGTGCATGTATTGGGGAATATAACCCTGAGGAAGGTGCAAGGCTTGCACTGAAACACGTTGGTGAGAGGTCGAATAAAGGAGCAGCCCATTCAAGAATTGTCTTCCTTCGCATCATTTTGGGCAGCAGCGTGGACCAGAGACACCTCTCCTGTTTGGTTTTCTGATATTCCTTCCTTGGCTCCCCACAGTTGGGGACTCGGGTTGAGGTTGAGACGTACCAAGACTGTCAGACTACCCTCCCCAGACCCTCTCAACAGAGACTCTGGGTTGCAGAATCAAGTCTTATCGCAGCCAGAAGACTCGAGCCTACAGCTGCCCTCTCCAATACACCCAATATGGGATCTTGGGTCTAGACACCATATGCAGGTACCCTCCATGCAGCTCCGTCCAGCACCAGGTTTCCTTTCAGGGTTCCCCTCTGCGCTGCTCCTACAAGGTACTTCATGGCCTGGGGCATAGGGATCCAGTGGAAGTTCCGGACCTCCGCTCCCCCACTATTCCCGGGGCCGCAATTAACGCTAGGCCCCGGCTTCAGGCTTAGCATGGAAAGAGACGCCTAACTCTGCGTCAAATGACGCTGGGCCGCATCACAAAGAGGGACGGGAGATTCCTCTTGACGCTTCTCGCCTATCGTGAAATGTCCTTGCGCGCCCATTACAGTGGTCCCGCCCCCTTCTTCTCCTCCCGGCGGCACCATTGCATAAGTTTAATGCACTCTCTGCGTCATTGCTGAGGCCCACGCCGCGACTGTGGGACCGCTATATGCTACAGCCACAGGAGCACCGGAGGGCACAGTTGGACACAGCAGACTTGCTGGGTGGCTGTCTCTCTGCTGGCAGACACAAGGAAAGCCAGCAGTGATATACTCTCTCCTGCTGCAGCTTCTCCTCCTCCCTCTGTACACCATACAAGGAGCAGTATAGACACAAAAGCAGCATTGCCTGAGATCTTAACCATCTCAGGTTCAAGAAGCAAAACAGCTGCTAAGGTCTTTATCGCTTGCCATGCCTCTTGCACAGCATGCAGAGCCACTCTGCCTAGCGTATGTACTACACCACACACTGCAAGGATTGTATTCCTACCACTGTGCATTGATGTCGTACCTGCCAGTACACCTACTACTATACCTGAATAGGCAGTCATTATGTCTCAATCTATGTCACAGTCTATAGAAAAATAGTCCTCTACTCTACTCCTGGCCTTGCAGAGTCATTCCACACTGTGCACCACTGCCCAGTTTTCATAATTGCACCGATGTCTGATGGATTTTACGATCCAATCCCAGACCCGGAACTAGATGCATCTCTAGAACTACACTCCACCAGACACCGTGGCTATGGTTGAGGACCTAATCATGTCTTTTAACCAAGTATCTGAGATAACAACCCTCCTTGTAAAACTCTATATCCTAAGATATACTTCAAAGAGCTAAACGTCCGCACAAATACTTTGCAGATCACCCTCAGTTTCAAGAGATACTTCAAAAACATCGCTCCCATCCAGACAACAAACTCGGTAACTGCAAGGCGTTGGAAACTAGTTACCCCCTTTTTAACTGCAGTAACCCAGGACTGGGTGATCCCCCGCAAGTAGATCCCTCTATGTCTCGCTTAGCCGCAAAGACACTGCTCTCCCTACCTGATAGTTCTTCCATTAAGAATGCAACAGACCATCAGGTGGAGCAAATGGCATGATCAGTGTTTGAAGCGATTGGTTCGTCTTTAACACCCTCCTTCACTTCTGTCTGGGTGGCTAAGCCTATCAGGACTTGGGCAAGTAATCTGCATACCTCCCTACGCAATAGAGACGCTGACCTGGACCTCATAGATCTGGCGGCGCAAAATTCTGTTACTGGGGAATATCCACTTCACGCCACCCTACATACAACTAATTGCACAGCAGTGGCGGAAGAGCACTTCTCTCCCCCAATGCAAACCGAAGCGCCTCTTTATTCGCCGCCAACAAACACGGTTTCAATCCTTACGGAACTCATTTGGCTGGTCGATGTCCAGGCCGACACGGGCTACCAATCGTTCACCATGCAGGGAACGAACGCAGACTGGCAATCCCATTCTTTCCAATCTAAACCTAAGAGATCTAGAGCCCATAGGTTCTCACCCTAATGACTTTTCAACCCAGGAAGGCACCTTGCAAGTAGGTGGACGACTCTCCCGCCATCATGATGTCTGGCTAGCTGTTAGACGACAGGTGGGTCAGAGAGCTGGTGTTTCCCGATTACAGTATAGAATTTCTTTCCCGACCACCCAACCGGTTCTTCCCGTCCGTCCCCCCAAAAACTGCCAGCCAAAGCTCGCGCTTTTTATCAGGCCGTCGATTCTCTTCCACAAAGAGGAGTCATTGTCCCTCACCCACAAGACGAATGCTTCCAAGGCTTCTATTCGAACCTGTTTGTAGTTCCCACAAAGGGAGGGTCAGTCTGGCCTATCCTAGACTTGAAACATCTAAACAAATTCATTTGGGTTTGTCATTTCCGCATAGTCTCCCGCTAGAGAATTTCATCCATGGAGGAAGGAGAATTCCTCACTTCTATAGATGTTCAAGATGCGTACTTACACATCCCAATATCTCAGGCGCTTCAAAGATTCCTGCAGTTTGCAATCAACCAGATTCACTATTAGTTTGTGTCTTTCCCTTTCGGACTAGCCACAGCCCCCAGGGTATTCACCAAGGTCATGGCGGTAGTCAGGACCATACTCCACTCAAGAGGAGTAGTCCTACTTCCATACTTGGACGACTTACTTATCAAAGCTCCTTCTTTCACGGACTGGGAACAGTGTGTCCTAATCACAGTGGACACTTTACGTCGTTTAGGCTGGTTGGTCAATCTACCAAAGTCATCACCAGTCCTGAGACAGATTCTGACCGTCCTGGGGACTTGTTTCAATTCTCCCGCGGATTGGTACTTCTTTCGCAAGACAGATCACAGACACTCCGCCATGAAGTTTGAATCCTCCTTCGCCCAACGCCTCACTCTCTCCGGCTTGCCATGAGAGTACTAGGCAGGATTGTAGCGGCAATGGAAGCGGTTCCCATTGCACAATTGCACCTCAGATCTCTCCAACTGGCTCTGCTTTACATCCTAGGACAAGAGCCTCTTCTCCTTGGACAGGATGTTCCGCCTCTTACCTTCAACCAAACGTTCTCTTCATAGGTGGCTCCGATCGTCCTCTCTCTCACAGGGGAGAGCCTTCCTTCCAGGTCATTGAAAAGTTCTGGCCACCAATGCAATCCTAACAGGATGGGGTGCGGTGTACTGTCACCCTACAGCTCAGGGAAAATGGTCCCAAATGGAGTCCACCATGCCCATCAATCTTGTAGAAATTCAGGCCATTCTTCTAGCGCTTCATGCATTTCATCAGCTTCTCATAGAGTGTCACATCAGGATACAGTCGGACAATGCCACGGCAATGGCATCTGTCGTTCACCAAGGAGTGACTCGCAGCAAACAAGCCATGCGAGAAGTAGAACCCATTCTACGTTGGGTAGAGTCAACCGGATAACTGCTATCAGTGGTGCACATCCTGGGAGTGGACAATTGGGAAGCGGACTTCCCAGCCGTCAGGGCATAGATTCAGCACAGTGGTCCCTACATCCGGACGTCTTTCAACAAATATGCCAGCGGTAGGGGACTCCAGATGTAGACCTCATGGCGTCACGCCTCAATGCCAAAGTCCCCAACTTCAGGGCTTGGTCTCACGACCCGCAATCACTAGGAACAGATGCCCTAGTCCAATCCTGGACGCAATTATCCCCTACATCTTCCCCCTCCCTCTACTTCTTATTTCCAGAGGGTGCGGAAGACCAAACTGGAGGGCATACCAGTCATTCTGGTGGCCCCAGACTGGCCCTGGCGCAACTAGTATGCCAACCTAGTTCAACTCGCCGCCGACGCTCCTTGACGACTTCCAGATTGTCCAGACCTTCTTTTTCAGGGCCCCTTTTTACCATCAGAATTCGAGGATCCTGAATTTAACAGTGTGGTCCTTGAGACCTGGATTTTGACCCAAGCTGGTTTTTCCCCAGATGTAATCAAACCCATGATCAAGGCGAGAAAATCTGCTTCCGCTTGGAGTTAATACCGCACATGGAAGACCTGCTATACCTGGTGTAAGGCTCGAGCGGTGATTTCTTCCTTCTGGTCATCAGTAGGACCTGTGAGTGTCGTCCAGAGCCTGCGCACCATTTGACAGTCTGAGTCACATGGGCAGGTCCTAGAAGGACGATACAGCTTTTCGCTGGTGCACGAAGATAGAATCACCTGCGATCGCCGGGGATGATGAGTATTGCAACTTTGTTGTTTTGGAAATCGCTGTAAAAAAAAAAAAGCACCACAAACGGACTGTGGGAATACCATTCTGTATGTGATGCTTTTTTTTTTGGGGGGGGGGGGGAAGTGGGGAGGTTAGAATGGAGTCTATGGGGAAAACACAGCTCAAAAAAGGGCATGTTAATTGACAGGGACTTTTATAAACGCAGGCGATTTCTGCAGTACAAACGCACATGTGGACACAGCTTTTCGTAAATCACATTATTTCATAATAATGCTGTGGGTGATGGGTTTTTGCTGCAGGAACGCAGCAAAAAAATGCACAAATGCACAGTGGGCACATAACCTTAGTCTCGATCTCCATCATGATAGAACTACACCCGACTAATGTGGGCACTGAGGCCATGTATCTGTGCGTCCAGCCTATAGCACCATAGACACCACACAAGCACAGGGCAAATATCTCCGATAAGACCACATCTTTATTAATACATCTACAATGAAATGCTCCGAAGATATTAGTGTCATCTGGATGGGAAAACACCTGGGTAACATGTTAGTCCCTGTAGTTTCAATGTCTAGTACAAGATGCTGGTTTGTAACCACAAGGGCATAAAAACAAATATTTGCTGCCATCAGGGAGCAACAATATAGAAAAGTGAGAGATTAAGGATATAAGGCTCTAATTGATCGCACCACAAACCTGCGGGGTCTCAAACTAGGCGTCATAGGAGCTGTTGTGTAATTCGCCGCTGGTCAGTGAATGGAGTCGTGCAGTGTGGCTCCCATGAAAGGGTTAATATGTTGCCTCTGGACAGGCCCGAAAAGATTTTATAAGAACTTTCCTCTATTAAATGGATTTGTCAGCAGAGATTTTATCTTCCCAGTGGCCTCAGACTTAATAAAAAATAAAAAGTGCTGCTCACCCTCACCAGAGTCCTGCAGCTTCCTCTCCATTTCTTATCCAGACCCCGTAGGTTCCTGTGTGCTGATCTGAGTCCTGGACAGGTAGCTAAGCAAAACTGTATAACGCTAGTAATTAATGTCACCCAGCTCTGAAAAACATGCTTCTTTGTTTCCATATCATGTAGATATCATAGAAATGGACTCCAAGCGGATTCCTCGTGATAAGCTGGCGTGTATCACCGGGTGCAGTAAACAGATCTTTAATGCAATCAGGACCACAAAAAATGAACCCGCGTCTGCCGACGACTTCCTCCCCACATTGATCTACATCGTTCTTCAGGCAAATCCTCCGCGGCTGCAGTCCAACATCCAGTACATCACGAGATTCTGTAATCCCAGCCGGCTGATGACCGGGGAGGATGGCTACTACTTCACTAACCTGGTGAGTGGCTGATACGAGTTGCTAAATTGGATCTGTCTGTCTATTGAGATTCCACATTTGTATTTGATCAGTGTATAGCGTGTATATTTGTTAACCATATATTTAATTGCTAATACCACAGTACCCACTCCTCATATCTCTGTCCCCTTTACAGTGTTGTGCCATAGCCTTCATTGAGAAGCTGGATGCCCAGTCTCTAAACCTAAGCGAGGAAGAGTTCAGCAGGTACATGTCTGGTCAGGCTTCCCCAAAAAAACAAGACGCTGACATCTGGGAGGCAGACACATGTCCAGGAGTGAAACAGATGCACAGGAACCTAGATCTGCTCTCCCAGCTGTCGGAGAGACAGGAGCGCATTGTGACAGAAGCCAAGAAGTTAGAGAAGGACTTGATTGATTGGACGGAAGACGTGACCCGTGAAGTCCAGGATATTGTCGAAAAATACCCATTAAAAATAAACAGCCAGGCCCTGGCCTCTATTGATTCTGAGAACGTGGAAGACGACCGGCTGCCTCCTCCACTGCAGCCACAGGTCTACGCAGGATAATCACCACTACAAGAGCCTCTTTTTTTCCCTTTGGCTTATGGAGCACCACTAAGTCAGTCCATTAAGGATCTGAAAGGTCAGATTATTGAATGAAGTTCTTACGGTGACCCAAGCGTTGCTCAGACTTGCCATTGAAGCTATTTATTATTATGAGCAATCTTGTGTTTCTTGTATTTTTCACAAGGACGGAGCCACCAACTACTAAATTGTCATGTTAAACCTAAATAGACACCGTCCTCTCTCTACCTTGGTTGGTAATGTCTTGTGAGTTTCGCTGCAGTCTCCTCTGTGCTGGGAACTATGTTATTGTATTGTCCTCTGATCATCTGCCCAAACCTCTCTTGTTCTGAGATCCACTTCCCTCTTCACCCGATTTTCCAGTGCTCCATGATGGAGATGTTTATTTACAACCTTTTACTAACTCAGGAATCGATCATCACCAACACACTAATTTCTCAGTAGTTCATACACCCTAATCCCACATGAAGGACAGTAATGAAGCCTGGTCATATGCCACGACCTCTCATGTTTTCCCCCATATAGAGAATATTATGATTGCTTACACTAATTACTGTGGGAGAATAGAAATTTTGGTGCAAGTTTTAAAAGAAACTTAGTAAGTAAAAAAACCAAACAAACTCGTAAGGTACAGATTTCCCCTCTACATAAATCAGAATGGTCATCCTTGCAGTGACTGTGCATAGTGCTACCTTCACCCTGTAATTGGGCAGCTCTAATGCAATGCAGCATGGCCCCCCCCCCCCCCCCCCCCCCCCCCCGCTCAATGCCATCCTGCCGCTTACATGTCCCCCTTTTCATTGCCCCATTACAATCATATGCCATGTAATATGTTTTGCAGCAGGAATTACAGGATTTAAAGCTAAGTTACTTTGCACAGACAGATGTAGGCGTTATACAAGCAAACCTCAAAGTATTGGAAAGAAAGAAAATGTTTTAAACATTTTTGTGCTTATAGTTTTACAAAGAGTAGGTGTGGTATAACCAGTCACTAGGACGGCTAATCTTAGAAAGCAGGCTGTTTACTGCGAGATTAGCCCAAGAGTGCAGCATAATGCCTAATACTTGGTACCCAGACCCCCGTCATTTCAACTCTGAGCCCTTTAGCCCCCGCTATATGACGTGATATCTGCAGCCAATCAGCGGCTGATGATCAGCTGCAGACTTCACTCTTGTAAGGCTGTGCTCACACAGGGGTTATTTTCTGCAGCAAAACCTCATCTCTTGCCATTGTAATTTTTTTGCTGCATTTTTGCCACAAAAGTTGTGTGTTTTTTTCACTCTTCATTGCTTTCAATAGTGAAAAAAAGTAGAAAAAATGCTGAATGAGTCAACATACTGCTGTTTTAAAAACACAGCAAAAAACTAGCTGTATGCCTCTTCCGTCAGGAAAAAAAAAACGTGGGTGTGTGTGAGTGCATGAGATTTCTGGAATCTCATAGGTTTTACTGGTAATGAAAAAGGCTGTTTTATTGTTAGCATGGATTTGCATAAAACCAATGAAAAAAAGTGCAAAAAAATGCAGCAAAAACTCAGTGTGAACATGAACGAAGAAACACTGTTGCACTGCTTGCACAAAACTGAAGGCTGCAGGTCCTCCGCAGCCACTGATTAGCTGCAGTGGTTAGGTGACCAATAGAGGACATAGAGCCTTCGAGAGCTAGAGGCAATCCTCAGCAGCCACTGATTGGCTGCAGTGATTAGGTGAACGCTCAATCAGAGCACGATGGCTCATGAGTGCAAGAGCTCCTCCAGCGGCCCCTGATTGGCTGCAGTGATTAGGTGACCATAAGAGGACACGCCTCAGAGCGGAGCTCCTCAGCTGCCACTGATTGGCTGCAGTGATTAGGTGACCAATAGAGGACATGGCTCAGAGCAGAGCTCCTCAGTGGCCACTGATTGGCTGCAGCGATTAGGTGACCAATGAAGGACACTGCTCAGAGCAGAGCTCCTCAGTGGCCACTGATTGGCTGCAGCGATTAGGTGACCAATGAAGGACACTGCTCAGAGCAGAGCTCCTCAGTGGCCACTGATTGGCTGCAGTGATAGGTGACCAATGGAGGACACAGGGCTCAGATGGAGGCTATTAATAAGCAGTTATCCAGTAGTAGATGAACTCTTCAAGTTTAATTTTCCTTTGTCTTTGTGGGTTTTACCCAGAGACCAGGAGCCCACCCAATGTTTTACCTAGGAAGTCCCCACTAATTGTGAGGTCCATGGGTGTCTTTTGCAGGCTTATTACTTCCTACGTATACTACCCGGGCTTGACAATTAGTTCCTGGGACCTAAGCAAATATATATGCATGAGCGGCTAGCAAGAAGACACCAGTGGATTTTCCTGCAAGCACTCTCAAGAGTAAGATGGGTACCTCTGCTTCAGGCAGAAAGTTGGATATTGTGACTCAGGGTGTTCACACAACGGCTGTTTCATGCAGGTCCGATTTATAACCGGCTTGAAAAAGAAGCCTAAAAACGCTCAAAAGTTTAAACATATGCACTGCCATGTCAAAACCACTTGCTGTGCACATGTTCAGCCTTATGAATGTCTCTTAACTCCTTTAGGCTGGTTTCACAGTACCAATTTTTTTCATATCAGGCAAGATCAGGTTTTTGCTGAAAAACCTGACCCTTTCAGGATCCAATTTTTTGCTCATTTTCTTTAATGTTCCTGTTGCTTCAGGTTGCTACTTGACACCATTAAAGTGAATATGCAAAAAAAAAAAAAATGGATCCTAAAAGGATGAGGTTTTTGCTGAAAAACTGAACTTTGCTGGTTTGAAAATAATTGGTAGTGTGAAACCAGTGTTAGGTCTCCATAGAGGCAAAGCAGGTAAAAGAAAGTGACAGGAACCATTGAAGAGTCTTCCACTTGTAAGACATTACGAACAAATTAAAAAAGTCTATGGTGAGCCCCAAAAGACAGAAGACGCCTGGTGTCTATTGTAGTATTTTAAAACTTCGCCGTTTCCTGACGCAGGTTCTGATTTAAAAAAAACAACTTGTTGGGTTGGCCTGAGGTTAATAGGTATCGTGCACTTTTCCTAATAGAAGGCTTTCCTTTCATTGAAAACTCCGATACTTTGATGCCCTGTGGCACATTGCTATTGCTGGCAGCTGAACTATCCTGGTGCCAATGTCAGTCTATGGAGCATGTGACAGCTGGATTATATTCCTCTCCCTGTTCATTTCTCTGACGTCATCTGTGTTTGTTTTGCTGAAGGAATATCAGACATAGGAATGAACTGGATTCAGCTTGGCCTTTATCTATTAAAAATCAGCCATGCTACAGTCTTAAAGCCTCAGTGGCTCAGAACTACGGTAGATAATGGCCACAGATCTGGTACTAATACTAAATATGAAGGCTCCCCTTGAATGAGCCTTCATTTATATATTACAGAATATAATATATACTTTGCTTATATATATACCGTATATACATACACTTTGTTTGTAACATTAAATCTGAGAGATGGGTCCAGTGATGAAGGGCGGGTGCTGGGAAATGAGCTTGCTTTTGCCGCTCTCTCGGATTGGATTCTGTCAATGGAGAAAGGACAAACCCAGCGATTGCGACAAACGCTCTTCTCTCCACTGACAGAATGAAGAGCTGTAGAGAACCAAGTCTCTGGTTGTGGGGAGATTCACTTTCCCCCGATCTGCTCCATCCCATTGGCCAAAACACTTCCAGAGGGATCTGGCTAAGGCTTTGAGCGCACACTGCAGATTTGATGCGTTTTTTAATGCAGATTTTGTTGTTTTGCATGCCTATCCTGAATCCAACAGTCTGAGAATCATGAAGTGTTGTGCATGTTGCTTATTTTTTCCTTGCAGTTTTGGTGCAGGAAAAATCTACAGCATGTCAATTCTTGGTGCATATTTCCCTGGCCTCGCAGGGTGTGCGGGAGACATATTTCTGTGATGTCCTCTAAGGTACGATCTGCTGTTCCCATGACCCAAGCACTGAGGCTGGGAGAGGAGCTGCAGTAATTAGATCGGTCAGACACAACATTCTTATGATTGCTCAAAGGGTTATTCCCAACATTAAATTATTATGACCTGTATAAAAGAAAGGTGACAGTTCACAGATTGCCGAGTCCCCTGTCGCTCCCTAGAATGGGCTTGTAAAATGCCCTATTAGAATGAGGCAGGCACAGTATATACACACTGTCCTCCATTCATTGTCTGAGACAACCAAGTATGGACTGCAGTTCTCCCTGGCCGTCCCATAGTGAATGAAAGGAGCAGTAATGATGGCGAATGCTTCTTTCCCACAGGGTATTTCAGACAGAGCCTTGTTCTAAAAATTGGTCTGGGTCCCATCAGTCAGGCCTCCACCAATGCATAAACTTTTGGTGAGCTACTTTATAAAGGTAACCAGTCATAATGATTTACATATGGGATAGCTGTGGTATAGTGCTGTGGCTGTGCAGGGACTTGTCCACTAATAAAAGTTATAATTTTTTGTGTGCAGATCCTCATGTGCTGGTCATAAGAAATATAGCACTGAAGCCATATACAAATTAAAGGGAACCTGTCAGGTGGTTTATGCCCCTCCAGCTATCACTGTCTGTAGCTGCAGCTTTATAATACTAGTCTAATCATCCCTGTCTGAGCTCATAGTGTAATGTGAAAGGTGAAAAAAAAGCATTTATACACTTACATTTCAGTCCCCACCTTGGAGGGGGGGACTGTCTGGCAGGATAATAGTTAACTCACTTTTAACTTGGATAGCTAAAGGACCTGTGTGATGTAACGATCATGTGACCATAGTAGGCGGAGCTAAGTCAGCAAACGTATTATGTTCTGAGAACTTAGCTCCGCCTATTGTAGTCACATGGCTGTGACATCACATCAGGTCTCCCAATATGTTCTAGCACAAGGCTGAAATGTTAACTATTAACCTGCCAAAAAGTCCCCGTCCTCCAAGCTGGAGACTGACTGCCTCATTACATAAGGAAATACAAGTGTATAAAGGCTTTTTCTTTCACCTTTCACATTACTTGAGCTCAGACAGGGATGATTAGAATAGGATTATGAAGCTGCAGGTACGGACAATGATAGCTGGGGAGGCATAAACCAACTGACAGGTTCCCTTTAAGCTGGAGGTGCACTTGGGGCGTGTCAAAGACTGCTTCATTCAACTGCATTGACTCACCCTAGTGCACTTCAGCCTGAGTTTAATATTGTATTTATGCTAGATGTCTCCAGACTTAATGATCAGATCCCTACAATACAGCATAATTTTTCATGTTTAGAAATGGCACCTACACAGCCATACCATTATAGATATCTGTTAAGACCCTATTACACAGGCCAAATGAGTTGGTGAGAATGCTTGTAAGGGCAGACACACACTATATGAGATGCATGCGAGTATCTCGCATGACTTGCCCAATTTGGCTGCCAGCCCCTCTGGATGGGAGCGTGGAGCTGCATAAAAACATAATCTGCTCCATAGTCCCATTCAGAGAGGCAGGGGTTAGGACGGATGATCATGCGAGATGCATGCGAGACACTCGCATGCAGCTCGCATAAATGTGTCTCTGCCCTTAGGCTGTGTTCTAACGTTGCCGTGCCTATCTATGAATGAGGTAATGCTTCAATGGTACTTGCTGCCACAAATTAGTGCAGGAGTTTGCAATAAGTATGGCTGCAGGCTATGTGTGGCAGGTGCACCGTGCAGCCCCAGCCAAGATATGGCCGTGATCAGCCTCGTCAGCTCATTCATCCATGCAGCCTAAAAGATCATCATTGTCTGCAGCACATTTACTGTGTACAACACAGCGTGTGCAGATATCATTATGCAGCCTGTATGTGGTCTGAAAGACTTCATTAATAATTAATCAGTCATCACCGTACAGTTTGGGTTGGTCCATGTTAAAGGGCCTTTAAATGAGCACAAATCAAGATGACCCTTGCTCCCCACATTAAAGCCTGACCTTAGGTACTGCAGAACATTACATTTAGCATCGCACCATCTGGTTTATCATCATACATATCTATTGTGTTATTTAATGCACCAAATATCACACTCCCTGTGTGCTGCTATCATGTTTATTAGGTTGTAGTAATCCTATGAGAATGCTATGAGGAATTGGCTGTAGAAATTGTACAAATGTAAATATAAGAAATTGTATGTTACCAAGCTGCTCGGGCCCTGGTACCTTTCTGTGTGTTAGCCAAGTAAGCAATATAACTTGTAAACAAGAACTGATTGGTGGCATGCTGGAAAGTCGATGTCAGACCCTCAATAAATGAAGAAGGCTGAATTTGTTGTGTTCTTCATATTTCTCAAGTTATTTAAATTAGTTTAAACTGAACCTGTCAAAATGTATTTCCCATATAAAGTGCGGCCACCACCAGTAAGGCCCTATATACAGCATTGTAGACTGTTGTATACAAGTCCCCAGGCCGATCTGTATAATGCAAAAAATAACTTTTATTATACTTGCCTACGAGGTGCTCCGATCCAATAGATGTCGCTGGTCTTGATCCAGTATCTAGAGTGTTCAGCAGGTCTCCATGGAGTTCGGCCTCCACATCCTGGCCGAGTGCACGCAATAGTTACTTTCCAGGAGAGGAGTTAATACAAAATGTACCACCCTCCGCTCTACAGAGCATTGATTTCTATTCAACAGCTGGCTCCCTTTTCTGGATGTGTTGCAGCAAAACTTGTATTGACCTTTATAATTCTACTAATACCAAAGCTCTGCTGATCACCAGAGCTGTCACTCAAGGAGGAGAGCCGCCCTGCCGGAAACAATGTAAGGAGACTGCAGAGCTGTGAGCTGCTCAGGAGACAATCTGAGAATACCCCTTTTAAGGCCAGATTGGCATTTGCTGGTACAATTGGTAAAATATAAAGAAAACACTGATAAGTCTTCTGGCATTGGTATTGGCTCTTCATTCGGACTGAAAATCTTCATCCTAGTCTGCTTGTATGAGCCTAGAGAAGAACCGAGCTCCTGTATGAGCGTGCACACAGACCAGAATACATTCAATAGAAAGCAGAGGCTCAAAGTGGAAAAACATCCAGGGATTTGCGTTTCTAGTCCCCTGATTGTTGCAGTGTAGCAGTGATTCTAAAGAGGGCAGGCACTACTTCCGCGTTGGTACAGACCCGGTATGACATGCACAGGATCCGAAGGAGCGATCGAAAGTGGCTAAGACATTGTTTAACTCATGCCTAACTTTTTTGTTTGTTTTTATTTTACACTGTCTAACCAACCCCCCCCCCCCCCCTTTAACACTAGAAGTCCCAGAAATTTCGAGCTTCCCCCTGAAGTCCCGAAAGAGGGTCAAATGACCCTTAGTCCAAACCGACAACTCTGATGGCTCCAATTAGCGTCCTATCATTTGTAAATGTGGCCTAAAATCCTTCAGGTCATTCGACCAGTCTCTGGGTTCCAAAGGTAGAAATATTCAATGACCCCTCTCTGGGACTTCTAGTGTTAAAGACGTTTTCCAGGACTGACATATTGTTGACCTGTTTTTAGGAATCGCTCACTAATGTCAGATCAATGGTAAGGGGCTATTACACGCTACGGTATCATTAATGATATCGTTTGTACGTCATGTTTTTTTGGGTGGATAAAATGACGTGGTAACGTTGCGTGTGACGGTAGAAACGATCAACGATTAGTCGGCTGATTGTTGATCGGGGGTTTTTGAACTGGACCTAAAAGCAGACAATGATCGTCCGCCAACCTGTAGCATCGGTGTGTGTGACACCTTGCTAACAATGTCGTTAACGACTTCACCTATTCAGAACTGAAGGATGTAGGCGATCAAACGACCGCAAGTATCGTTCGCTTGTCGTCAAATCATTGCTGTGTCGTTAAAGATATCTGTACGTGTGACACCTCACTAGTGATCATTGAACGACGTTCAAGCGATCTAGGTCAAGTCGGATCTTTGGTCGGCTCATTCAACCATTGAAGTGTGTTATGGGGCCTGTAGTGCAACACCTGGCACCCCTCCCCGATAATTAGATGTTAACAAGCTTTTGCAGCCAAATTAAACTGTAAGGAACCAGAGCAACCTGACTCCGTACACTGTGTAGTGATGTGTTTTTTCGCAAAAGATCTGACGCAAAGAGCCGGCTCCCTGCTCTGACTGATAGGAGCCGGCTCTCCAGTGAGGTGAGCCAATTCTTTTTTATTTTTTTTTACCTCTGACTGCTAGTGACTGGGTACTGGAGAGCAGGAATTGCAATGCTAAATGTGCAATGGCGAGGACCTGTGGGGCTCCTCCCAAATGAAAGCTTACAATCACAGTGAATGGCTCCTTAGTGCATATGTCAATGGTGTCATTAAGGTCTTTAAGTTTGCATAAATACACAATGCATAAAGTGTAGGAGAGTCTGAGACTGACAGTTTTATTTTACAGTCAGACAGGGGTATTGTTGATTCTGCCCCTATCCTTTAGGAACTCTGGTCCGGTCTCCACACGCTTGTTCCCATTCCCCGGTCCCTGTCTCTGCTTGCTCTGTTCTCTTTCCCCAGTCTCTGCTCACTTCACTCCTCGGTCTCCACACGCTTCTCGTCTCCACACGCTCCCGATCCGGTCTCTGCTCACTTCACTCCTCGGTCTCCACACGCTCTCGTCTCCACACGCTCCTCGTCTCCACCGTCCCCGATCCCGGTCTCTGCTCGTTCTGCTCCCCTCCCCCAGTGTCTGCTCACTCCGATCCCGGCTCCCTCTTATCCTCTCCCCTGGTACTGGTCTCTGCTCGCTCCGCTCCTCTCCCCTGTCCCAGTCTCCATTTCCAATTCGCAGTCTGTGCTCACTCCATTCCCCTCCCCTGGTCCCGGTCTCCGCTCCCCTCCTTCATTCTCTGTTTGCTTCTCTCTGCTCCCCTGTCTCCTCACACACCCCGGTGCCGGTCTGTGACCGCTCCCCTCCCCTGGTCCTGGTCTCTGCTCCCTCTTCTCCTGGTCAAAATCTCTGCTTGCTCCAATCTTGTCCCCTGGTTCCTGTCTCTGCTTCCTCTTCTAACCCAGTCTCTACTCACTCTGCTCCCCTTCCCTGGTGTCTGCTTGCTCGCTTCCTCTTGCCTCTTACCCGATCCTGGTCTCTATATGCTCCGTTCCCCTCCTCCAGTCCTTGCTCACTCCGCTTCCGTTCCCCGGTCCCTGCTCGCTCTGCTGCTCTGTCCCGGTCTCTGCACACTCTGCTCTTCTCCCCAGTTTCCACATGATCTGCCTCCCTCCCCCGGTCCTGGTCTCTGCCTGCTCCGCTCCTCTTCCCCGGCCTCTGCACACTCACCTACCATTACCCTTCCCTCGGTCCCGGTCTCTGCATGGCGGGGAAGAGGGATGCAGAGAGAGCGCACACAGGGGCAGTAGAAAGAGCACAGTGGGGACGGGTCAATGTCACAGAGGGACAGAGACAGTACACAAAGGGGGACAGACACCAAGGACAACATTTGCAAGGAGTTTGTATGTTCTCCCCGTGTTTGCGTGGGTTTCCTCCGGGCACTCCGGTTTCCTTCCACATTGCAAAGACATACTGATAAACATCCTATGTGGAGCCCACTGGGACTGGGTACTTGGTACCAGACTGGGTACTGCTGGGGATAACACAACGGTCTTGGTCCGGACCGTGTCTCTGGTTCTGCAAGTAAAAGGGGGTATTTACAGGGGAGATAGTTTGTCGTGACGCCACCCACGGGTTGTGGTCATTAGAGGTACCACCGCTGCAGTGTTCTTCTGTCAGGAGGATTTATGAATACTGCAGCAAGGTGGATGAGTCCACCGCAGGTCGGGGCTGCTCCTGACAAGGTGAAAGGGTGCAATAAAAGTTCTGTATACCTGGAATCATACATGGGAGACTGAAGCAGGGTTCACCGGGTTTACTTGCCAGTTCTTCCAAGTCAAACAGTTTCCAACACAGTTCAGTTCTTATTCTCAGTCTCTTTACACAGATAACTCCGGACACTTTGAACGCACTGCAGCCAGGCTGTTGCTCAGAGGCCCCTCATTCTCCCTATTTAACCTTTCCGGCTTGTTTTTCCTCTGCTCTTCCTAGTTGGTTGTATGGTGGCAACTCGGTCCCTTAATATGGCTTCCCCTATCTGTATGGGCAGCAAGCCGGGTCCTCCTAAGTGAGTAAGCTCAGCCTCCAACCCGTGTAGTAGGAACACGGATCTGGAATCTGTGTTCCCCGCCGGTTTGTCTGGGAGCCGGCGTATAGCTTCAGTCCCCCTCAGAGCCGACACTCTGCTTTCAGCCCAGCTTAGGCGACCCTGTCTTGCAAGGGATCGCCGGCTCTTTCCCACCTGTGTGGCTATCCATGTACTTCCAGGGAAACATTTCCCTCCTGCAGCCAGTCTACGCTGCCGTACTCTTCGGACCCGGAGGTATCGGTCCGGTCTTTCCTCACTTTCCCTCGGGCTACTGGCTATGGACGAGCTTTCTCTACATTGATCTGTGTCGCTGTGGATTCTACGTCTCCAGGGAGCCCTATCCCTCCGGGAAGTGTCGCTTTCTGTCTTTTCTGTCTGCTCTTGTCTTTACTTCTCAGCCTTCTCCGGCCTACTGGCTAACTCCTTGTTCCTCCCTTTTGTACTGGTCTACCACCTGACCTACCTTCCCACCCACTTTCCTCTAAACCCCACCACCCCTTGCAGCAATCCTGCGTTCAGCCCCATTCATTCCCTATGGGACTTGCAGTCATGTGCGACACTTGGGGCGAGTAAAAAAACGCTGCTAGCAGCGATTTTTTTTTTTTGCGCTGCTGCAAGTGCTATATTTGTCAAATCGCGGCAAAACCGCACATGACCGCAAGTCCCATAGGAATTAATGAGACTGCACGCAGGTTTGTTGCAAGTGAGCTGTTACATGGCAGATGAGGAAAAACTGCCGGATCTGCCGCGATTGACGAAAATTGCTGCTGTGAAAGCAGCAGAAGGGACCAAACAATGACACAGATAGAAAGTAACAAATAAGGAGCAAGAGCCCTGATCACAGGAGCTGACAATCTGAGGAAGTAGGAATGCTAAAAAACAGGCTATACTGCTTCACTAAATACTTATAAAGGTGCATATGAGCAGACAAGGCTCTGTAGTCATGACAGGGTGTAGTGTAGTAAGAGACCCGACTCTTTGGTGAGCAGAGCCGGATCACCACAAAAAGCCGGACTGCCCATCAGTTGATTAGTGGAATGCTTGGGGTACAGTTTTAAGTAAGCAGAGCTGCAGTACCTGGCAGTGGCCACTAATAGTATATGGCGCTGTGGTATTCTTGTTCTGTACATTGTTTACATCCAGCTGCTGTCAGAGCTGATTGCTGATTTTGGGGCTCGGGTGTAGGACCTGCACCCATCTGCTATTGATGACCTATTCTAGATCATATCACAGACTTATAGAACCTTTTTATTTCTTAGGAACACAAAAAAAGTTTTGAGCAGGGGCGTAACTACAATAGGTGCAGGGGTTACGATCGCACCCGGGCCCTGCAGCCTAGGGGGGCCCCAAACGTCCCTTTGGCCCATAGAAAAAGACTGATACTACTAAAGATTTGCAATAATTGGGGGCCCCGTTGGAGCTTTAGCATCGGATCCCCGAGGTCTGAAGTTACGCCACTGGTTCTGAGCACACTACAACATCATGTTCTTAAAAGTGAATCCCAGTACCATTTGCAGCATCTGTTAATTATTTCCATCTCATGAGCAGACGACACAGACATGACAAACAATTGTGTCTGATTAGGGTGATGTAGATAATTGCAAATCAACAATTACTGGCCTCAAGTAACTGGAAGAAATGTAACTGATCTGGAAACATTCAGCAGATAAAGGCTCCTTGCTCATCCGCTCTACTGGCCTATTCGCTGATCTCCACAATAGCTTTTCACTTCAGCTCTGTGCAGATCGGCTACGATGTATAAGCCAAAACCGTGCAAAATTCATGCAAGACGGCGACTATCTTACACTTTAAGGCTATGTTCACACACTGCGCTTTTTTTTGCGCGCGTTTTTCAACAAAAGCGCACCTGCGTCGGCCAGCAAAGTGAATTGATTTTCACTTTTGCAGTGGAGACGCTGCGTAAACATACGCCACACTTCTATGGGAGAAAGCACGCGCGTTAAAAGAATCGACTTGCCAATTCTTCACGCATGTACGTGCGCGCTTTCTCCCATAGGGGCCATTATACCGCTGGAATTACACATCGCCGTTCAGACAATGCCCAATTCCAGCGCGTACAATGTTGGCACTGCAGGAAGGATGTCACACAGTGGAGGAACAATCCTGTGTTCCTCCCCCGTGTGACAGCCTTTTTGGGTTTAGCAGTGTATTAATACACACTGCGAAACCTAAATTATTACACACTGTGAAACCTAAATAAAAATAGTCAAAATTTGTTAAAAATAATAAACATTGAATACTTACCCATCCGCCAGGTGTTCCGGGAGCCGAGACATCCACTTCTGCTAAGCTGCCAAGACCTGTGATCTGTGATTGGCCACTCGCGATCATATGATATGCACATCACATATCACATGATCGCGAGCAGCCAATCACAGATCTTGGTAGGTCCTGGAAGCACAGTAGACATGGGTGTCTCGGCTCCCGGTAACCCGAACAGCCGGCGGATGGGTACGGTAAGTATTCAATTTTTATCATTTTTAATACATTTTAATTATTTTTATTAATTAATACACTGCAAAACCAAAAAGGGCTGTCTCAGATGTCACACAGGGTAGGAACACAGAATTCTTCCTATCCCGTGTGACATCACTTCCCCCCGCTGTGTTTTTGGTGGATAAGTGCGGCAGTAAAAAACACGGTGTGTGAATGCACCATGTTTGTTTATGGCGCTAAATAGCTTGCCTGCAAAAAGCTATGTGTGAACCTAGCCGAAGTCAATAAATCAAGCCATCAAGTGTGTACTTCAGTGTAAGCTTCATTGCCAGGAACAATGTGGTCGGAGTTGTTATGGACCAGATGCCGGCCTTGTGTCTGATGATTATAGCCATATGGATTAGTCCTATTAGTGGGGCAGCGATTATCGGAGATGAAAACATCATCTCTTATAACATATAAGAAAAGCATTTCTAGTTACAAAACTTTCTATATTTAAAAATTGAAAAAGAAAATCTTCCAGATGCACAAAGAACATTAGACCTACCAAAGTTTTTATATTTTTCCCCAAATTTTCTCTGGGGCCGGTTTCATCTCTGTGAAACACAAACCATGTTTGTATCGTTGTACCTTTCCCAACTGCTGGATGTCCTAACCCTGAGCTGAAGGCCCCGTTACACATGATGATGTACCAGCGAACCGATGTGGCCAGGATCGCTGGGACATCGTTCTCTGATCGCTGGTGAGCTGTGACACAGGCAGACTCGCCAGTAATCAGCCAGTTTGACACCCGACGGTCGGTTCAGGGTGCCGGGCGCAGAATGGGGATCATTGGTTGTTACGTTACACCTGTCCATACGCCGATGCATGCGTGACAGCGGCAGACCAGCGACTGAAAAACGGTCCTGGCCATTTACCAATAATCACCAGCGATCGCTGGTCGTTGGTACATGTCACACGCAACGACTTCGCTATGAGGTCGTTGCAACGTCACAAAACTGGTGAAGTTGCAATGATATCGTTAGCGATATAGTTGCGTGTAACGGGCCCTTTAGTCCCTTACAGGCAAATACAAGGATTTGGCTCAGTTTGGAAGTCCAATGTGTTGGGTCGGGTATTGCAATACCAGTCTTTCAAAAATATGTGAAAATTGCTTCATTCTATGAACAAAAACAGCTAGGGTTTTCTTTCTTTTATTAACCCCTTCTCACACTAGGTGTCAAGGTGCATGTAAAAAGGACTTAACCCTGCTGTTCTGTTCAGTCAAAAATGACCGAATTTGAAGTATTTGATTTCATTTTTCATTTCTTTATGAACAACCATGTTCACATACAGTATAATAATGAAACAGCTATTCACATAAAACACTTACATTAGCTAAAAATCAAACTTTAATAGTTCTGGTCAAAAATGAACAGAACATTTTTAGTGTATAGTAGACCTGAACAGAACAGCAGGGTTAAGGGGTAACATAACCCTATTTGCTTTAGAATCGGGTGGAGAGACATCAAACCTACAGATATTTGGGCTCTTGCCCTCATTATCATCGGGAAGCTGCACGATACCTGGCGCTACCACATGCAACTCGTCAGATGGCTGTGGATGAGATTAACTTGACCCTGGCTAACCACACAATGCCGAATCAAGTGCAGGTACATTATGCCTTCACAGTACAATAATGTGCCATAAAGAGCTAGTCTTACATTGCGTCCGACGCTAAAGTCAAGGTTCTGTGTCTTTCTTATGTCTAAAGCCCAGAAAACCGTGATTTAAATGAAACCACTGATGAACCATCCACAACAATGAGGCAAATGGAGCCACTCTGTTATGGTGTGACAGACCGCTTTTTGTCCACCTGAAAGATAGACTCTGCTGGGAAAGTGTCCAGATGGAGCATGACGTAACACTGCTGGAGGTTGGTTCCAATTGAATCCATTATTTTTGGTCTTTAGATGGGAGTCCCAAGCATGGGGTCAAACACGATGTGAACCTGCCTTAAAGGGAACCTGTCAGGTCATTATGCCCCCCTAGATATTAATGTCTGCACCAGCAGCTTCATAGTACTATTCTAAGCATCCCTGTCTGAGCTCATAGTGTAATGGTAAAGGTGGAAAAAAAAGCATTTATACACTTACATTTCGTTATGTAAATGAGGCAGTCAGTCTACATCTTGGAGACTGTAGTCTATCTGGCAGGTTAATAGTTAACATTTCAGTCGAAAATCAGAATATGCTGGGAGACCTCATGTGATGTCCCAACCATGTGACTATAATAGGCAGAGCGAAGTCCCCAAAGCACAATATGAGTTTGTTTGCTTAGCTCTGCCCACTATGGTCACATGATTGGGACATCACACAGGTCCTTTAGACATGCTAGTTAATGGTGAGTTAACTATTAACCTGCCAGTCTACCTCCTCCAAGCTGTAGACTGACGGCCTCATTCACATAAGGAAATGTTAGGTTTATAAATGCTTATTTTCCACCTATAACATACACTATGAGCTCAGACAGGGATGGTTAGAATAATATTATAAAGCTACAGGTACAAACAGTGATAACTGTGGGGGGCATAAACAACCTGACAGGTTCCCTTTGAGACTAAGAGGAGACTTTATATCTTTCTACAAATATCTCAAAGGCTGTCACACTCTAGAGGGATCAGCTTTATTCTCATTTGCAAATGCAACACTAGAAACAATGGGATGAAACTGAATGGGAGACACAGATTAGATATTAGAAAAAACTATGACAGTAAGGATGATCAACGAGTGGAACATGTAAAACAGAAAGAGAAGTGAGGCACCCCTGTGTGTACCCAGTAATAGAGGAGAGGAGCAAGGTATAGACTGTTATTAACCTTGTGTGGTTGCGCACCCCTGCACAACCACAGATTAAGCATCCAGTGTATACCTCACGGGTCTCTGATGTACCAGCTGACCAGATCACATGGGGCGTGACATCACCGCAAGTCCTGAAAAAATTTTAGTAAGCCAATATCTGCAGCATCCACCGTTTACCCAGAAAGAAACCAAGGATACAAGAAACAAAAATAGCTTGGTTTTCTCAATGCGCAATATGACAGCAAGCCAGGGTAATTATTATTCTGTAGTCTTCTTTATTAATCAAATGGCTTCACAACATGTTTCGGCAAATATCGTCTTCATCAGGTGACCACTGGTAGGATCAAGCACTGCTCAGTTATACCTATGGCAATCGCCGACCAATCAGCGGCTAGCAGCTGATGTCAACTGCTGGCTTCTGATTGGTCAGTGACTGCCATTGATGTAGCTATAAACAGCTTGATTCTGGTGGCACCGGCAAACGTATAGTCATCGGGGCTGTGATTGCCAAGGGGTCTGTTGTGTTTGTGGGCTGCATGTTCAAAAAGCCAAGGGAACGGTGAAAACGTGAGAACAATTGTGTGTGTTAAAAAATGGCACAATAGGGAGGCAAGTTTGGACATTACTACCAGAAGGAGCATTCTACAAGAAGGAAATAATGATGGGGACATTACTACAAGAAGGGGATGATGGTGGGGACATTACTACAAGAAGAGACATTACGACAAGAAGGGATAATGATGGGCATTACTGCAAGAAGGGGCATTACTGCAAGATGGGCACATTACTACAAAAAGGGGAGTAAAATGGGGAATTACTACAAGATGAGACATTACTATAAGATGTTGGCCAAAATTACTATATGGGGCTAATTGTAAGACAATGAGCGAAAAATATTTTAAAAAAAAGTGATAAAAAAAATGATCAAAAGATGTATTGAAAATAAAAAAATGGCATCACTGAAAATGTCACTTTCTCCTGCAAAAATTGTGCCCACCCCCCCCCAAATTCAATTTTATTCCATGTGTGGCCCACATACCCAGCTGAATTTGAGACCCCTGCCTTAGGCAATTATGAATCTGGCACATCAGTGATGTGATGCCAGTAGGTTGCTTTACTAACTGAGGGCCTGACTTATAGATATCAATCCAAAAACACGACACGCAGTATACATTGCAATTCAGAAAGATTGTAGCTCAGATATCAACAATTTACATGATTAAGGCCCATTCTGAGATTTAAAGGGAACCTGTCACTTGGATCTAAGCCCCTACACCATCACTACCTGTCCCTGCACCTTCCTAGCTGCTCCCTATCTATCCCTCTCTGAGCTAAATCCGCCCTATAAAACAGCAGAAAAATAACTTATAACTTTCAGAAGTCCCTGAGGCTGGGGACTGAGAAGGCGGCCCAGGCTCCATTCTGCCCCTCCTCGATACAGCAGCACACGCTCCGCTGGGCGGCATTATTCTTTCTTCATCGCCGCCTCCTTCATTTGGAATCTCCCACCCGCTTTACACTGTAAGGTAGTGGTTAGGATTGGCACGACAGAAGGCAGTGACTCAGGTATTTACTCACACAGCACACAGTTTAATGGCACAGTTCAGGCATTTTTGCTCTGGTTTTCATACGTTTTATGCAAGTTAAATCCTGCTTTCTACAGCACCAGCAAGGCTATGTACCCACTGTGCGTTTCTGCTTTATCTTTTTGCTGCGTTTTCTGCTCCAACAAATGCATCACCCACAGTTTTATCATTAAAGTCAAGGTGCATTTCAAATAGCTGTGCCCACATGTGCGGTTTTGCTGCAGAAATCGCCTGCATTTATAAAAGTCCCTGTCAATTATCTTGTGCCTTTTTAGGCTGAATTTTCCAACTGACAAACATTCTAATCATATGGAAAAATGTTGATTGCTCTCAGTGGGAGAAACAAGATAATAATCTTGTAGTTGTGATAACTTTTAATGACTAACAAAAATAAAATAAGTGATGTTACAGGGCAGGCTTTGGAGGCTTCTCAGGTTCTTATCAGGCATAGTATGACAAAATATTTAAAGAAACACAAATATATACATGCACAACCAGATCAGACACAAGGTATAATAAATGGACAGTTAAATAAACAAAACAAAGCTTGGAGAGGATCCTAAATCAGCCAAGCTTAGTGATGTCAAATTTTTTATGACCTTAATTTATATGTAAACCTGAAAAATGTTTGTACTGTCTTAGCCAGTAGATAGAAAAATATTAGAATTTAAGGGTCCTCAGTGGTTGATACCTTTTAATGGCTAACTGAAAAGATGGTAAACAGCAAACTTTCGGGACACTGTGGCCCCTTCATCAGGCTGATAATGACACAAATTGTGAAGACACATACGTGTATACATAAGCAAAAAAAAAAGTAGGGCCAGATGATGTAGTAAATATGACAGGTGACGCAAAGCAGAGTCAGGCCAGGGAGGCGGAAAGGAGCTGGGAAGGTAAGGTGAAGTCAAAATTCCAAGATAAGAGGAACTGATTGTATTATTGTTCTATGATTAGTGAACTGTGGAGACCTGAAGATTCCCCAGCGAGAGCAGAAAGTTATAAATCTGTGCAAGACAGTTCACACGGAAAGCGTCAAAGGTTCATTGTCCTCTAAATGGAGTCTGTTGTAAGATGTTGTCTTGCTAAATTATACTATAATGGGGAGGAACCCCTACTTACGTAGCGCTCACTTATATACGAATCAGGCAAGAATACAGAGATTCTCTTTAGCAAAACTAATTAATTTATTAAGTATTAAAGATTATTAATTAGGCACATGATTTGGCATAAGTTGAATCAGAGAATATAGCAGCCTTTACTAATACATAGTTAACATACATAAGAGCAAGTAAGCATCAATACGTTTACCGGATATTGCAGCTTCACCCTCTCCATAGGGAGACTCGATCAGTGAGAAGGGGAATATCCTGGCATCAACATCACAGAAGAAGTGCGTCCACGTTGCCTTCTGGAAAGTCCCTCCCCACTGATCGTAGTCCCGTACTTTTATACACATTTGAAGTTATGCGTGGAGACATGCGCAGTTTACTTATCTTATTATAACAAGTTAGCAATTTACTTGACCTTGCTTGTGGAGCCTTGTTTGTATAAAACGTCTGAGCACATGATCTTATTATTTCAAGCATCAGCTAATCTACTTTGTAGCAATTCCTGCGCTAAGATATTATTGGGAGCCTCGGACCAGCCTCGGACATCCAACTTTTTCTGAAACATGCACAACCCACACAAAATCTGCAGAGCATTTAGCACAGTTGTTTCACTTGCAGCCTCCCCAAATGTTAGTTAGTTTATTGCAAAACCATAGGCCACCGGCAAAACACGGACAGGACAAGCCCGACTACGTGTATTCCCAGTCTTTCTTTGCTTAGTGTTAACAAAATTCTTATTTCAGCTTATCTCATTCTCACAAGTGTAATTGATATGTGCTTTTCACTTGCTAATGTTCCTCCGTTTTATCCCTGATACCAGTTGACCAGGGATCACACCTAATTGGACTCCTTTATACAGCCAGGATTTTTATTTTTTAAATCCTTATTACATGCATACGGTCATTCAGTTCAATCAAGGAGTCTCATGCCTGTCACGTTCTTTCACACACAATTATTCGACAAACAAATGTTAATACACAAATGCAATGTGTTTGCACTATCCCTTAAAATTTTTTGGCAACATGCCAACAGATTCAAACCCTACACACTAACGTGCACTTCACTTTCTTAACCAGCTGAGAATTTTTCCTATGAACTGCCCTATAGGCTGAGGCTAGCGCCCAATTGCGCTTCCCCAATATTACTGCATCACCTGCCTTTGCAGGGATCCTCTCGAGTAACTTCACAACATCGAGGGGCTACCACATCACTTGCCTTTTCAGGGATCCCTCGAGTAACTTCACAACATCGAGGGCCTACCACATCACCTTCCTTTGCAGGGATCCCTCGAGTAACTTCACAACATCAAGGGGCTACCACATCACCTGCCTTTGCAGGGATCCCTATAAGTACATCAACAACATTCTAGGGTTCTGAATCTTTGAGCTTATCCTGCCATTGCTCTGCCAATCCACAATCATGCAACTCATGTGCCACAATGCTATATGGATCCTTGGTCACAGCCGGGAATCTCCACATCAGCTTCTTTTGACTTATCCTTACGTTTTTTGAACATTTTTGCAAAGAACCAAAAGATTGATAATTATTTAAAAATGTACCTTAATTCTTTATATGC